>OX451738.1:535285308-535878636 GCA_948472305.1 Vicia faba | reverse complement strand
TATATAATATATATATATATATATACTATATATATATATATATATATATATATATATATATATATATATATATATATATATATATATATATATATATTTATGTATTAAGTTCTAAATATGTATTATATATAAAAAATAATAATATTTAATATAAAAATAAAAAGGATATTTTTTATACAAAATATTTTCAGGAAGTAAAAACAAAATAAAAGTGTATAAAAATATATTTGTATTATCTTAATATTTTAAACAAAAAGTATATATGTATATTTACTTATTTATGTATAAAACAATCAAATAAATACTTAATAAATTCAAAAAAATGATGGGAAAAATATTTTTATATTTTTAATATGCTGAGAAAAAATAAATGAATCAGTTAAAAAAAGAAAAAGTCAAAAAATATTAAAAATGAAGCAAATGGGCTCAGGGGGTGCAAAAGTAAATGTATGGTGCAAAAAGGAATAACAAAACAGGCCCAGCCCAGAAAATGGTTGTCTTCAACCTTCAGACCAAACAATTCAAAAATGCGCGCCTTCCTTCATCAATCCTTAACTCCTGATTCCTGGCTTTTTAACAAAAACTCATAACATAAAAAATGTTCAGCATGAAGAGACGATTCTAACCATATGCATAACTTGATCTAACTCTCTAAGATGAGGGAGAATTTCTCCTCCCCCAAATCCTAACCTAGTTTTTCTGCCATTTTCAAACTCCAAATTCTCACAACTCAAGCAAAAGAAATGAAAAGTAAAAACATGTACATGTTCAGTGGCATGAGTAGAACCTTATTTATTCACAAACTTAAAGTTAATGATGCATAATAAGAGAGATACGAGTTCACCAAGATACCTGTTCAGCTGAAGTTCTATCTTGCAATGTAGGAACTTTCAGTGCAAGGTGATGATTGGAAAAGCTTCCTTGAGGTCCAGGGATGCTATTCCAATGTTTACTTTGTCTTGAAAGCTTTTGAATCGAGCTAGAGAACTTCAACTGCAAGTCAGAAATGTGAAAATGGTGGAAGTGGTTAGAGTGATTACAGGTCGTGCCTTTGCTTTTGGTTAGCTTGCATAGATGGTATGGAAGGTATGTGAACTGATTTGGGCAAGAGAGCTCAAGAGAAATGAGAGATAGCACTCAAACTGCAGGGCCTGTCCTGTTTTTGCAGTTTGAGAGTGATTCTGAGATGGAGAGTGTTTTGAAGGCTAAGGGCTCGTGTATTATCTTGGTTGTGTTGTGTGAAATGTGTTTGATAACTTTGTTCTTGTGTTCTTTTGCTGATATGGAAGTTGGTATGAGTTATGCAATGTTTCTTCTAACTTAAGCAAGAAATGGCAAGTTGTGTTTCTAGGTCAGTAGAGGACCCCTAATCCTGCTGCAAAGCTTCTCTTGATCAGAGTGATTTGTTCATAATCTTGTGCTAAAGAGATTTGGTTTGTACTTGCTTGATTTACCAATTGACATAAAGCATGACTTTTCAAAAATGGCTATTTTGCTTTATCTAAAAATGGATTAAACTTGTATATAATACTTGAACTCATAGAATAACACTTTGACACAATGAACAAGTATTAAATTATTGAGTGTAACTTGGTTTAAGGACCTGTAATCAAGGGCATGCTGGTTTTGAGAAGTTTGCATAACTTATGAACATGAAAAATGGCCAATTCAAAAATGAGTTTTTGCTATATTGTGAAATTCGATTCTCCATAACCATGAGGTTGTTTGATGATTTCTTGGACATTTTGGAAAGCTTGGAATGTGTACTACAATCCATATTTGAAGTGCAATTTGAAATTACAAGTGGAAGTGTATGGAAAATGGCCTTGAAGTGGGGTAGAAAAACTTGTCAAAATAGGTCAAAAATTCACTAAGTTAAGAATGGTTTAGTGCCCTTATTCAAAAATTTGTAACTTGAGATACAAGCTTCAAATGAGAAAACTTTGTGAATAAAAGTTGTAGATTATGCAACAAGCTACAACTTTCATGTTTTTACTTTTGTTTGAATCCAAATGAATCATGGTGAAAAAGTGGGGCAAAGTTGGGAAAAAATTAGGGTTTTCCATAACTTAGAAAAATTCTAAGTTATGAAAAATTCCATTTTAAACCCTAATTTGCATTTCTTGGTTTCTTGGTGAACAAGTTTCATGATTTGGCATGTTTTGATGAAAAATGAATCTTGACTCTTGATTTTGACCAAAAAGTCAAAGTTTGACTTTTCAGTGTACAGTCAAAATTGATCAATTGACTGGGAAATTCAACTGTCAATCTTGTGTACTTGGGATCTTTTGAGTTTGTTGAGCATGTCAAGACAATTCCATGGGGTCCTTGAGTCCATATGTGAGCTTGGTTTGCCATTGGCTAGGTCAAACAGTCAAAAATTGCCTTTGTGCAGTCAAAACCCTAAAAATGACCATTTTGCCCTTTTGATGATCTGATCAAAACTTGATTAAATGGTCCATATGAGTTCATAATGTTGATGTGGGTCAATTTTCATGATATTTGACTGTCAATTGGCCACAGTTGACTTTTTCCCCAATACAGCTGATTTCTAAGTCATCTGTCCAATTGACTGGGCAAAACTTGGAATCAAGACTTGAAACTTGGTATGGATAAACTTGGGAGTCCAATATGAAGTATGAAAGTCATCTTAGGCATTTTAGGTCAAAACATCTTTGTGCAAACACAAACCCTAATTTGGGTCCACCAGTGCAAGGAGAAATCTTGAGCAGAGGAAACCCTAATTGGATCTTGATCTTCAAAGGTCTGGTGATGAGAAAATGTTGAGGAAATGGGAGGGCAAATTTTGGGGTACAATAGTTGCCCCTGTTCAATCTTCTTAGACCTGAGGATGTAGATTGGCTTGCGTGCCTTTCGTGATCCGAAGGTGGAAGATGATTGAACACTAAAGTGCCCAGAAATTTGCACTATCATGGTAGAGTATCAGCAATGTGATGTCGGGAATGGGCTTATAGACGCCATTTGGAGATAAGATGGATATGAGGATGGGCTTATAGATGCCATCTGGAGATGTGACAGAAGCTTGTCGAGAATGGGCTTATAGGTGCCATTTGGAAGTGTTGATCGCATAAGAGATTCCTTAGCGAGAACTTGTGTATTTGAGAAAGATAGATGTTTTCCTGGCTTGTTACAGGTGTTTGATCTTCAATCTCTTTATGCAGATATGCCCTGGCTAAATACAGGTGTCGAGTCTACAAATGGTTGCTCACAGATGTGCCCTGGCTGGATACAGGAATCGAATCCGGAAATAGTTGTCGACAGATATGCCCTGGCTGGATACAGGAATCGAATCTTCGAACTCTTCAGACGTGCCCTGGCTAGATACAGGAATCGAGTCTGGAAATGTGGTTAACAGATATGCCCTGGCTGGATACAGGAGTCGAATCCAGAAATAGTTGTCAACAGATATGCCCTGGTTGGATACAGGAATCGAATCTTCGAACTCTTCAGACGTGCCCTGGCTAGATATAGGAATCGAGTCTGGAAACTGATCACTCTCAGATGTGCCCTGGCTAGATACAGGTATCGAATCTGGAATTTGTGACAGTTGAAGATAGTTGTCTTTAGGGTTGTCTTTTTCCCTGAAAAGGCAAAAACGTAAGTTGTATGCAATGTCATGATGTATGATATGCATGATGCCATGCTGTTCACATGAGATAGTGTTGTATGCACTTTATCATGTATGTAAGCAAGATGTATGAAATGTGAAATGTTTATGAACGTATTTTCGTCGTAGGAAAATAGATCCTTGACGATCGACCGGAGAATTGCTCTGTGGAAGAGATACTTTGCTGAAGTTTTGACAAGAGACCTACTGAGGGCTTCAATGATGGATCCCGCTGGGGATAATGATGATAAACTCTGCTTGGGGAATACCAAAGACAAACTCCTGCCGGGGACTGAAAGAACCTTGCCGAGGGTGATCTTTCATGACAATTAGCTGAGGATAACCCAGTTATAAGCCCTTGTGAGGAATAACTCTGAATAAAGCTCGGGAGAGACGTTCGTATTCCGTAGGGAACAAGCTTCCAGAATCTACTGGGGATAACCTTTAGACCGGCCGGGGAAAGTTGGTGACTTCACTGGGGAAAATATTGCTGAATCTCGCCTTACTCTGCGGGGAGCTGGGATCGTTTGGTCACATTCTTCAGTCGAATCCACCTTGGTACCTTGGCGGACAAAGCAACTAGACTGCATCAGACAATTTCACATTGCCCCTGTTTCTGATGTCTCCTGTAATTAATCTTTCATTTCATGTGCAAATATTTATGAATCAGCAATTTAATGTCAAATGCATATATCAAAAATGAACATTGGACGTTCGTCGCAAGACAAAACAGAAAAAGGAAAAACAATGGCAATTTGTATGGACAAGTGAATTCGTTTTGATTTGAATTTTGCCTGTGAATAGGCGTTTTTTGTACAAGAGGCTGACATCCTAGTAAGAGAATGCCGCCAAATAACATAGAATTTACAAATTTTGAAAAGAAAACAAAACAGCTATGTGAACAATCCTACTGGGTTCCAACTCTGCTATCGCCTTTATGTCTCCAAGCGTCTCATCGCTTTGCTGCCTAGTTGAAGATGAAGCTGATTGGTCGATGCCGAAGTCTGAGCCAGATAGTTGATGCCGAATTCCGGATGCGAAGTGATCCAATGAGACATAGTATTACGCTTTATCCCTAATTTTTGCCTGGACCGCCCTTTCGGGTTTTCAGTCCACCGGGATACCCATTTTTGCCCAAGCCGCTTTTCAGGTTTTCGACTTGCCGGGTGTACAGATTTTTTCATTTCATCCCTTATTTTTGCCCGAACCCTTTTGGTTCGCCGGGAAGCCCTAATTTTTGCCTAGGTATGTCAACCTAGCGGGTCTTTTATTTATGCGTAGTATTTTTTCACTATGTCTGCATTGGCGGGGTGAGGAAGGTCGCCACCATCCATGGTGGTTAGGATCATGGCTCCTCCTGAGAACACATGTTTAACCACAAATGGCCCTTCGTAAGTGGGGGTCTGTGATCGGTGGATCTGGAACTGACTGTTTAATGCTGGTTCGCGAAATGTCGCGGAAGCAAGAGTCGCCACCGTCTTTTATTTTCTCCAAATGGAAAGGACAAAAGCACAGAAAAATTCCTTATAGAGATTGCTCTTGGTTCGGGAGGTAGGTTATAGAAAGGGAAGGTGTTAGCACCCTTTCTATCCATGGTTATCCATGGGCTCTTAGATACTTGCTCATTGTGTTTTCAAAATGGTTTGTTTGCTTTTCAACTGTGGGTTTTGAAAAAGTTTCTTTGAAAATTCCAGTTCGACTCTTGTATCGGTCCTCAAGAGTGTTTGAAAAGTTGCTTTCGAAAGCTTTTTGAAAATGTGTTGGTGTGAAAAGATTTTTGTTTGTTTTTGAATTTAGAGCAAGTATCTACGAGAACCTACCTACCCTAAGGAATTCGTCTGTGTAAATGTCCTTAAAAGTAGTGCCATCCCACCATTGAGAGGTAGGTAGCACCACCGTTGGAGGTGTTCGGGTCAATTCGAGGTTCGGGACATGGTGATCACCGGAGCAATAGGAAGACACCTTAGAAGCTACCCTCATGCCAGGTTCCCGGATCATGAGGACTTACTAAAACATCCTCTATTCGACGATCACCTTTCGAGGCAAGGCAACAGTGAGGCGTACCCTAGGGGTGGTGTGTGATTTGTGTGTCAGATTCATTTATTTTTGTCTTGTCAGGTTATTGGTGATCTAACGTTTTGTTTTTATTTTTGTCATTCATTCTTGCATGCATTTATTTAACAGTTAAAAAGTGCGGAAAGATAAAATTCCTAAACTATTACAAAGGCGCGGGTCCATATCGCCAAAATTAAACCAGACCCGATTTGACAGAAAAATAAATAAAGCAAATAAGAGTGCGAAAAGTAAATGTTACAAAGCTTTGGGAGAGATACATAATTATTTAAATGACATAAAATAAACATGCGAAATTAAACAATTAAAAATATGGGCGTTGGACCCTTTTGCAAAATATTAAAATTAACGAGGAATTAAAATTAAAAATTAAAAGAGAATGTTTTTGGTATTTTGTGTTTTTTAAGATTCAATAGAAAAAAGAATTAATTAAAATTAACTAACCCTAATTCTAATGGTTTTTAAATTTATTATGAAAGTATTAAAATTTAACCTAAATTAAACCTAAGTTTTTTATGTACAATTTAATTAATAAAAATAAATAAATAAATAAGTATTATGATGAAAAAAGGAAAAATTAAAAGGAAATAAAAATTATCAATTAAACCTAGTTCTACATTTTTCATATTTTTGTTAAAAGAATTAAAGTTAAAGCACCTAATTTAAATTGATTAATTTACATGCAATTTGTTTATGAAAATAATTAAAATAAAATATTTATTATGTTTTTTTGTCTTTTCTGATTTTTAGATATTTTTTATATTTGGGTAAAAATAATTAATTGAATCAAAACAATAAATAAAACAATAATTGAAAAAAAATACAATATGAAGAAAATTTGCAAACCAGGGGGGGGTTCAGGCCCCAATTGTGAGGTATGGGCTCAGCAATCTGGCCCACTTGAGCATGGCCTTGTGGACCTTTTTCAGCAAGCGTGTAGCAACGTTGACTCACGCTCATGGTGTGCTTCAGATCTAGGCCTTTGGTTTGATCTCCAGGGGGACGTGTCACACTTGATTTGGGAGTGCATGGTATGTCTCAACGTAAGCGCTGCATAGGAATTCACATAGAAAAATAATATGGAAATTATACAGACCTGGGGCTCGAACCCAGGTCTTGGACATTGCAAAGGAGTACACCTGCCACTGAAGCGCTTGAATTACATTTAATATATAATGGTTAGTGAATATTATAAAAGAAAAGAGAGTTAGTGGCCTCCAACGCGCGCGAGTTTTCAAACTAGCGTATCATTTGTTGACAACGCATCATCTTCTCCACCATCCCTGTAAAACAAAGAACAAAAGCAACGGTTTTTGAACCGTTCTATAATGCCCCATTAGAAAAAATAACGAATAGGCCATAAGGCCATATAAATTAAGCGCGACTGTTGTGTCTTCTTCGTCCAGATGTGCTAAATTGAATGGTGGTGGTTTGGAGTCTCAATTTTTCCTCTTTTAAGAATCCCTAATTTTGAGCTTTGTAAACCCTAGAAAACGGCCATGGTGAAATTGTATATACAGCATAATAATCAAATTAAATGCATTGGTTAGCTTCAAAACATCATCATGTACATGAATCAATGAATAAATTTCACAAATAATGCATGGAATTTGATATACGATTATGGAATTTTCTTGATACAGTTTGAGTTCGTTTTACCAATTCTTGGAGTTTGAATGGATGTTTCTGATTGGAATGTGATCAATAGTCTCCAAGGAAGCTAATGGAATAGGTCTTGTGCTCTGAATCGACCTGGAAAGTTGTTTTCAGTTTTTGAGTTTTTAAGGAATTTTTCCAAGTCTGCAATGGCCTTTCTTGCGCAGCTTTCAGTCTATGGACATTAGGGTTATGTTTGTGCTTATGTAGTGAATGTATTAGGTCAAAAATATTGATCAAATCTCTTGTAATTCATTGTTTTGAATTTTTGATTTCTTAAGATCTTTATCATATCCTTTTCACATGTTTTTGTATCAATTAGAATCCAATCAAGCCAAATCTTTCCATAATTGTACAAGCACGAAATATTGAGTCTAGAACATGCATAAAAAGGTTGGTTAGGTCAAGTTAGATATTTTTCATATATTTAAATGATTTAAATGAATTAATATAAATAATAATTCAAATAAATAAATAAAAAATGAGAAAATACTTCCCTTTGGGCCAAGTGGTCGTGCACATGCTTGGAATGATGAATCATGGAAGAAAAATAGGCCCATTAGCAATTTTAGGTCATTTGGATCAAAGTTGACTTTTCAAAATATCCAAACATTTCCCAACTTCTACAAGGCATAACTTGCTCAATTTTTAAGCTTTTCTCATGTTCTTGGACATTTTGGAAAGGTCTTGGAGTCCTCTAACCAATGTCTTTGGTCCCATGTCATTTTGATTTACCAATCTCAAGTTATGGCCTTTGACTTAAAGTCCCTTTTTGTTGACTTTTGAAAATGACCTATAATGTTGAAATTGATAACTTTTTGTGAGAGCATTTCTTGGACTTGAAGTATGAAGATGCGTTGTAGGAAATGTCTTTCTCTTCAAAATGAGCTTTGGATGGAATTTTTCTGATAATCCATGTGAAAGTTATGCCCTGGTCAATTTCAGTTGACTTTTTCAGCTGTCCAAATAAGGAAACTTTTGCATCTTGATGATTTTCTGAGCCAAATTTTGAGAATCATGATCAAGCATTGATCAAATGATGTTTATGGCTTCAAAATGATATGTTGGCCAAAAATTTGAACTTTTGACTGCCAAATGACCATTTTGCCCCTACAGTTGACTGTAGTGCAATTTAGGGTTTTGACTGTGCAATTTTGAGCTAAATGCCTTGAAACTTGATATGAGGATACTTGACCACATTTGTAGGCATATGAGACTTGATTGGGCCTTTGAAAACTTCCTTTTCTTGATCAGAACTCAAACCCTAGTTTTGACTGTATAGGAGACCTTTGCACTGTGCAACCCTTGGGGAATTTTGCAGCTTGGCTTGGCAATTTCTTGAAGAATATGGGAGGGCAAATTTTGGGGTACAACAGGGTCCATTTGCCCCGGGGATCACTTTGAGGAAGGATGATGCGTTTGATTACCAGGTCCCCAACTTGATACTCTTGCGGTCTGACTTTCTTGTTAAATGCCCTGATCATCCGTTTTTGATACGTTTGACCATGACAGATAGCGGTGAGTCTCTTTTCGTCAATCAGGTTTAATTGATCAAGTCGAGTCTGGATCCAGTCATCTTCACTCAGATCTGCATCTTTCATTATTCGGAGAGAGGGTATCTGGACTTCAATTGGCAAGACTACCTCCATGCCATAGACCAAAGAGAAGGGATTTGCCCCGGTTTACGTCCTTGCTGAGGTACGGTACCCATGAAGAGCGAACGGTAACATCTCGTGCCAATCCTTATAAGTCACTGTCATCTTCTGCACAATTTTCTTGATATTTTTGTTAGCTGCTTCTACAGCCCCATTCATCTTCGGCCGGTAGGGAGAAGAGTTATGGTGCTGTATCTTGAATTGTTCGCAGAGCTCAGTGATCATCTTGTTGTTGAGATTGGTACCATTGTCCGTAATGATTCTTTCCGGGACGCCGTACCGACAGATCAGATTATGCCGGATGAAACGTGCCACGACGCTCTTGGTTACTGTGGCGTAGGAAGCTGCCTCAACCCACTTCGTGAAATAATCGATCACCACCAAGATGAAGCGATGCCCATTGGATGCCGTCGGTCGGATCTCGCTGATCATATCAATCCCCCACATTGCAAAAGGCCAAGGTGTCGTCAGGACGTTCAGAGGAACTGGAGGAATATGTACCTTGTCAGCATAGATTTGGCATTTATGACAAGTTCGAGAGTGTTGGTAACAATCAGCTTCTATTGTGGACCAGAAATATCCTGCCCGAAGGATTTTCTTAGCCATGGTGTGTCCACTGGAATGCGTTCCAAATGTACCTTCATGCAGTTCTTCCATGATCCTTTCTGCTTCAGTCTTATCCACACAACGCAGTAAGGTTGAATCATGGTTTCGCTTATACAGGATGCCGTTGCTAAGGAAGAACTTTGCTGCAAACCTTCTTAGAAACTTCTTGTCGTTGACAGATGCACCTCCAGGGTACTCCTGGGCTTCCAAATATCTCTTCACCTCATGGTACCAAGGTTTCTCAGTCACCAACTCAGTCTCAAGATCACAACAGTATGTCGGTTCGTCCAGTTTCCAGATGATGATCCGGGGAGCCTCATTGTCCCATTTGACTTTGAACATGGAAGACATCGTAGCTAACGCGTCCGCTAACTGATTCTCCTCTCTTGGGAAATGTTCAAAGGTTATCTCTTCAAAGTGGGGAAGCAAGGTTGGCACATACTCCTTGTAAGGAATAAGATTTGGGTGTTTCGTATCCCACTCTCCCTTGATCTGATTGATCACGAGAGCGGAATCTCCGAAGACACTCAGAAACTTGATCCTTAAGTCGATTGCAGCTTGTAGACCCATGATACATGCTTCATATTCTGCCATGTTGTTGGTGCAGTTGAAGCATAATCGGGCGGTGAGTGGAGTATGAGTTCCTTTGGGAGATATGATTACAGCGCCGACGCTGTTACCCAAAGCATTGGAGGCTCCATCAAAATGCATAGACCATCGGGATCCTTCCTCAGGTCCTTCATCCGGTCCAGGTACTTCATAGTCAGTTACCACCATGATGTCTTCGTCCGGAAAATCAAAGTTCAATGATTGGTAATCGTCCACAGGTTGGTGTGCCAAATGATCTGCCAGTACACTTCCCTTAATAGCTTTCTGAGTTGTATACTGGATATCATATTCTGTCAAGATCATTTTCCATCTCGCTATTCTCCCAGACAGAGCAGGCTTTTCAAATATGTACTTGATGGGATCCATTTTTGAAATCAACAAGGTAGTGTGAGTCAGCATATACTGTCTCAGCCGGCGAGCAGCCCATACAAGAGCGCAGAAATTTTTCTCAAGCAGTGAGTAACGAGACTCACAGTCGGTAAACTTTTTGCTCAAGTAATAAATAGCGTGCTCTTTTTGGCCAGACTCGTCATGCTGCCCCAGCACACACCCCATTAAGTTATCAAGTACTGTCAAGTATAATATTAGAGGTCTTCCTTCCACTGGTGGCATAAGAATGGGTGGCTCTTGGAGATATTCCTTTATCTTTTCAAAGGCAGCCTGGCATTCGTCGTTCCAGCGTACTACTTGATCTTTCTTCAGTAATTTGAAGATTGGCTCACAAGTAGCAGTCAGATGTGAGATGAATCGGGCAATGTAATTCAGTCGTCCCAGAAAGCCTCTGACTTCTTTCTCTGTCTTAGGGACTGGCATCTCTTGAATGGCTTTAACCTTGGCAGGGTCCACTTGAATACCCTTATCACTTACAATGAAACCTAACAATTTTCCGGATCTTACCCCAAAGGTGCATTTGTTGGGATTCAACCTCAGCTTGTATAACTTGAGTCGGTCAAACAGCTTCCTCAAATGATCAAGGTGCTCCTCCTCAGTTTGAGACCTTGCAATCATGTCATCAACGTATACTTCAATCTCATGATGGATCATATCATGAAATAAAGCAACCATGGCACGTTGATAGGTTGCCCCAGCATTTTTCAATCCGAACGGCATGACCTTATAACAGAAGGTGCCCCACTGAGTCACAAAGGTAGTCTTTTCCATATCTTCCGGAGCCATCTTGATCTGATTATACCCTGAAAAACCATCCATGAAGGAGAAAACCATGTGTTGAGAGGTATTGTCGACAAGAACGTCAATGTGAGGTAGAGGGAAATCATCCTTGGGACTGGCCCTGTTCAAATCCCTGTAGTCGACACACATCCTGACTTTACCGTCCTTCTTCGGTACTGGCGCCACATTGGTAACCCACTGAGGGTAAGAAGTTACTGCTAGAAATCCGGCGTCGAATTGCTTCATAACCTCAGCCTTGATCTTTTCGGACATCTCTGGGCGCATACGGCGGACCTTTTGCTTTACCGGAGGGCAGTCTTCCTTGGTTGGCAGGTGATGAACTACAATGTCGGCATCCAAACCAGGCATATCTTCATAGGACCAAGCAAATATCTCCATGTAATCTTGTAGCATCTGGATCAATCGTTGCTTCACGCTGAGCTCTAGATTGGCACCAATCTTGACCTCTTTCCTATCTGTCTCAGTACCCAGGTTAATTGTTTCCACCGGCTCTTCATGTGGTTGAATAGCCCTCTCTTCCTGGAGTAGCAGTCTTGCGAGTTCACCAGGCACTTCGCAATCATCTTCACCTTCGTCCTCGGCCAAGTTGATCGGATTCTCGAAGTCATAACTAGCGGTAGCAGAGCTGTTGCCAGTGAGATCCAGAGTGGATTGAAACCTGTATAAGTGAGTGTGTGTAAATATAGCTGTTTTGCAATATATATAACACAAAGAAAAAGGAGCATAAGATTTGAAATGCAAAAAACGTCCAATGTTTTGATTGATGATATATGGAAATGTCATACAAAAAGCCCTCACAAATGGAGCTACGATGCCCCGGGTAGGACACCGAGCCAATAAAAGTTTTAACACATTGTTTGTTACAAATTGGAAATCAAAAGAAATTAATTACTGCGTGACAAATGTGATAGGTGTAAAATCCTTTGCCGTCCAGTTGCTTGGTCCGTTGCTGGTAGTCGGGTAGATCCAACTGTCAAACTCTGCTTCCTCCACATCCTCCTCAACAGCATTCACCCTTGGGTTGGAGATAAACACCGGAGCCTTTCTGATCTTTTCCTTGCGCACAGCCCTCTGAGCCTCTGCAGTAAAGCCCATCCCAAACTTGTCATTCTTTTGAGTGAAGTCAGGAAGCTGACCCCAGTTTGCACAATTGCCTTTCTCGATTACAGCCTGGGCATCCTTCAAGGAAGCCATCTTCAACGAAAAGTCCTCTCCAACCACCGCTTCAGCTGATGCCAACACTGGAGGTACTTCCTCAAAATGCTGAAAGGGGGTTTCAATAAACTCCTCGTCCATCTTGATATACCGGAATGAATTCAAGTGACTCACCATGTATTCCTCCTCACCCTGCACAGTAACAATCTTCCCTTTGACAGGGTATTTGAGATTTTGGTGTAAAGTGGAAGTTACTGCCCCAGCTTTGTGAATCCAGGGTCGACCCAACAAGCAGGAGTAAGATGGACGAATATCCATTACATAGAACGTTGAGCCGAAAACTTGAGAACCCACACGAATAGGGATGTCTACCTCACCGTGCACCATCCTCTTAGAACCGTCGAAGGCTCTAACAATGATGTTACTAGGTTTCAACTCCAAACCCTCACAATCTAAGCGATCCAATGCCTTCTTGGGTAAAACATTCAGGGAAGAACCGGTATCCACCAATACGTGCGCGAGAGTAGTGCCCCTGCACTCTATAGAGACGTGCAGGGCATCATTGTGATTTTTCCCTTTGGCGGTAAGGTCAGCATCTGAGAACCCCAAGCCATTGTCAGCCGTCAAATTAGCCACACAGTCGGTGAATTGATCCGCGGAGGTCTCTTGCGGCACACGGGCCGTTTTCAGAAATGAAATCAGGGCTTTTGCATGGGCCTCTGAGCATAGCAGCAATGATAGCATAGAGATTTTGGAGGGAGTATGCCCCAATTGTTCAACAACATTAAAGTCACTCTTTTTGATAATTTTAAGAATTTCCTCCATTTCTTGTTGGGAGGCTTCCACAACAGTCTTCTTTGGTGCCTCCGTCCTGGCAGGCAAATCGGTAGCAACTTCTTTGCCCCGAGTATCAGAAGACTCGGCGGCAGTAGTAGACACAGGAACTTGAACTGGAACATGCACACTTGCGGGTGTGATGGTGAGAGGTTTTCGGATAACTGGCGGTGCAATGTCAGGCGAGAAGAGCCTGCCACTGCGGGTAATCTTGGCGGGACCAGTGATGTTACTGATACTGGTATTGGTGTTGAACTCCTGCTTCACCCCGAGCACATACACATCGGCTCCATAATACCATGGGACCGCTTTATCAGACTCATACGGGAGAGGCCCCGGGACAATAATAGTGATGGGTGCAACAGACATAACTTGGACTGGTTTCTTTACGGGAGCTTTGGCAGGATTGTAGATTGTGACAACAGATATTTCTTCAACGGAAACAGACGGAACATCAGTTTTCTTGAATAGAATTTCCTTGCTATCCATCAGGCTTTGGATGCCTGATTTCAGCAGTGGACAACCGGTAGGGATAAGAGCACGCAGGAGGCAACCCTTACTACAACCCGGAAATAAACCGGCTAGTAGTAAGTTCCTCTTAACAGTCAAAAGCGGGGTAACAACTTCATTCACCGAAACAGCATACAATTCTTCCTCAATGGCATTTACCCTATGCTGGGGCATAGGGGCAGTTACAACATTCGGCCTCTCAGGCGCTTCAAACTGAATTTCCTTCGCGTCGATAAGATCTTGCACTTTGTTTCTCAAGGCCCAGCAATCATCAGTAGTGTGCCCGGGACTATCAGAATGATAAGCACACCGGGCATTTGGGTTATACTTAGGAGACGCAGTATTCACGACTTTAGGAGCTTCTTTGGTGGTCACCAAATTGGTGGATAGCAGTTGAGGTAAAATTTGAGATAAGGTCATACTCAGCCGAGTATACTGCCTCTTGGGCCTTTCGCCTCTTTGTTGATTGTACTGCTGAGGAGCAGCAACAGGTTTTGAAATGACCAGAGCATTGACGGCTTGGCGACTTTCTGGCTTGACTTGTTTTCTAGGACCATAGACGGAACTTGCTTCTTTCTTAAAAGGCCTCTTCTCAGCACTCGCAGCAACACCCTTCTGAATCTTTCCTGACTTGATGCCAGCTTCTATTCTCTCTCCCGTTAAGATCAGATCGGTAAACCCCGCGGAAGAGTTACCAATTAGATGATTGAAGAAAGGCCCAGATAGGGTTCCTAGAAACATATCAACAAGTTCACGATCGGTTAAAGGAGGCTGCACCCTGCCAGCCAAATCCCTCCATTTTTGTGCGTATTCTTTGAATCCTTCGCTTGTTCCTAACGACATACCCTGAAGTTGGGTACGAGTAGGGGCAAGGTCAGAATTGTATTGGTATTGTTTGTAGAAAGAGGTGGCCAAATCTTCCCAATTGCGGACACTGGTTCCTTTTAGCTGATAAAACCACTCCAACTGAGCTCCAGAAAGGCTGTCTTGAAAGAAATGAATCCAGAGGTTTTTATCTGCCGTATAGGGTTGGATCTTTCTCACGTAGGACCTAAGATGTATTTTGGGGCAGGATAGCCCATCATACCTTAAAAACACTGGCACCTTGAATTTTGGGGGAATCACAATCCCGGAAACCAAACCCAAGTCTTCAAAATCCAAACCCGGAATTCTCTGTAGCTCCATGGCGGCTAATCTGTCTTCTAAACCCTTGTATTTATTATCAGCTGGAGGGTATTGCTGGTCAGAATAATCTTCATCCTCTTCAACCTCTTCTTCTTCCGCATCAGACTCGGAAGGCACCGCAACTCCATCTCTTTTACTGGTCCCTTCATCCGAAGTAGGAGGAAATTCAAGCACTCTTCGAGCTTCTCCATCAAATCTTCTCCCCAAAGTAGCCACCCCGAGTCTCTTTTTCTTCTTCTTCACTGGGTCTTTATTCCCCAATTGAGTCTTGATATCCTCCTGACCCTTAGCCAAGGTCATCAGGAGTTGCTGGAACTGTGCATTCTGAGCCTGTAGGTCTTTGATTGTTTGCTCGAGATCCATCCTACTGTAATAAACAGCAGACAGATAAGGAAACCTGGAATGAGACCTGCTTATGCACATGATGAATGGTATGCTTATATATGCAATGCATTCAAGGATTTAGGACATTCAAAATTGTTTTAGACAAAGAAGAACGCACGTCATATTAATAAGAAGAAATTTGTCAGTACATAAATGCCCCATGGGCCAAATATTACAAAATAAACTTCTTAAGGCAGAAAGACATTGCGCATCCTCTTTGGTGCGATGTAGGTATTGAGGGCCTCTTGCTCGTGGAGTCGGCGGGTAAGCTCTAGAACCTTCTTTTCACTGGCGTAGTAGCTAGCTTTAAAAGTATTCCGTTCCTCCTTGAGCTGAATCCAACTTTTCTGCATTTCCTCCCACGATGTAGGCATGTCTGGATGTAGGATGGTGTAGGGAACCTCTCCTTCATTGACGGGCTCTTTAATCACTGGGAGTATATGGGGATAAGGCATCATCAGACTTTGGGCTCGGGCTCGTACCCACTTGAGATAGGGCTCAAGAGGGATAGAGTTCTTGTGTCCCAGAGTCTTGCTATCAACCTTGTTGAGTTTTCCCCAAGCTCTGATGAATCTTTGGCGAAGTCCTTGCGCATCGTTGTCGAAGTCAAAAACTAGGCTAGGAATCAACATATCATGAGGGCCATCCCTCCGTGCATATCCAAATTGCCTCAAAGCTAGGCAAGGGTTGTAGGTAATACCCCCTTTAATTCCCAGTAAAGGAACATTAGGAAATTCTCCGCAACGATCGATAATGATGACATTTTCTCTGGACCGAGAACACCAATGCACATCAGAATGAGTAAGAGTCATCAATCGTTGGGACCACCTTGTACCTTGGTCATTCTTCAAGACAGACTGTGGAAGGTGCGAAATAAACCACCTTGCAAGGATAGGAGTACAGCACATGAGAACACCCCTCTTTCTCATTGTTCGTGTGTAAAATGAGTGAAGAATGTCCCCAAGCAATGTCGGTATTGGATTTCTGGACAAGAAGATTTTGACAGCGTTGACATCTACCAATTGGTCAGGATTTGGGAACAAGACCAACCCATAAACAAGGAGTGCCACAATCTCTTCAAAGGCTTGTAGGTCCAATGAGTTCCAACATTCCCGTGCCTTCTCAAACAAGAATTTTGCTAAGAATCCCTTGACGCCGCTTCTGGTTTCCCAATGACCCTTGATGTCGGATGGTTGTAGATGTAATGCTCGAGCAACATCTTCCGGCTTTGGTTCCTTTTCCGTACCGTTGAAGGGTAGTTGATTAAGGATAGGAATTCTCAGGAGTTGAGAAAACTCCTCCAAAGTGGGTACCAATTGATAATCAGGGAAAGTGAAACAGTGGTGAAGAGGGTCAAAGAACTGGAATAGCACTTTCATCATGTCTTCTTCAATGTTGGTGTTGACTAGGCTGAGCAGTCTACCATGTCTTTCACTGAAGGATGAATTTTCCGGAATTCTTGAAGTGATCTCCTTGAGCTGAGGATAGATTCTCACAAGGTTGACTTGAATAGTATTTCTGCGAGGAATTTCCATGTCCTACAAAACAAGAACAAAGATGAAGATCCAAAACCCTTGAAATGGTTAGAGAATGCATATGATGCTTCATGATGTTTATGATGTATGCACAAAACATATGTACAAGCAAATCACACCAAACCCTAGTTTCAGGCTTGCATGAGGTTTCATAGGTAAGTACCCTCTTGAGTGTAGTTGGCTTAAAAACCTGTCCTATAAATAGTAACCGGGTTCTAAGGAGCTCAATATCACTGGATTGTTTTCATTGTTCATTGTTTTGGTTTAGCCACTTAGCTAGCGACCAAAATATTCCAAGAAAACAACCCTCAATGAGTGTAGTATCGAGTATCTACCAACTTCGGACTGCACCAAAGCCGGTCATCTCACTACCCCTAATAAAAGGCCAAGATGGTCAAGTGAGGTTCTAGGTCATTAGTGCTTAGTGACATCACTCAGCGGCCCCGTACTCTCCTTGATTGAACTCAAGGGTTACCGGTACTCACAAATATGTCGCACTAATATAGCTATTGCTTCGACCGTGTCGGTATACCCCACACAGTTTCCACAACGTATTGTTATCCATGAATGTTTCCCAAAATCCGGGTGTAGGATTTGCAAACCCAAACAATAGAGCCAAAGTATAAAGCAAACAATTCAAACAATTAGTCATGCAAGAGGGTGATCTAAGCCCTAAGGTTACTCCACTTTTAAAATTGTCCCCAGCAGAGTCGCCAGTTCTGTGATACGGTGGGAGAACTGACTATGGTTTTGCGTTTGTTTTCGCAAATGTTTCGGTTGAGCAAGAGTCGCCACCGACTTTTTATTTTATCCTAAGGAAAGGTTAAAAAGCACAGCAAAAACCTTTTGAGATGTTTTCTTGGGTTCGGGGAGTAGATTATAGAAAGGGAAGGTATTAGCACCCTTTTTATCCATGGTTATCCATGGGCTCTTAGTTACTTGCTTAGATCACTTGCCTTTTGTTTTCAATTGTTTTAAATGGTGCTTGTGTGTGTGGGTTTGAAAATGTTTTGAAAAGAAGCCAATGTGGTGGCAACCTTTGTAATGATCCATGTGGGGATGTATACAAAGATGTATGTCTTTTGAAAAGGTTTTCATTTGTTTTTGAAAGTTGTTTTGAAAGTGTAGTGATGTGTGGTTTAGAAAATAGGCAAGTGTTTTGTTTTTACAAGTTTGATTCAAGTAACTAAGAGGTTATCTACTCCTAAATTTCTCAAAGTTTATTGCTATGTTTTAACCCTTTTAATAAGTTTGTTCCACCATTGTATTTGGTGGACAATCTCATGTTAGGATGTGAAAGGGACGGGCGCGGGTCATCGTTTAGACCATAATTGCAACAGTGTTAAGTATCTTTGGGAATTTCCTTTAAGGGACTTGATCATTTGTTTTTGTTTGTTTTGAAAAGTGTTATCGAGGGACTATGATCATTCAATTTATTTGTTTTGCCCAAAGAGACCTAACATGCAATATGGCCCATTTTTGAAAGGCAACAAGTGGAATACCCTAGGGGGTGCAAGTGTGATTTGTGTGCCCATTTTCATGCTTGTTTGTCTTATATTAGGTCCAACTATTTTGTTCATTTTTTATTCGCAAATAAACCCTAATTCTAGCATTGTATTTTAGAAAGCGATAAAGTGCGAAATTTAAATTCCTACGCTATTACAACACAATAATATAGGGAGGGGGGTACAATGTTTCAAATGGGGAGGTATTTAGACAGGAAATTGAATCTAAGCTATTACATCAATATTGAATATTTGCAAGGTAATTTAATTGCATAAATAAAATAAAAATAGAACAAATATGCAAGAATGCAAAAAATGGTTTTTTATATGTATGAAAAAAAAAGGATTATTGATGTAAAATAAAAAGAAAATAATAAAAAAAATATTATTTTTGGAGTATTTTTGAATTTAGGGCAAAAACCCTAATTCAAAGGTATTATTTATTAATATATGCAATATTTATTATTTATACAAAAATAAAATAAGAAAAGAGATATATTTGTAAAAATGATTTTTTTAGTGTTTAATATTAATAAAATAAAATATGTATATTTTTAGTATTTTATTCTAAGTATATTAATAAATATATATATATTTATGTATTAAGTTCTAAATATGTATTATATATAAAAAATAATAATATTTAATATAAAAATAAAAAGGGTATTTTTTATACAAAATATTTTCCGGAAGTAAAAACAAAATAAAAGTGTATAAAAATATATTTGTATTATCTTAATATTTTAAACAAAAAGTATATATGTATATTTACTTATTTATGTATAAAACAATCAAATAAATACTTAATAAATTCAAAAAAATGATGGGAAAAATATTTTTATATTTTTAATATGCTGAGAAAAAATAAATGAATCAGTTAAAAAAGAAAAAGTCAAAAAATATTAAAAATGAAGCAAATGGGCTCAGGGGGTGCAAAAGTAAATGCATGGTGCAAAAAGGAATAACAAAACAGGCCCAGCCCAGAAAATGGTTGTCTTCAACCTTCAGACCAAACAATTCAAAAATGCGCGCCTTCCTTCATCAATCCTTAACTCCTGATTCCTGGCTTTTTAACAAAAACTCATAACATAAAAAATGTTCAGCATGAAGAGACGATTCTAATCATATGCATAACTTGATCTAACTCTCTAAGATGAGGGAGAATTTCTCCTCCCCCAAATCCTAACCTAGTTTTTCTGCCATTTTCAAACTCCAAATTCTCACAACTCAAGCAAAAGAAATGAAAAGTAAAAACATGTACATGTTCAGTGGCATGAGTAGAACCTTGTTTATTCACAAACTTAAAGCTAATGATGCATAATAAGAGAGATACGAGTTCACCAAGATACCTGTTCAGCTGAAGTTCTATCTTGCAATGTAGGAACTTTCAGTGCAAGGTGATGATTGGAAAAGCTTCCTTGAGGTCCAGGGATGCTATTCCAATGTTTACTTTGTCTTGAAAGCTTCTGAATCGAGCTAGAGAACTTCACCTGCAAGTCAGAAATGTGAAAATGGTGGAAGTGGTTAGAGTGATTACAGGTCGTGCCTTTGCTTTTGGTTAGCTTGCATAGATGGTATGGAAGGTATGTGAACTGATTTGGGCAAGAGAGCTCAAGAGAAATGAGAGATAGCACTCAAACTGTAGGGCCTGCCCTGTTTTTGCAGTTTGAGAGTGATTCTGAGATGGAGAGTGTTTTGAAGGCTAAGGGCTCGTGTATTAGCTTGGTTGTGTTGTGTGAAATGTGTTTGATAACTTTGTTCTTGTGTTCTTTTGCTGATATGGAAGTTGGTATGAGTTATGCAATGTTTCTTCTAACTTAAGCAAGAAATGGCAAGTTGTGTTTCTAGGTCAGTAGAGGACCCCTAATCCTGCTGCAAAGCTTCTCTTGATCAGAGTGATTTTTTCATAATCTTGTGCTAAAGAGATTTGGTTTGTACTTGCTTGATTTACCAATTGACATAAAGCATGACTTTTCAAAAATGGCTATTTTGCTTTATCTAAAAATGGATTAAACTTGTATATAATACTTGAACTCATAGAATAACACTTTGACACAATGAACAAGCATTAAATTATTGAGTGTAACTTGGTTTAAGGACCTGTAATCAAGGGCATGCTGGTTTTGAGAAGTTTGCGTAACTTATGAACATGAAAAATGGCCAATTCAAAAATGAGTTTTTGCTATATTGTGAAATTCGATTCTCCCTAACCATGAGGTTGTTTGATGAGTTCTTGGACATTTTGGAAAGCTTGAAATGTGTAATACAATCCATCTTTGAAGTTCAATTTGAAATTCCAAGTGGAAGTGTATGTAAAATGGCCTTGAAGTGGGGTAGAAAAACTTGTCAAAATAGGTCAAAAATTCACTAAGTTAAGAATGGTTTAGTGCCCTTATTAAAAAATTTGTAACTTGAGATACAAGCTTCAAATGAGAAAACTTTGTGAATAAAAGTTGTAGATTATGCAACAAGCTACAACTTTCATGTTTTGACTTTTGTTTGAATCCAAATGAATCATGGTGAAAAAGTGGGGCAAAGTTGGGAAAAAATTAGGGTTTTCCATAACTTAGAAAAATTCTAAGTTATGAAAAATTCCATTTTAAACCCTAATTTGCATTTCTTGGTTTCTTGGTGAACAAGTTTCATGATTTGGCATGTTTTGATGAAAAATGAATCTTGACTCTTGATTTTGACCAAAAAGTCAAAGTTTGACTTTTCAGTGTACAGTCAAAATTGATCAATTGACTGGGAAATTCAACTGTCAATCTTGTGTACTTGGGATCTTTTGAGTTTTTTGAGCATGTCAAGACAATTCCATGGGGTCCTTGAGTCCATATGTGAGCTTGGTTTGCCATTGGCTAGGTCAAACAGTCAAAAATTGCATTTGTGCAGTCAAAACCCTAAAAATGACCATTTTGCCCTTTTGATGATCTGATCAAATTTCTTATGGAATTGTGATCCAAACTTGATCAAATGGTCCATATGAGTTCATAATGTTGATGTGGGTCAATTTTCATGAGATTTGACTGTCAATTGGCCACAATTGACTTTTTCCCCAATACAGCTGATTTCTAAGTCATCTGTCCAATTGACTGGGCAAAACTTGGAATCAAGACTTGAAACTTGGTATGGATAAACTTGGGAGTCCAATATGAAGTATGAAAGTCATCTTAGGCATTTTAGGTCAAAACATCTTTTTGCAAACACAAACCCTAATTTGGGTCCACCAGTGCAAGGAGAAATCTTGAGCAGAGGAAACCCTAATTGGATCTTGATCTTCAAAGGTCTGGTGATGAGAAAATGTTGAGGAAATGGGAGGGCAAATTTTGGGGTACAATAGATTGGATTAGGGTTGAAATTATGCTCTAAATCTTTATCAATCATGGCTTTTGATTTTGATTTGATTCACTTGAAAATCTTTCCAAAAATATGCCAAAACCAATCTTTTCATGCACACAAAGGCCTTGCACGATTTGATTTACTTTCTAGTTGTATATAGAACCTGAAACATGCACAAGATCTTGAGGTTTCAATGATTTGGATTTTTCATGATTTGTTTTGATTTAAATTGATTTAATTGTAACAAAAATCAAAATAAATAGAAAAAATAAGATAAAGACAAATGGGAATAGCTATGGCTCATGGACCATGCTACCAACTCAAAACAAGTGCAAAAAGTTAGGCCCATTTAGCAAAAATTGCAATTTGAGGCATAGTTGACATTTGACAATTTTGCAAAAAAGGTCAACTTCACCAATGCATAACTTCCTCAATTTTGACTCTTTGAAGGTGTTATTGGACTTTTTAGAGATCTCAAGATGTCCTCTAAGCAACCATTTTGGTCTCATATCAATTGGGTCTTCCATGTTCATGTATGAAGCTTTGACAAAAGAGGTGTTTTTGTTGACTTCTCTAAATGACCTATAATGTCCAAATTCGTAACTTCTTGTGAGTGCATATTTTGAACTTTGGAGATAAAGATGGATTGTTGGGCATTGAATCATATTTAAAATGAGCTTTGGATGTGTCATTTATCATAAAGTATGAGAAAGTTATGCTTGGTCAAAGTTGAGTTGACTTTTCCTACAAAACCCTAATTTAGCAACTTTTGGGTTTTGATGAATTGTGAGCAATCCTTGATGAGTCATGATCAACCCTTGATCAAATGATGAATAATATTTCAAAATTAGAATGTTGACCAAAAATTTTGAAGTTTGACTGTATGTGGGCCACAGTTGACTTTTGCCCTAGCACCGTCGATTTTCAGGCCTTTGAGCAATTGACTGAGCAAACTTTCTATGCAAGGCTTGAAACTTGACATGGATGATCTTGATAACATATTAGGGCAATGGTGAGCATTTGGGATCCCCTGGACTCAAGTATCTTGATGCAACATGAAACCCTAATTTGAGGTAGACTGCCTTAAGAAAGAACTTGTCTGGTCAACCCTTGGACTTCCTTGAGCAACTTGAGGATCTTTCTTGAAATGTTTTGAGGAATATGGGAGGGAAAATTTTGGGGTACAACAGTAGGGCTGTGATAAGGAACCTGGATGGTAGGGTTAATTCGATATGAAGCCTGGATAGCAGGGTTGTGAGAAGGAACTTGGATAGTAGGGTTACTTTGATATGAAAGCCTGGATAATAGGGCTGTGAGAAGGAACCTGAATAGTAGGGTTACTTCAATATGAAGGCCTGGATAGTAGGGCTGTGAGAAGGAACCTGGATAGTAGGGTTACTTCGATATGAAAGCCTGGATAGTAGGGCTGTGAGAAGGAACCTGGATAGTAGGGTTACTTCGAGATGAAAGCCTGGATAGTAGGGCTGTGAGAAGGAACCTGGATAGTAGGGTTACTTCGATATGAGTTTAGGTAAAACTGCAGAGGGAACCTGGGTAAGGTTGCTTTTGTCGCACCGATGATTACTCTGTTTGGCTTCGAGTGTTGATCATAGAACTGTTGGAAATTGATAATAATTGTCTTTCCTACAAGAAATACAGGGTTAGTTACAAGCGATGCATGAAATGCGTTGGGAGATGATGTTCTCGAAATAAACGAGATTATGTTATGTGTAAGGTATGCACATGCCATGATGTATGAACATGAAATGCCGACATAATAATCTGAATCCGGGAAAATAAACCCCTGACTACTGTTTAGAGAGTATGAGAAATGGTATTCTTGACTGCTGTAAAAAAACCATAATTCCTCTGCTTCTATTGGGGATGGTGAACCGGAGATGACTATGTTGTGGATTTGCCCCTTGTTTACGGATATTCTGCCGAGGAGAGACTCTGCTTGAGAACAACTTTGCGGGGGAATAACTCTGTTTGAGAGAGGAGAAGCTTTACTGGAAGATTTTGCCGATTCAGAGAGATAAACTCCACTGTGGGATGAACTTCCATAGCCGGAGGAATAAACTCTATTAGGGATTGAGCTTCTGTATTCATAGAAATAAACTCTGCTTGGGAGAAAACTTTACGAACCGCTTGCGATTATGAAATTCGGTCGGGGAATATAGATGTCGATTCTCTGAAGGAACTTTGCTGGGGAACGTAGCTCCTGTTTGGGGAAGCCGATGTCAAAGCTTTAGTTGTCTCTACTCTATGGGGAGTGTAGATGTCACAGGGTTGTATGCTGAGGATACGATAATGACTTCGCATCAGGACTTTTCTGCCCTTGTACCTACTGGAGAAAGTACCCACAGAGGCTTTGTGGATGCTGATTAGGATGATAAGTCTTCTATTGATAAGCAAATGATAAGATGAAGAGACATAGTCGTACGCTTCAAATCCCTAACTTTTTCCTGGACTTCCCTTTTTAGATTTTCAGTCCACCGGGATACCCTTTTTTGCCCAAGCTGCCTTTTCAGGTTTTCGGCTTGCCGGGTGTACATATCTTTTTTGTTTTTATCCCTAATTTTTTCCCGAACCCTTTTGGTTCACCGGGATGCCCTTATTCTTTCCAAGGCCAGTCAACCTAGCGGGTCTTTGTTCATGCGCAGTATTTTCCGACTATGTCCACGCTCTCAGGGTGTAGGGAGTTATCACTGTCGGTAGTGTTATGTTACCACACTACCAGAATATGTTTGTTTGATCGTACAAGATTCGTTGCTGGAATTTATGCCCAATGCCCCCAAGTGATTCAGATGGAGATCTGCCCCTAGCTATTTGGCATCTTTGATAGATTCCTTGAATCTTGACTTGACTGCCCCAGATGATGGACAATGATCATGTCGTGCCCCTTGGTTGGAAGTGTTTTTCCACTTGAGGTGATCCTTTTTATTGAGAAGGTTTTTGTTCACTAGATATTCGTCATGTGAATTTCTCCGCTGTTGAACAAATAGTCATATGCAAACAATGTTATTTTAAGAATGCAAAGCTTATGTCTGTCTTGAGGTTTTGAAAATGCAGTTTTTTTTAGTAAAATTGAATTTTGCAAAGATGTGATATCAACTCGGGATTTGTAACGGACCTTCAGGAGTCAGGATACCTTTTGTAACAGTATGCTTCCGAACTAACCCATGCTTCAGTTAGGACTTTTAAGGGTTATAATGTGGCCTGGTTCACGGTTTAAGAAACAAAGGATAAAGGCTCAAATTTTATTTGTACCCACCCATTCTTCGTGATGTTCTTCGATCCTATGCTCAGTTAATTGTGAATTTAGATCCCGTTTGAGTCTTTGCTCTGATATTCCAGTGATGGTTCGGATAATGACAGTTTATTTTGAATAGGCAGTAATTTTTGTTGAGGGTTTGTAGGACCTCTTTCATTTTTATTTTATTATCCCTGTCTTTTGCCTGAACTGTTTCTTTTTGTGATTACAGTCAGCGGGATGTCCCAGTTTTTTCTTAAGTCTCCTTCATAGGTTTTGACTTAATGGGCTTTTTTTTCGAGAGATAATGACTGCCTGCTTGGATGATTATGCGGAACCATCACCATCTTTTGTTTTAGAAGGACGTCTTCGATGCCATTCATTGTGTACGAAGCGGAAGATCGTGACTGAATGCGCCTCTGAATTAACTGAGAAAACTACCCTGTCCCAGGTTATGATTAAGGGTTTTAATATGTGTGAAAAGAAAAACTCCTACTTCTTTGGCTCGAAGGGGTTGACTAGGGATTATCTTCCTTATAACTCCACTGTTTAGGATTTGAAAAAACGCCTGTACATCGTCAGCGGGGTCTGTTCAAAAGCATACTGTAGAGATTGTGTATCATTTTCGTCATCCTCCCTCTAAAGGCTTACAGATTTTGATCAAGAGTCGAATATCATAAAAAGGAAGTAAGAATGCAGTTTTGAAATAGTGAATACGAATGAATTGATTCAAGACAAACATGTGTAATGCATTAATGAAATAACAAAGTTTTGACATGACAATGTTCAAACAAATCAAAAGAAAATTACACATTGAAAATTCTAATGAACGGAAATTCTTCTGGTTAGAACTTGTCACTTCAAATGGTGGGCCTTAGAGGATTGACATAAACATTCCAGTTGACCATCTTGTGTAAATTCCAATGCTCCTTCATCAATCAGGTCTTGAATTTTATTTCTCAACGCCCAACAGCTGTTGGTGTCATGTCCAGGACTTTTGGAGTGGTACACACATATTGCATTTGGATTGTACCTTGGGGAGGCTATGTTGGGATTCTGATGAGGGTCCCTTAACATTACCAACTTGGCCTTCAACAGGCGTTGCAATACTTGAGCCAATGAAATGTTGATTTCAGAAGCGTCTTTCAGATGTATTCTTCTTATGTCGATTGCCCCATTGTCGTTGGCGAGGTTGTGGTTGGGCTCGTGATGTAGTAGCAATCTGGAAAGGTCTGCTCTTCACCAAACCAACCTTTTGTCTTCTTGGAGGTTGATCAATAACTTGGTCCCCGGCCTCGACTGTTTGCTTCATACTGTTGTATCCGTCTTGATGAGGTTGGTTGATGATGGCTTTCATCTCTTCTTGTCTTCGGGGTAGGCCTTGGATAAGAGCCATCTGCCCCATCATCTGGGTTCTCATTGCACCTACCTCAGCTTGCAGTTCTTCCATCCATTCGTCCTTATTGTCTTCAGGACTTTTCTTGACCAAGTTCCCAACGAGAAGTGTTTTCAACTCTTCCTGCCCCTTGGATAGGTTTAGGAATATTCCCCTGAACTGAGCTTCTTGAGTTTGAAGATCTTTGTTGTCTTGTTTGAGAGCCATTGCTGAAATAAACAGCGAGAACATGAGATACCTGTACTGGAAGACTTGTTATGCAATGATATGTATAATATATGTATGCAATGTTTTCAAGGATCTCGCGGGGTAAACAAGAAACTATTAGAATTTGATTGCAGCTTGATTAAAGAAACTTCGTGTTGTTGAGACTCCTTCTTCAAGAGTCAAGCTCACCATATCGAGTGGGTCATAGCCACTGACTCAAGTTATCGTGTTTTGATCTCTAGACGACATTGTCTAGAGGAAAATAAATCCCATTGCCCCTTGCTAGACGTTTGGTTCATCATAACCTACACCATAGGCCCTTGAGATCCTTGAAATGGTTAAGGAAATGCTATGGTATGATGTTATGATGTGTATGCTATGCGTTTAAGCAAAAGTGCGAGGTGATGTAAGCAAGTAAACCCGAAAAGAAATCCATGTTATTGGATAAGGACTGTAAATAAAACCTGCAAGGAACTCATGTTGTCAGATAATAAAACTATACAAGTAGTTCAAGTTGAAAGCATACAAGTCACACAAAACCTTAGGTTTAGGCTTGCATGGGTTTTAAGGTAGTACCCTCTTGAAGTTTAGTTGGTTCAACCTGTCCTAGAAAAGTAACTGGGTTCTAGAGGATCTCAATATCACTGACCATCCTTTATCGGGATTGTCTCAGCTCACATAATCTTTTCTTGCGGCTGAAATATCCCGAAAGTATGGTCTCAATGAGTGTAGCATCGAGTATCAACCAGTTCTCAGCTCTACACCGAGGTCGGCTATCTCACTACTTTCTAATGGCCAAGTTGGGCGATTAAAGGTTATAAGGTCAATTGATGCTTAACGGCACCACGCAACAACCCCGTATTCTCCTTGTTTCTCCACAAGGGAAACCAGTACCAACCAATGTGCCACACCAACGTAGCAACTGCTTCAACCGTATCGGTCTACGCCTTACAGTTCCCTCACAGTCTATTGCTACTTGCCTAAAAGGTATCCCCAGATCTGGGTGTAGGATCTATAGTAACCCCAAACAACACCCTTAAAAGTAAAGCAACCAAGGCAATCAAGAGAAGCAATTATGATGAACTAGATCCTAAGGTATACCCCACTTATTAATTCTCCAGCAGAGTCTCCAGTTCTGTGATACGGTGGCAGAACCGACTATTAATACTAGTTTGCGTTTTGTGTTTTGTGTTTGCAAAATGTCGCGGTAAGCAAGAGTCGCCACCGACTTTTATTTCATCCAATCGGAAAGTAAAAAAGTACAGAAAAAACCATTTTTCGAGATGTTTCTGAGTACGGGGGGTAGATTATAGAAAGGGAAGGTGTTAGCACCCTTTATATCCATGGTTTTCCATGGGCTCTTAGGTACTTTCTCATTTTTTGAATTTCTTGTGTTTGTGCTTTGTTTTGAAAAATGTTTTACTTCGTGATAACCCTTGTATCAGTCCTCAAAGGTGTGACGAAGTTGTTTTGAAAATTGTCTTGAAATGTGTAAGTGTGAAAAGTTTTGATTTGAGAAAGTACCAACTAGCATCTACTTACTCGAAAAAAGATTGTTTCTATTCTTGTTTCCTTTAGACACAACTATCCTACTATTGAGAAATAGGTAGCACTATCGTTGGATTTGTAAGGGTCAATTCGAAAGGGACGTACGATCACTAATGCAATGTTAGGATACCTTAGTAATAACCCTAGAGTCTTAAGATCTTTCGAGGCAACATTTCCGAGGAAACATTTCCGAGGCAACATTTCCGAGACAACATTCGAATGGGACATTTGATCTTTTTAGACAGGAGGGTAACCACTAAGACACCCTATGCTTAATGATCGTTTACCGACGGCAACCGAAGTGAGAGTATACCCTAAGAGTGATATGTGCGAGTGATTCATTTCAGTTATTTATCTTTGCACATTAGGGTTTTCTAACCGTATTAATTTGTCATGCATTCTTGCCATACAATCCTATTAGCATACATCTAGACAGTTAAATATTTGCGGGAATTGAAAATGCGAGAAAATAAATCTACGCTATTACAAAGCTTCGGGGGGGGGGATTAATTACATAGCCAAATACCCGAGGAAAAGCGATAAGTAAAAGCCCTAAATTAAACTATTACAAACAATGAATAGTTACAAAAATATTGTCAAAATAAATAATAAGTGCGGGATGAATCAAATACGAAACGACTAGGGTTTTAACCCTTGATTAAACCTATTGACGATTGATTAAAAAATGTTTTTTTGTCATGTTTTAAGAAAATAATGAAACAGTTAAATTAAAAAGAAAATCCTACGTTCTAATTAATTCTAGATTAAGAAAAATAAATTAATTCGATCTAAAAACCTATTTTTTGTATTTTTATTTATTTTGAGAAAAAGAGAAAATAAAACTAAGGGTTAACCTAATTTTCTAATTTAATTTTATTTGTGAGAATAAATTAAAGTTTCCCTAAGTTAAACTAAATTAAATTTGATAATAGTAAAAGAAAACTAATTCTAATTTTTTATGAAGTCTTGATTTTATGATTTTATGAAAAGTATTAATTTGTTAATTATAAATAATTAAAGGAAGTATAAAAAGAATTAAAAAAAGAAATAAAGAAGAGATGAGATGGGTCTGTGCTAGCAATTATAGGGGTATGTTGTTGAAATTCTGATCCCAAATAATCCAAGCCCATTTGACTTCGCTGGATCTGATGCACATGTTGACTTGAGGTGCATGATGGACCTTCAATGGAGAGGCATTGGATCTGGATTGCTAATGAATTTGATGGCCAGATATTGATGGCATATGATGGAGGTTTGGACTTGTGGTGTACCTGATCTCATGAAACAAAATAATATGAACAAAGATTGGGACCTGAGGATCGAACCCAGGCCCTCACGCTCGCTCCCAGTACCTGCTTGCCATCTGTGCTACTTTGCTCATTTGTACATATAATGGAAACAATTAATATAATCAAATCATGTGGCTTATTCAGAAAAATGCGCTAAAATTCAAACCAACCAACCAGAGGTTGCCACGCCTCATCTTCTTCCCCAAGCCGTCGTTTTAGGTAACATAACTTTTACCTACGGTTGCTTTGCTATAGGTATAGACCTGTGCCATTCAAAAATTCTCTACAAGCAATATAAATGAAATTTAAAGGTACCAATCAACTCGTTTCATCCTCACGAGTATAATGGTACCAGGATCCAAGCCCAATTTTGCCTATACTGTAAACCCCTAAAACAAACCAAAGAACCATAACAATGGCGTATCTTGATTCCTATACCAAAAATGCAATTAAGTGGTACCAATAGCTTGCAAACTCAATGATGAACAAGAATATATAATCAAAACGTGCATATGATGAGTAAATCAATGAAATTGAAAACGAGTTTTTAGGCAAACTGTGTGACTGCTACGCGCGGATTCTAGACCTGAGGCGGCTTGCAATTGGTTGGGATACGTTCCTGGGATGTCCAGCAATCTGTTGGCAATTCTAGAATAGATTGGATTGGCCTCTAGGATGGAAATTGGATCACCACTTTTCTTGAATTTTTTCAGTTTTTGTTCTTGACTATGCGCGACCTCTAACCCCCTTTCTTGCTTTGGATACGTTCAATATATATCGTAGAGTGCATTAGGGTTGCAAAAACTGATCACATCTTTGGAAGTTTTCAAGATTTGATTTGATTTTAATGGCACATGAAAAATTGCTATATTGAGCCAAATTATGCCTTTCTTGTCCCAATCAGCCTTGATTCGAATTGATCATGATATACTTGCATTATTTGATTGAGATCCTTTGGCAATTTTGCAAAAATGGTCAACTTGGCCAATGCATAACTCTCTAAATTTTGACCCTAGAAATGTGTTCTTGGACTTTTTAGAAAGCTTAGGATGTCCTCTAAGCAACCCTTTTGGTATCATCTCAATTGAGTCTTCCATGTTCATGTATGAAGCTTTGACCCAAAAGGTGTTGTTGTTGACTTTCCAAAATGACCTATAATGTCAAAATTCATATCTTTTTGTGAGTTCATATTATGAACTTGGGAGCTGAAGATGAATTGTAGGGAATTGTATCCTCTTCAAAATAAGATTTGGATGGGTCATTTCTGATAAAGTATGAGAAAGTTATGCTTGGTCAAAGTTGAGTTGACTTTTCTTGTAAAACCCTAATTTAGCAACTTTTGGGTTTTGACGAATTGTGAGCAATCCTTGAGGAAACTTGATCAACCCTTGATAAAATGATGAATAATACTTCAAAATGAGGATGTGGACCAAAACTCTTGATGTTTGACTGTATGTGGGCCACAATTGACTTTTGACCTAGCACAGTTGATTTTCAGGCATTTGAGCAATTGACTGAGCAAACTTTCTCTGCAAGGTTTGAAACTTGACATGGATTATCTTGAGAACATATTAGTACAATGATGATCATTTGGGATCCTTTGGACTCAAGCATATTTATGCAAAATGAAACCCTAGTTTGAGGTATACTGCCTTAGGAGAGAGTTTGTTTGGTCAACTCTTGAACTTCCTTGAGCAATTTGGGGACCTCACTTGACATGTGTTGAGAAATATGAGAGGGCAAATTTTGGGGTACAACACAACCAAATCAAAATGGCGCCTGAGGACATGGAGAAAACAACATTTGTCACATAGTGGGGCACATTCTGCTACAAGGTGATGCCATTCGGATTGAAGAACGCTGGGGTAACCTATCAGCGTGCCATGGTGGCTCTATTTCACGACATGATACATCACGAAATAGAAGTCTACGTGGACGATATGATAGCCAGATCACAAACAGAGGAAGAGCATCTTGATCACTTAGAAAAACTATTTGAGAGACTTAAGAAGTACAAGCTGAGGTTGAATCCAAACAAGTGCACATTCAGGGTACGGTCTGGTAAGCTCCTAGGCTTTATCGTCAGCAACAAAGGTATCGAGGTCGATCATGCTAAAGTTAAAGCAATAAAAGAGATGCCTGTTCCTCGCACTGAAAAGGAAGTCAGAGGATTCTTGGGACGTTTGAACTATATTTCTAGATTCATTTCTCACCTGACAGCTACTTGTGAGCCAATCTTCAAGCTATTGAAGAAAGATCAAGTAGTCAAATTGAATGATGAATGCCAAATTGCTTTTGAAAAAATCAAAGAATACTTACAAGAGCCTCCTGCGTTGATGCCACCAGTCGAGGGAAGACCGTTGATCATGTATCTGACTTTTTTAGAAAACTCAATGGGGTGTGTATTGGGGCAGCATGACGAGTCTGGCCGAAAAGATCACGCTATTTATTACCTGAGCAAAAAGTTTACAAACTGTGAAATCAGATATTCACTGCTCGAGAAAACTTGCTGCGCTCTGGCATGGGCTGCTCGCCGGCTAAGACAATATATGCTAACTCATACTACCTTGTTGATATCTAAAATGGATCTGATAATATACATCTTCGAGAAGCCTGCTCTTTCTGGGAGAATAGCGAGATGGCAGATGATCCTGACAGAATATGACATACAATATACTATCCAGAAAGCTATAAAGGGTAGTGTATTAGCTGATCACCTCGCTCACAAGGCTGTGGAAGACTACCAGTCCATGAAGTTCGAATTCCCGGATGAAGACATCATGACATTAGACAACTGTGAAGAATTCAGGCCATATGACGCACCTGAACAAGGATCCCGATGGAACCTGTTCTTTAATGAAGCCTCCAATGCATTAGGAAATGGTATTGGTGATGTACTCATATCTCTTGAAGCGTGTCATACTCCCTTTGTTATAAGACTTTGCGTCAATTGTACAAATAACATGGCAGAATACGAAGTGTGCATCTTCGGTCTCAGAGTTGCCATAGACTTGGGGATCAAATCATTGGATGTATTCGGAGATTCAGCCTTGGTCATCAGTTAGATCAAAGGGGAATGGGACACCAAACACCCAAACCTTATCCCTTACAAAGAACATGTTTTGACATTGCTACCACATTTTGAGGAGATTACCTTCGAGCACTTCCCGCGAGAAGAAAATCAGCTAGCAGACGCTCTAGCCACAATGTCATCTATGTTTAAACTTAATTGGGATAACGAGGCTCCCCAAATCACCATTGAATAAATGGATGAACCAGCACACTATCACGAGATTAATACTGAAGAAGTAGTGGACCAGCCTTGGTTTCATGAAGTCAAGAGGTATCTCGAGGCTCAAGAATATCCAGAAGGAGCTTCAATCAATGATAAGAAGTTCTTAAGGAGATTCTCTGCTAAATTATTCCTTAGTAATGGTGTTGTACCCCAAAATTTGCCCTCCCATATTTCTCAAAGTATTGCAAGAAAAATCTCCAAGTGGTTCAAGATTGCACAAGAATTGGACAGTCAAGCTATCTCCTAAGGCAGTCAATCTCAAATTAGGGTTTTGTGTTGCATCAAGGTACTTGCATCCAAATGACTTCAAGTTCTCCCCAATGTCCTAATATGTTCTCAAGTTCATCCATGTAAAATTTCAAGCCTTGTAGAGGAAGTTTGGTCAGTCAATTGCTCAAAGGGTCCAAAAATCGAATGTGCTAGGGCAAAAGTCAATTGTGACCTATATACAGTCAAACCTCAAGATTTTTTGTCAACATTCTCATTTTGAAGGATATTTCATCATTTGATCAAGGGTTGATCATGATTCATCAAGGATTGCTCAAAATTCATCAAGACTCAAAAGTTGCTAAATTAGGGTTTTACAAGAAAAGTCAACTCAACTTTGACCAAGCATAACTTTCTCATACTTTATTAGAAATGACCCATCCAAAGCTCATTTTTCAGAGGATGCAATTTACTACAATCCATCTTCATACCACAAGATCAAGAAATGCACTCACAAAAGTTACAAATTTGGACATTATAGGTCATTTTTTGAAAGTCAACAAAAACACCTTTTTTTCCAAAGCTTATAACTTGAGCATGGAATATCAAAATGAGATGATACCAAAAGGGTTGGTTAAAGGACATCTCAAGCTTTCTAAAAAGTCAATTAAGACCTCCAAAAGTTTAAAATTGAAGAAGTTATGCATTGTTGAAGTTGGGCATTTTTGCAAAATTGCCAAAAGTCAACTATCCCCAAAACTTCAAATTTTGTCAAATGGGCCCATTCTTTTCCACTTGATTTGATCTTGTAACACTCCACACGTGTCCTAGCTTCAACCTCATGACCATTCATCAATTTTATTATTTAATTTGATTTTTTAATGAATTATTGCATTTTAAATCAATTTAAATCATATAAAATCCAAACATTGATTATTTAATTTCCTTTTGGCTATTTCAGGATCTAATCCTCATCATCAATTGGATCAAATTCATATCATGCATTATATGTACAAAAATATTGGATTTTGGACAAATTTGGAAGCTTTTCAATGGAGGATCAAATCAAATCCTAAAACATCAATGCACAAAGATTCAAGACCCAAAACTTGACCTAATTCAATGCGCATTACATATACAAGCTAGAGGCACACGAATCAGAGGTTAGAGGCTGCAAGATCACAAGAACCAAACTTAAAAAAACTTGGAAAAAGCTTGAAACTGAAATCACTCTTAGAGGCCAATTCAGAACCAAATCTCAACGTGAATCAATTGCTGGGCAATCACTAAGTGAGAAGCAATCAAAAGCAAGACATCACACCCTCTCAATCGCGCTATAAGTCCTTCAAAAAACCGCTCTGCACTTGAAATCTTATCCTCATATTCTTGCACTTTCTTGGCAAAATCTTTACATATTCATGCTTATCGTTCCATTTAGAAGGTTTATGCATCATTTAATTGTGTTTATATGACATGTAGTGCCATACCCGAATCTAGGGTTCGTGGTGTTTGTATTTTGGCCATTTTCTCTACAGGTGAAATCAAGGCCATTAATGGACATAGACGTGCTCAGGATGTCCAGACGAACATGTCCATGGTCTTGGTTTGTATTTTTATAGCCTAGAACTAATTTTATGATGCAGCTATGGATTTAGCTGCAGATGTAAATCCGCAGGTAAAAGAACCAGGTCCAGTGGGGAAGACGAAGACGTGGCCCGTTCCAATTCGCCCATTCAAAATATTCGCGTTTTTTTTTATTTCTAGCATAATTATTGTGTTTTCTCTTATAATAATCATTGTCTAATACACTAACAAGTAGAACGCGTTGGTTGAGTGGTGGACGTGTTGGCCAGTGATCAGCAGGACCTGGGTTTGAATCCCAGGTCCACCAAATTGCTTTGTATTATTTTTCCACAAATGTTTCAGTGCATTTCAAGAATTATGGACTACCATACACCATCAAATATCAAAGCACCAGATGGCCCAAGGCCAGATCTGGTGACTCGGGCTGAAGGTCCATCATGCTGTCAAGTCAACATGCGCATGGAGAATCCAAAAGTCAACACAGGCCAATTCAAATTGGGCCATCAGCTTGCCATCCAAACCTCCAAATTGGGCCTGAACCCCCCTGGGTTTTTTCTATCTCATCTTTTCTTATTTTCATTTAATTGTTTTGTTTTATTAATTATTTTTATTTAACTAACCAATCACACTTTTTTCCTCATAAAATCAAAAAACCAAAAAATATATTTTATTTATTACAATTAAATTCAGCACTTTATTTTTGTTAATAAATTATATTAATTAACTTAGTTTTAATTAGGTATAATTTTAATATATTTTGAAAATAATTAAAATTAATTTAGATACTTAGGTTTTACTAATTTTGATTAATTTATTTTTATTTCTTCAAATACTCAAAAATCCAAAAATATATTTTTTAATTAATTAATTAATTTATTAATTTAATGCTTAACTTAATTTAATTTCTTTTAATCCAAAAATAACCAAAAAAAATGCTTTCTTTCAAAAAGGGTCAAAACCCTAAAAAACTTGCCCGATTTAATTTCTCACACGCGGTCCATTTGATTTCAATATTGTATCTGTTTCCCGGGATGTAATAGTTTAATTAGGACTTTAAATATTTTTATCGCTTCATTTATTTTCCGCATTTTAATTTCAAGGATTGTCTTTGGCGATGTAAATACCCGACGCCTTGTAATAGTTTAGTTTTAATTTCCGCAATTTAATTTCCGCAACTTATAAACTGTTAGATGATTGGTAATAGGGAATGCATGACAAGATCAAATCGTTCAAAACCTAAAATCAACATAGATAACCATTGACATGTACAAAGATAAAATAACTGAAAACAACACACTCGCACATGCGCACTCTTAGGGTACACCTCACTTGGTTGCCTTCGAACGTGGTCATTGAGTATAGGAAGTTTTAGAGGTCGCCCTCTTGTCCAAAGATCATAGTTGCCTCGAAACGGTTGCCTCAGAAAAATGATCTAAGACATTAGGGTTACCACTAAGGCGTCCTAACATTTCTTTGGTGACCGCACGTCCCTTAATCGAATTGACCCTTAAAACTCCAACGACGATGCTACCTACTCATCAATAGTGGGATAGCATTGTCTAAAGGACATTAATACAGTTTGATTCCCTTTTCGAGTAGGTAGATGGTTCTTAAGTACTTGCTCTTTCCAAAACAAAAACAAAACTTTTCGCACTTACACCTTTCAAACAAAAACTCTTTCAAACCCACAAACACAAGGAAAAAGAAATTTTTGAAAACACTATGAGCAAGTACCTAAGAGCCTGTGGATAACCACGGATAGAAAGGGTGCTAACACCTTCCCTTTCTATAATCTACCCCCCGGACCCGAGAAACATCTCGAAAAAGGAATTTTTCTGTGCTTTTTTCCTTTCCTTGTTGGATAAAATAAAAGACGGTGGCGACTGTTGCTTACCGCAATATTTTACGAAAACAAACGCAAAACGCGAAACATCATTTCAAAAGCAGTCAGTTCTCTCCCACCGTATCACAAATGGCATCCTGTACAAATGCAATCATGACTCCGTATTGCTTCGGTGCGTAGATAAGGTTGAAGCTGAAAGGATCATGTCTGAATTACATGAAGGTACTTTTGGCACCCATTCAAGTGGGCATACGATGGCAAAGAAGATCCTACGGGCAGGCTATTATTGGTCTACCATGGAAGCAGATTGCTATCAACACTCTCGAACCTTTCATAAATTCCAGATTTATGCCGACAAAGTGCATGTACCCTCGGTTCCTCTGAATGTCTTGACGGCTCCTTGGCCTTTTGCTATGTGGGGAATTGATATAATTGGAGAAATCAAGCCGACAACCTCCAATGGACATGACTTCATCCTAGTGGCCATTGACTATTTTAGAAAGTGGGTTGAAGCAGCCTCTTTCGCCTCTGTTACCAAGAAAGTTGTTGCTCGCTTCATCAAGAAAAACATTATTTTCTGGTATGGTATCCCGGAAAGGGTCATCACTGACAATGGTACAAATCTCAACAACACTATGATCACCGTATTGTGCGAGCAATTCAAGATTCAGCATCACAATTCTTCTCCCTATCGGCCAAAGATGAATGGTGATGTCGAAGCTGCAAATAAAAACATTAAAAAGATCATACCGAAAATGACAGTCACATACAAAGACTGGCACGAGATGCTACCATTCGCTCTCTACGGGTACCGTACCACGGCTCACATATCAACTGGGGCAACACCCTATTCTTTGGTTTACGGCATGGAAGATGTCTTTCCTATCGACATCCAAATCCTCTCTCTAAGGATTATGAAGGATGCATGATTGAACGAAGACGATTGGATACAGACTCGACTTGATCAACTAAACTTGATTGATGAGAAGAGACTTACTGCTATTTGCCATGGTCAAATGTATCAAAAACGGATGATCAACGCTTTTAACAAGAAAGTCAGACGCCAAGTGTATCAAGTTGGGGATCTAGTGATCAAACGTACCATCTTACCACAAAGTTATCCCAGGGGCAAATGGACTCCTACCTATGAAGGACCATTTGTAATCAAAAACATATTCTTCGGTGGGGCAATGATCTTGACCACCATGGATGGCGACGACCTGCCACACCCTGCGAATACGGACATAGTCAAAAGATACTACGCATAAGAGACCCGCTAGGTTGACATACCTAGGCAAAACAAGGGCATCCAGGAAAACCAAAAAGGTTCGGGCAAAAGTTAGGGATAAAACAGAAAAAATCTGTATACCCGGCAAGTTGAAAGCCTGAAAGGGCGACTTGGGCAAAAAAGGGTTTCCCGTTGGACTGAAAACCTAAAAGGGCGGTCCAGGAAAAAGTTAGGGAATTAAAGCGTATGACTATGTCCCATCGGATCACTTTACAAACAACCTTTGGCTTCCACTGACAAACTCATAGGTTCTGATCAATTCAGTCATCTTCGGACGAGACGACAGATAGACAAGATGCTCAGAGATACGAAGGCTATAGCAGAATGGGAACCCCATGGGATTGTTACACATAGCTATCCTTCTTTGTATCAAATTTTTCTTTTTTTTTATGACAGCATTCTCTTACTAGAATGTTTGTCCCCTTGTACAATTTTTTTTTACTCAAAGTCAATACAAAGATATCCCTTTGAAAGTGCAAAAACTATTGGTCTTTATTTTCTTTACGCTTGTGTTTTATTTGCAAAAACGTCCAATGATTTATTTTTGAACATATGCATTTGAATGTAATTACTGTTTGCAAATAAACAAAATGGGAAAGACAATTACTAATAGGTTAAAAGAATATGCAAGATGAAGTACAGATGTTTTCATTAATGGCATCTCTACCTATCGAGAATCAAGCTATAATTGAGGAATTGCAGGTGGTGCATGAATTTCCTAAAGTTTTCACTGATGAAATTCCTGATGTACTTCCAGAGAGAGAAGTTGAATTTTCTATTGATCTTGTACCTGGTACCAGGCTTGTGTCTATGGCACCATACAGGATATCTGCATCAGAATTATCGGAATTAAAGAAGCAATTGGAAGAGTTACTTGAAAAAAAGTTTGTGAGGCTAAGTGTATCGTTGTGAGGAGCTCCAGTGTTGTTAGTAAAGAAGAAAGATGGAAGTATGAAGCTTTGTGTTGATTATAGACAGTTGAATAAAGTGATGATTAAGAACAAGTGTCCGCTTCCAAGGATAGATGACTTAATGGATCAGTTGGTGGATGCTCGTGTGTTTAGTGAGATTGATTTGAGGTCGGGATATCATCAGATTAAAGTGAAGGATGAAGATATTCAAAAGAAGGATTTTAGAATGCGTTATGGACAATATGAGTATTCGGTGATGCCTTTCGGTGTTACCAACACACCGGGAATGTTCATGGAATACATGAATTGCATCTTTCATACTTATTTGGATCAATTTGTAGTGGTGTTCATTGACGATATTTTGATTTACTCTAAGTCAGAATAAAAGCATGTAGAACACTTAAGAATAGTATTGCAAGTCTTGAAAGAGAAGAATTTGTATGAAAAGCTGCCTAAGTTTGAATTTTGGTTAAAGGAGATTAGTTTTCTTGGTCATGTGATCTAAGGTAGTGGCATTGTTGTAGACCCATCAAAAGTAGATGATGTGTTACAATGGGTAACTCCAAAGTTGGCTACCGACATTAGAAGCTTTCTGAGATTGGCTGGTTATTATAGAAGGTTTATCGATGGTTTTTCTAGGTTGGCACTTCCGTTGACTAAGTTGACTTGTAAAGGCAGAGCTTTTATGTGGGATGTCCATTGTGAAGAAAGTTTTATGGAATTGAAGAGATTGACGTCGGCTCCGATTTTGACATTGCCTAATCTAGGAGAACCTTTTATGGTATATTGTGATGCTTCTAAGATGGGTTTAGGAGGTGTGCTTATGTAGAATGATAAGGTAGTTGCTTATGCATCAAGGCAGTTGAGGACTCATGAGAAGAACTATCTTACGCATGATTTAGAACTTGCTGCAATTGTTTTTGTGTTGAAAATTTGTAGGCATTATCTTTATGGTTCTAGATTTGAAGTGTTTAGCGACCATAAGAGCTTAAAGTATCTATTTGATCAAAAGGAACTGGATATGAGACAATGAAGATGGTTGGAGGTGTTAAAGGATTACGATTTCGGTTTGAATTATCATTCAGGAAAAGCGAATGTTGTACCTGATGAGTTGAGTCAAAAGACTTTACATATGTCAGCAATGATGGCTAAAGAGTTGGAATTAATTGAACAGTTCAGAGATATGAGCTTAGTTTGCAAAGTGACATTGTGGAGTGTTATGTTGGGAATGTTAAAGATTAATAATGATTTTTTGGATAGTATCAGAGAAGCTCAGAAGTTAGATGTGAAACTGGTAGATTTGATGGTTGGGATCGACCAGTTTGAGAATAGTGATTTTAAGTTAGATGCGCACGGTGTGTTGAGATTTTGTAATCGGATTTGTATTCCTGATGATGCAGAGATGAAGAAAGTGATCCTTGAAGAGAGCCATAGAAGTAAGTTGAGTATTCATCCAGGAGCTACAAAGATGTATCAGGATTTGAAGAATTTTTTTTGGTGGCCTAGGTTTAAGAGTGATGTGGCTCGGTTTGTCTATGCATGTTTGACTTGTCAGAAGTCGAAAGTTGAACATCAGAAGCCTGCAGGGTTGATGCAACCGTTAGAAGTTCCGGAATGGAAATGAGATAGCATTTCGATGGACTTTGTGACGGGATTACCTAATACTTTAAGAGGACATGATTCGGTTTGGGTAATTATTGATAGGCTTACAAAGTCAGCTCATTTTATTCCTATTAACACCATTTTTCCAGTGTCGAAGTTGGCAGATATTTACACTAGTGTAATTGTGAAGCTGCATGGTGTTCCTTTGTGCATTGTGTCAGATATAGATCTGAGGTTTACTTCTGATTTTTGGAATAGTTTGCTAGAGGCGTTGGGTTCTAAGTTGAGGTTAAGTTCGGCGTATCATCCTCGGACGGATGGTCAGACAGAAAGGACTATTCAATCGTTGGAAGATTTGTTGAGAGCATATGTTCTTGAACAAGGAGGTTTGTGGGATACTTATCTTCCATTAATAGAGTTCACTTATAATAACAGTTATGATTCTAGTATTGGGATGGCACCTTTTGAAGCATTGTATGGTCGGAGATGTAGAACTCCTTTATATTGGCATGAATCTGGAGAAAGTGTAGTGCTTGGACCTGAACTTGTTTGTGAGACTACCGAGAAGGTGAAGATGATTCGGCAAAAGAGGAAAGCTTCCCAAAGTAGACAGAAGAGTTATCATGATAAGTGAAGGAAGGATTTAGAATTTTAAGCTGGTGACCATGTGTTTTTGAGAGTTACACTTGTAACTGGTGTTGGGCGAGCATTGAAGTCTAAGAAGCTCACTTCTCATTTTATTGGTCCATATCAGATTTCGGAAAGAGTTGGGAATGTTGCTTATAGAGTGGCTTTACTGCCTAATCTTTCGAATTTTCATGATGTGTTTCATATGTCACAGCTCTGGAAGTATATTTCCGATCCATCTCATGTGATTCATATGGATGATGTACAAGTATGGGATAATCTTACTGTTGAGATGATGCCTGTACGAATTGCGGATCGTGAAATGAAGACTCTGAGAGGCAATGAGATTGCTTTGGTGAAAGTAGTCTGGTTAGGAGCTATTAGAGAAAGCATGACTTGGGAGTTGGAAAGCAAGATGCGGGACTCCTATCCTAAGTTGTTCGAATGAGGTAAATTTTCGAGGACGAAAATATTCTAAGTGGGGGAGAGTTGTAAATCCTGTAATTTTATTAATTATTTAATTAAATTATTTTTAGAGTATTTGTGAAGTTGCGAGATGTTGAGAATTATTGATATAAGTTGTTGGATTATTATTAATTAATCAATTAGTGATTAATAATAATTATAATATGGAATTAAAGGGAATATATGAAATAATGTTGGACTATGCTATTGGTTAGAAGTAGTAAAGTGGGGGTGTAGGTTAGGCCTAAGAGGATTGTTATATAAGGATAAGCTAACACAAGGGTTTGTTTTAGTTAGAGAATAAGGATTTCTGTACACTGACCGGTGGAGCCACGCAGACGAGGAGCAAGATGCCCGATGTCGAGCAGAGCGAAGCGAAGCCGTCGGCTAGAGACTTTGGTTGAGCGGCTTCCAATCCAGGTAAGGTTGGGGTTCTGACCTTATAATGGGACTTATGATGTGTATTACATGGGAATTGGTCGTCTTGTGATTGTTATGCGTGGATATTCTGATTTGTTATCGAAGTTGCTCGTTTATTCATGTTGTGGCCGTTGGGAAGAATTGTATGATCGTTTAATGAATTTGTTTTAGGAAGTTGCCCGGTGATGTGTTGTGGATGTTTTATGTATCCATGTTGAATGCAATGGTTTTTAAGTTGAATTTGTGGCATCCTGATTCAGTTGCATAATATTTATAACTCAAATTTACATTATATTGCCAGGTAGAATTGGGGTGTTACAATTGTAGCGTGGCCTGGTTAACGGTTTAAGAAACAAAGGATAAAGGCTCAAACTTCATTTGTACCCAACTCATTCTCTGTAATGTTCTTCAGTCCTATACTCAGTTAACTATGCTTTTAGATTCCAATTGAGTATGGATTGACATTTTAGTGATGGTTCGGATACTGGAAGTTTATTTGAGAAGGCCGTCATTTTTTGTAACATTTTTCTGTTGTCAAGTATTTGTAGTGACCTATTTTTTATTTTATTATCTCTACCTTTTGCCTGAATTGTTTCTTGTTTGGTTACAGTCAGCGGGATGCCCTAGTTTTTTCTTAAGTCTCCTTCATAGGTTTTGAATTAGCGGGATTTTCTTTTGAGAGATAATGATTGCCTGCTTTACGGGGAACCATCACCGTCTTTTGATTTGGAAGGATGTCTCTGATACTATTAGTTGTGTACAAAGTATAAGCTTGTGACAGCATCTACATTTGAATTAACTAAGAAACTACCATGCCCTAGGTTATGATTAAAGGTTTCAATTTGTGTGAAAAGAAAATTCCTACTTCTTAGGCTCAAAGGGGTTTACTAGGGATTATCTTCCTTATAACTCCACAGTTTAGGATTTGAAACAACGCCTGTACATTATCATCAAGGTCTGTTCAAAAGCATACTGTAGAGATTATGGTATCGTTTTCGCCATCCTCCCTCTAAAGGCTTATAGCTTTTAATTGAGAGTTTAATATCACAAAAAGGAAGTAAAATCATAGTTTAAGTATAGTGAAAACGAATGGATTAATTCAAGACAAACATATGCAATGCATTAATGGGGACAACCAAAGTCTGACATAAAGATAAGTGTTTGAACAAACAAAAAAATTACAAATGAAAATTCGAAAGAACAAAAAGTTTCTCTGCCTGAATTTGTCACTTCAGATGGTGTGCATTTGAGGGGTGACAAAAAAGCTCAATCTGACCATGTTGTGTGAATTCCAACACTTCTTCATCAGTCAAGTCTTGATTCTTATATTTCAACATCCAACAGCTATCGGTATCATGCCCCAGACTGTTGGAGTGATATGCACACCTTGCATTAGGATTGTAGCTAGGAGCATAAGTATTGGGATTCCTAGGAGGATCCTTCAACGTGACCAAATTCATCTTCAACATGTGTTGCACGGCTTGCGACATCGGCATGTTGAGTTTGGTATATTTCCTTTTGGATGTATCATGCTTACGCTGACTACCCTATTGTTGTTGGCGGGGTCATTGTTGGGCTTGTGATGTAGTAGCAATCCCGAAAGGCCTACTTTGAACCAGGATAACTTCCTGTCTCATTGGAGGTTGATTAATGATTTGGTCCCCAATTCTAACCATTCGTCCCATACGGTTGTATTTGTCCTGATGAAGTTTTCTTATGAGAATTCTAACTCTGCTTGTCCCCGGGATAATTTTTGGATAAGAGGCATATGACCCATCATTTGGATTCTCATATTTGCCATCTCAGCTAGCAATTGTTCCAACTGATCATCCTTGTTGTCTTAGGTATCATTCTTGGTCATGTTCTCAGTGAGGAGTGCTTTCAATTCTTATTTCCCCTTGGATAGGCTTAGGAACATCTCCTGGAATTGTGCATTTTGAGCTTGGAGATCTCTGACGGTCTGTTCGAGAGCCATTCTTCTGCTGAAATAAACAACGATAAAATGAGAAACTTGTCTTGAGAACTACCTGTTATGTAATGACATGCATGATATGTATATGCAATGTTTTCAAGGACCTTATGAGATTTAAATTTGTTAACCAAAAGGAAACAGAAACAAAGATTTTTATTAATAAGTTTATATGAGTACAAAAGATTTCAAAGAAATAAAGTAAAAAATCCTAAAGCTTTAAGTTTCCCATGGACGCCTTCTCTTCGTGTTGACATATGCATTAAGACTCTGCTCCTCGTGAAGTTGCTTCGTGAGCTCCAACATTTTCTTCTCACTTGTATAGAATTGAGTCTCAAAGGTGTCACGTTCTTCCTTGAGTTGAATTCAGGACTTCTGCAATTCTTCAAGGTTAGTAGGCATGTTTGGATGAAGGATGGTGCGAGAAACGTCTCCTTCGACAACAGGCTCCATGATTACTGGTAGGACAGCAGGATATGGCATCATAAGGTTTTGAGCACGAGCTCGTAACCATTTGAGATATGACTCTAGTGGAATGGAGTTCTTATGCCCCAAAGTCTTGCTATCAATCTTGTTCACCATGCCCCAAGCATGTATAGACCTTTGACAATAACCTTGAGGATCATTCTCGTAATCGAATACAATACCCTAGATAAGCGTGTCATGAGGACCTCTCTTCGAGCATAACCAAATTGACTTAGATCCAGAGAAGGGTTGTAAGTAATACCTCCACTAATGCCAATGAGTGGAACATTAGGGAATTCCCCACAGCGGTCAATGATAGTGATATCCTCGTGAGATCAGGAATACCAATAGATGTATGTATGAGAGAGTGACATTATTCTTTGAGACCACCTTAAACCTTGTTCATTCTTCATTATCGAGCGGGGAAGGTGCGAAATAAACCACCTGGATAGCAGAGATATACAACACATGAGAGTTCCTCGCTTCTTCATAGTACGAGTGTGAAGAGAATTCAAAATATCTCCAAGCAAGGTAGGCACAGGATTACGGGCAAGAAATATTTTGATGGTGTTCACATCTATGAGTTGGTATGGATTAGGTAATAGTATCAATCCATAGATTAACAAAGCTAAGATCTCCTCGAAATCCTGAAAACTCATAGAATCCAGAACCAGTTGAGCCTTCTCTATCAGAAACTTAGCAAGAAATTACTTGACTCCACTTCTTGTTTCCCAATTAGATACAACTTCAGACCGCTTCAGATGTAAGGCTGCTGCAATATCTTCTGGTTTTGGAGCTTTTTCTAAACCGGTGAAGGGTTTATGATCAAGAACAGGTACTCCCAGTAGTTTAGAGAACTCTTCCATTGTGGGTACCAACTGATAATCTGGAAAGGTGAAATAGTGATGTGCAGGGTCAAAGAAATGGAATAGAACACTCATCATGTCTTCTTCAAACTGAGGTACCCTTACAAAGTTGATCTAGATAGTGTTTCTGCGAGCGGAGGCCATAACCTACAACAAAGAACAAAGATAACTCCCTTGGTCCTTGAAACAGTTAGTGAAAATGATATGGTATGATGTCATGATGTTATGATGTCATGTTCGAACAATTAATCAGACACAAACAAAATACACAACGCCTTAGGTTCAAGCTTGCATGGAGTTTGTAGGCAAGTACCCTCTTGAGTTTTAGTTGGCTCAACCTTTCCTAAAAGAAGTAATCAGATTCTAGGAGTCTCAATATCACCAATCTTCCTCTCAAGCATTATTTCAGCACAACACCTGATTTTCAACCGAAATATCCCGAGAGTCTGATCTCAATGATTATAGTATCGAGTATCAACCAACTTCAGTCTGCACCAAATCCGGCCATCTCACTACTTTCTAATGGCTAAGTTGTGTCAACTAAGGTTCTAAGGTCAGTTAGTGTTTATGACACCACGCGGCAGCCCAACATTCTCCTTGACTGACTCAAGGGACACCGACACCAACCAATGTGTCGCACTAGCGTAGCCATCACTTTAACCATATCGGTATACACCATACAATTTTCATGATCTATTGCTACTTATCTAAAATGCCCCCAGATCCAGGTATAGGATCTTTACAAAAATAAACCCTAGCAAAAACCCTGAAACATAAAGCATACAAATCAAGCAAGTAAAGCGTTTTAAATATGATCTAACTCTAAGGTAACCCCACTTTATTTTTCCCTAGAAAAGTCGTCAATTATGTAATACGGTGGGAGAACTGACTTTTGGTTTTGCGTTTTATCGCAAATGTTGCGGATAACAAGAGTCATTATTGACTTTTATTTTATCCAATAAAGGAAAGGGTGAAAAGAATAGGAAAGACCTTTGAGAATTTTTCTAAGTTCGGGGGGTAGGTTATGAAAAGGGAACGTGTTAGCACCCTTTTCATCCATAGTTATCTACGGCCTCTTAATCGCTAGCTCACTTTTGAAAATGCTTTGTGTGTTTGAAAATATTTTGAAAATGCCTAAGTTCGACAACTTTGTAATGATTCTCGTATCAGTTAAGAACGCATATAAAGTGTTTGTTTTGAAAATATTTCAGAAAAGTGTCTGTGTGAAAATAGATGTTTTTATGAGCAAGCAATTAAAAGCTATCTTCCTACTCAAAAGTCTTTCGTATTATTTTCCTTTTCCTTTATATAGTGATATCTTACCATTAGTTAGTAGGAAGCCCTACCGTTGGATATTTGAGGAAGAAGCGCGGGTCATCGTACAGTCACAAAGGCAACATATAGAGATACCTTTAGCACTTTAAAGGGACTATCGTCATGTATTCGTAGGCAATACTGAGGGACAAGATCATTTACTAAAGACACCATTGAAGGGTCATCGAGAGACTATGATCTTTATGATTATTTTTAACCGAGGGTCTTTAATAATGGTATCCCTACGTTCGAGGGACATGATTGTTTTATCCGAAGGCAACAAGAGAGGTTACCCTAGAGGTGCGTGTGTGAAAAGTGATTTGTTTTCAGTTAATTTGTCTTGATTAAGATTATCTAGCGGTTGATTTTAAATCTTGCCATATATGCCTAATTACTGTACAGTTATATATACATACATACATACATACATAGGTGCAGAAAGTAAAGTGCGGGAAAATAAACCTAGGCTATTACATCCCATGAGCAGTTACATAATAAGAAAATATGCGGGGAAATAAATTAAGCTAATACAAAATCAATCGTGCGACCTATACATTTGTTTTCTAGAATTTAAATAGCTAAGAGAAAATAAATTAGAAGAAGGTATTTAAAACCTAAATAAAACTTCTAAGTGTTAAAAAAATAATTTTTGATGTTTTTATTTATGAAAAATAATTAAAGTGATAATAAAATAATTAAAATCTAATTATTTCTACTTTTTCCTTTTTTAAATAAAAAACTAATTTCTAATTATTTATAAATAAAAATTAGTTTTTTTATATTTTTAATTAAATAAAATAAATGGATAAAAGTAAAAGAAAAATTAAATACAAAGAATATAAAAAAAAACAAAATTGGGCCTGGTATGAAGAAAAATGGAGGGTGCTGAAAGGAAAGAGATCTAGGCCCAAGATGCCAATGTGGGATCCGGTGTGAGCGGCTCCAAGAGATTCACTGTGTGTTTGCAGATCTGGGGTCGTTGGATTAGATCTATACATATCTGATGGTGAGGTGTGGCAAGGTGTACAATGGGCTTATGGGAACACACTGGATTTGATCTGAAGAAGTTCGAAAATATGAAAAAATCATAAAAGGCAGGGATCGAACCCCTGCCCTTCTACACTAAAGCCTTAACGCGCGCTGTCAATGCCACTGAAGTGACTATATATCCGTTCATGTAAACGAAACAAAATAAATATATAATAAAGTTAAATTACTAGGCTGGAGAAGCACTGAAGCCCTAGCTCTGGTCGTCTTCTCTGGCGAGCATCTTCTTCATCCCTGCAAAATAGAAGATGTCAGTGGTGGTGGTCGTTTGGCCTGGATGTGCCTGTATTCAAAGATACAAAGCAAATAACTCCTTATGCCCTAGTAATGGCATGGCCTTATTCCTGTGTTGAAACTCACATACTATGCGTCGAAATTATTCTAAATATCAATAAAAACATGTATGAGTGCACTAAATCAATTAATAACGCATGAATCGGAAGTTTGAAATTTGAGAAAACTACCAACACTGTATGCTTGGTGGCACGATTCTGAGATGTATTTCGCTTGATGAACGTTTAAAAACAGTTCTGGGACCTTTAGGATGGTAGTGGGACACTTGATTTGGCTTGATAGTGGCTAGATTGTGTGATACAACTTTGCACTTTTCTTGAGAATTTTGTGAATTTAGAGGTGTGTTTGAGGCAATATTTTCGTGTCCTTGTCATTGGTATTAGTTGTGCTTATATACAGGAGGAAATATGTCAAACAAACGTGGAAAGAATCTTGTACCATCATGGCATGAATTATTTCCCAAAACCATTTGAAAACTTTCCAAAATAATGAAGATATGCTTCCATATAGATCTCTCACGGTTTTGGTATGTTTATCATGTGTTCTTTGGCCTCCATGTGATTGAAATCAAAAGCCCATGCGCCTTGGCCTAATGATTTTATATTTTATTTTATTTACTTGCATTGAAATGAATAAAAATTCAAATAAAAGAAATAAAAATCATGAAAAACATGTGCATGTATTTAGAGGTCCTCTAACACATTGTGAATATTATTGTACCCCAAAATTTTCCCTCCCTTTTCTCAAGACATTTCTCACAAAGATCTTCAAAGCTCAAGTTTTCTCCAAGATTTGATCAGACAAACTCATCTCCTAACACTGAGGCCATAAATTAGGGTTTTGGTTTTCTAAAAAAAAATTGGACTTTTAATGCCTCGGATGACTTTCATGGATCATTATAGACCTCCAAGAATACTCATGTCAAGTTTCAAGTCTTGAATAGCAATTTTGCTCAAATATGGTCAACCTACATTAAAACTTCATGATTTTTGGCCAACATCAACATCTTAAAGTCCTATTCATCATTTGATCAAGTATTAATCACAATCTCTCAAGAAAAGCACTCAATTTACCAAAAGGGCAAAATTAGGGTTTTTACTGTATTTGACTGACCAGGGACTTTTGACCTAATACATGATCTAATGTCTTGAAGCATAATCTCAAGGATTCAAATGCAACATGTTTACCTAATTTCATGGTTCAAAACATTTCTCAAGATCAATTAATTGATAGTTGAAATTCAGTCAACTGATAAAAAGTCAACTGATACACCAAAAGTCAAACTTTGACTTTTGATCAAAATTGAGTTTCAAAGATCACAATTCATCAAGAGATTCAAAAATATGAAGCTTGATCATCAAGAAATCAAGAGAGTCAAAAGTCAATTTAAAAAGTCAAACTTTTCAAGACTTAGAAAAATTTCTAAGTGTTTTAAGTATGATAATTTCACTACTTCATGACATTTTTTCACCAAGATGCAAGATGATTCAAAGAAAACTTTCAATATGAAAGTTGTAGATCTTGATGAGATCTAAAAAATTTCTTTACTTATCAAGTCCTAGAAATTCTTGAATTTTGAATTATGAATCCATGAAGTCATGCACTTTTTCTTAAACACTTCAGTGAAAATTTGACCTAGGTTGGTCAGGATTTTGACCTAACTTCTTGTCCAATTTTCACATAGTTCCAATTTGATTTTTCAAAAATGGAAAACATGAAAGTTGTATAGGATATTCCAAGATTTTCAAAATTTCCCAGAACTCAATGAGATCATTTTTGAGCTAGGATAATCGAAGAGGAGAAGTTGGGCTTTCAAACTTGAATTACAAGGCATTTTTCATTAAGAACACTTGACCTAAACCACAGCTATGCTGAATAAATTCACTTTTTAGGCCTTCTAACTTTCAAATCACTCCTTAATTTAATGTTTACGCAACTGATTGATCAATTGTCCAATTGATTCAAGCATTGTCCAAAGAAATTTGCCATTTTTTGGAGAAAGGCGTCACTTCCATTCTAGTAAAGCAAGCCTTTATGCAATTGTCAACTCCTTGAGCCTCTCAATTGTTATCTCTGCACATACACTATGCTAAAGCAAGAAGAAACATGTTTACAACTCCTAACCACCCTATGAGCCCTTGTACCATCACATTGAAACCACAATTTTCACTTTACTTTAAAACTAAGCAGCAAAGCCATAACCCTAGATCTCAAAAGTCTTATTAGCTCTTGTGCTAAGACCTTTTGCCTATAATTATAAGGCTCATTTGCAAGCTAAGGGACAGATGGTCAAGCCCTCAAACTCCCTAAAACTCTCCCAAACACAAAATTGCATACAAACCTCCATTGTTGTCATTTCTGGCCAAAAAAATCCAATCTCTCAAACTACTCATGCGTTTTCACTCTAATCCATTCTCAAAGCTTCTATACCTCAAATATAACTTAATCAAACACCTGTTACAGTTCTATAACATCATCTTATTCATCTTCCATAACCAAAAATAGAACATTGCAACTTGACTTCTCCAGACCATTTCAGCCACTCTCAATTCAAGCTATGCATTGCATTAGCTTCCTAGGGACTCAAGGAAGTTAACCTGATCATTGCAACACCTTGAAACAAGCTCATTTGCAAAACACAAAATCCATTTCCAAGGTAAGTTTTCTAATTTTTGAACTCTTTATATATGCATTGTTAGCTTTCCCTTTTCAAAGATAAATGTATACATCATAGCCCTGAAGCTGACCATGTTCTTAGAATTCATTTATATTGCTTGAGTAGTGAGAATTTTAGGTTTGAACTTTATAAAAAAGTTAGGTCAAGATTTGGTACCATTAGAAATTCATGCTCATCTTTGATTTATAGCTTAAGTGATTTACATTTCTGAAATTGTGATGAAATTTGGGACAAGTTTGATGTTTACATTTTTGAAAATGGTTGAGAGATAAAGAAGTTACAGGATTCAAATTGGTTGTCTGTTTATGGCGCGAGGTTGAAGATGAAGTGAAGTTATGAACATGTTTTATTTTAAGTTTATTGCAATATGGTTTACTAACGGATGAAACAGGTCACCCCAGTGGTAGCAAGCGCGCGTGTAAGGCATTATTATGGAAGGTCCTGGGTTCGAGCCCTAGCGAGACCTTTTGTAATTTTTTCATTCTTTTTCCATCTCATTTTTTGTTTGAAACGGGTAGCGCGTTGAGCTCTCTGATACGGTGGGAGAACTGACTTAGGCATTTTGCGTTTGATCACAAGTTTTGCAGTTAGCAAGAGTCGCCACCGACTTTTCTTTTATCCAAAAGGAAAGGTGAAAAAGCACAGGAAAGACCTTTGAGATTGTTTCTTGAGCTCGGGGGGTATATTATGAAAAGGGAAGGTATTAGCACCCGTTTCATCCATGGTTTTCCATGGGCTCTTATTTACTTGCTAGATCACTTGCTTTTGTTTGAAAATATGCTTTGTGTAGTTTTTTGAAAGTATTTTGTAAAGAGGCCTTTGTTTAGGCGAACTTTGTAATGATTCTCGTTCGTAAGAATGTATACAAAGGTGTGTTAATCTTTTGAAAATGGTTTCAAGTTTAAAAGATGTTTTGAAAATGTAGGTATTTGTTTTTGAAAATAGCAAGGATGTTTTGTTTTGAAATGTAGCAAGTAACTAGGAACATTCTACCTACTCAAAAGTCTTTCATGTTCATTTCCTTTTTCCTTTGACATTATTGTCTTGCCATTGATTTGGTAAGTAACCTTATCTTTGGATGTAAAAGGGACGGGCGTGGGTCATCGTATAACCATGATTAGCAATATTGCAAGGTATCTTAGCATTTTTCTATAGGGACTAAGATAATTTTGAAAGTCAACATAGATAGCGTCATCGAGGGACTATGATCTTGTATTTTTTCTTGTTTTTTGCTAAGATACCTCACATGCATAATATGGCCATTTTTGTAAGGCAACCAAGTGGATTTACCCTAGGGGTGTATGTGTGCAAGTGTATTGATTTTCATGCTTGATTTGTCTTTGATTTAGGGTTTTCTATTGATTAGTTTTAGTCTTTCCATACAAAACCATATCGCTAGCATTTTGTATATAAAGCGATAAATTGCGGAATTTAAAATTACTACGCTATTACATCACTTAGGGGAGGGGGTGTACAAATTACAAATGGGGACTATTGCAAGAAATTAAATCTAAATAATATTACAACCATATTAAATTGAATGAATGTACAAAAATAAAGATAAAAATGCAAGAATGTAAATGTAAAGAAACATGATTTTTATTTGTTTTTTATGAAAAAGGGTTTTTAACCTAATTAATTAAAATAAAATAATTAACTTAAAAAAGGAAAATAATATTAAGTTAGTAAACTAAATTATATTAAAGAAAACAAGTTTTTTAGGGTTTTTGTGGATTTAATTAAACTAGTATATAAAAATAATTAAATGAAAGATCCTAAATTCTAAATTGATTTTAATTTACAAGAAAATGATATAATAATTAACCTTAAATATAAATATTAAAAAAAGAAATTAATTTGTTAAAAGAAAATGTTTTTAGTCTTTTTGTTTTATAAGAAAATAAAATAAATAAGTGTAAATAATAAATAAAATATTTTTGGATTTTTATGGTTAATATAATAACAATAATAATAATAATAGTATTAATAATAATAATAAATAAAAGATTAAAAAAGTAAAAAAATAAAATAAAAGTAAAGTCAGGGAGGTTGATAAGTGAAATAGGGGGTATTGTGAGGAAAAAAAAGTCAGGCCCAAAGGATGGCCCAAACGCTGCAAAAAGTGTAAAAAATGTGAGAAAATGTATTAAAAAAAACACGAAAGGTCACGTTGGGGCTTGAACCCAGGATCTCATAGTGACAGGCGCGCGCTTTAACCATTGGGGTGGTGATACATCCGTTAACTTATGTCAAACCATAAATATATAACACAAATCTTGCTCTAAATATACTTCATCTTCAACCTCCAACCAGAAGCCATGCAACTTGTTCATTTCTCAACCATTTGCAAAAATGTAAACATGAAAATTACTCCATTTTTTCATACGAATCCAACCATATAAATATCATGAACTATAAATCAAAGATGAAAGAGAGTTTTTGAAAATACCAAATTATGACCTAATTATTTTCAGATATTCAATCTTAAAATTCTCCTAGCTCAATCAATATAAATGAAATCTAAGGACATGTACAGCTTCAGGGTAATGATGTTTATATTTTATCTTCACAAATACAAGTCTAACAATGCCTAAGTAATGAGATAGAAGTTTGAGAAAAATACCTCAAAACTGGTGTGATCGGTGGAAATAGAACTGACTGTTTTTTGAGCTGGTTCGTGAAATGTCGCGGTAAGCAAGAGTCGCCACCGTATTTTATGTTCTCCAACAAGGAAAGGACAAAAGCACAGCAAAATTCCTTTTTCGAGATGTCTCTCGGTTCGGGAGGTAGATTTATAGAAAGGGAAGGTGTTAGCACCCTTTCTATCCGTGATTATCCACGGGCTCTTAGGTACTTGCTCTTATGTTTTCAAAAAAATTGTTTGCTTTTCAAGTGTTTGTGGGTTTTGAAAAAGTTTCGTTTGAAAAATTTCTAGGTAACTCTTGTATCTGTCCTCAAGAGTGTATGAAATATTTGTTTGAAAACCTTTTGAAAGTGTAGGTGCGAAAAGATGTTTTTTTTTAGAAGGAGCAAGTACCCAGGAGAAATCTACCTACTCTAAGGAATTAGGCTGTGTAAGAGTCCTTTAGACAGTACTATCCCACTATTGAGAAGTAGGTAGTATCGTCGTTGGAGGTATTCGGGTCAATTCGATTATAAGGGACATGTGTGGTCACCGAAGCAATAGTAGGACGCCTTAGCGGTAACCCTAATGTCCTAGATCCTTTTATCTGAGGCAACCGTTTCGAGGCAACTGGATCTTTAGACAGGAGGGAGACCTCTAAGACACCCTATACTTGACGACCACGTCGAGGCAACCAGTGAGGCGTACCCTAGGAGTGGCATGTGCATGTGTGTTGTTTCATGTTTATGTTTATCTTTGAACATGCTATTTGTGAGCTACGGATTGATTTTATTTTTCATACAAGTCTTTCATGCATTTTTTTAACAGTTAAGAGTGCGGAAAATAAAGTGCAGAAAAGGTAAATCTAGCTATTACAAGGTGCGGGTATATACATCGCCAAAAACACAACCCGTTTGGAAAATAAAAATGCGAGAAATTAAAAGAAAGCGATAAAGTTCTAATTAACTATTACATTTCTGAGCAGATACATAAATAATCAAAATAATGAATTAAAAATAATATGCGCGCGAAAGAATGAATCGAGACGTCCTTAGGGTTTTGACCCTTTTTGAGAAAAGAATTGAAATTGGCCCTTTTTTTATAGTTAATGAAATATTAAACCTAATAAATAATTAATTAATTAATTAAAAGAAAAAAGTTTTTTTGTGTTTTTTAAGTTTTAATGAAAATAAAATAAAAGGAATTAAGAGTCAAAAGAAAAACCTAATTCTAAGCTTGATTTTATTTATTATGAAAAAAAGATTAAAATTATTCTAATTAAACTAAGTTAATTATATTTAGAATTTATTTACAAAAAAAAGTAATTGAAATTAATAAAAATGTTTTTTTTTGGTTTTCTGAATTTTATTATGAAAATGTTAATTTGTTAATTAATTAAATAATACTAATAATAATTATTAAAGAAAATAAAAGGAAAAAAGTAAAATGAAAAAAAAAAGGATAGTAAACCATGGGTGTTGGGCCAGCATTGGGGGTGTGCTTGGCAATCTGAGGCCCATTAACCAGCCAACCTTTTTGACTTTTTGCAATTGCCTAGAACGTGCTTTGACTTGGAGTATGGTAGTTTGCACTTCATGGCCATCAGATCCATGAGAATGGCAACTTGGCGCGCTTGGATGTGAGATGCATGATAGAACGCTCCAGATAGCCTGCATAGGAATACATGAAGAAAAGAAACAAACAAATATTTTGGGGGGACCTGGGATTCGAACCCAGGTCCCAAGGGACAATTCAAGGACACGTCCACTAACTGAGTTGTGGCGCTTTTCTGTTGATAAAACCAAACCTGATTATTATATGCAATAAAAATTTATGTGCTAAAAAAACAAAAACAAATGGCACGCTGTTTGAATGGGCCGGTGGGAAGAGGACGCGTGGTCGTCTTCTTCCTTGAACCACCTGATTATTTCCTGCGGATTCTAGTCCGTAACAAAATCCGCGTCCTCATCCTAAAATGGTTTCTAGGTCACGAAAACACAAACCAAATCCCTTGTCTTACTCGCCTGGTTCTCCTAAGTCTATCCATAGCCATAGCTTGTCCTGATTTTGCCTATAATAAAAACACCTAAAAACAAAGAGCCAAAACCCTAGCTTCGGGCATGGCTATGCAGGCTACAAGAATGAAATTAAATATTGGAGAAAGGTTGGAAATCATGTCATGATCAAGAATATATCAATATTTTTGCCAAAAGACGCAAGAAAATGGATTTATGATCTCATGTTCAGAGCTAAGTTCAGGACAACTTATAGAGCGTTTCAGGCAATGAGAGAAATTGGTTCTTATGCCAATCGCTTCAGGGGATGGTAGGCTAGCACTCTACGTTGAGCTTTTTGATTGAAACAAGCTTTTACTAAGAATTCGAATTCTCTTTTTTTCAATCTTTTTTCGTTTATGGTTTGGCCGCTTTTGCAATTCTCAGGTCGTGAATGTTGTTGCTACTGCTTGCTTATGTATGTATGAACGAAATTAGGTCAGCAGCTGGGCTTGTATCCTTGTGTAATTAAGTTTGGGATTTTGGTTGACCACCATTAAAGGACTTTCCATTTTTGGTTCAAATTCAAGATTTTATGCACAAAAAGGCTTGGCACGAATTTGGTAGCTGGCATGTGGTATATGAAAGTTGTTCAAATCCAAAAGATGTTATTCCATTAATTTTTAGATTTTATTTGAATTATTATGGATTTAAAATGAATTAAATCAATAAAAATTAAATAAAATGGAAAAATAAATGTTTGACCTTGAAATTAATCATGGGACACGTGGGTGGCATGGCAAGGCTGAATCAAGTGGAAGAAAGTGGGCCCTTTTGTCAAAAATTGAAGTTTTAAGGATAGTTGACTTTTGCCATTTCACAAAAATTTCCCAACTTCTCCAATGCATATCTTGCTCAATTTTGATCATATGATCATGTTCTGTGACATTTTGGAAAGGTATTGAATTCCTCTAACCAATGCCTTTGGTCCCATGTCATTTGGATTTACCAATCTCAAGTTATGGTCTTTGACTTAAAATGCCTTTTTGTTGACTTTTGAAAATGACCTATAATGTAGAAATTGATAACTTTTTGTGAGAGCATTTCTTGGACTTGGAATGTGAAGATGAGTTGTAGGAAATGTCATCCCCTTCAAAATGAGCATTGGATGGGATTTTTCTGATGAACCCTGAAAAAGTTATGCCCTGGTCAAGTTACAGTTGACTTTTCTACTGTCCCAAAATAGAAACTTTTTGCACCTTGATGATTTTTTGAGCCATGCTTGTGGAATCATGATCAAGATTTTATCAAATGATGATTGTGTGCTCAAAATAATATGTTGACCAAAATTTATGACTTTTGACTGCAAAATGACCATTTTGCCCCTGTAGTTGGTTGTGGAGCAACTAGGGCTTTTGACTGTGCAAACTGGCATTGTGAACCTTGAAACTTGACATGTGGATGCTTGACAATGTGTATAGGCATATGGGACTTGATTGAGCCATTAAAAACCTCAAATTCACTGAGAGAACCAAAACCCTAATTCTGACTGGCTTAGGAGGATGTTTGACTGTGCAACCCTCTGAGAGACCTTGAACCATTTGAAGATTGATCTTGACAAACTTTGAAGAATATGGGAGGGAAAATTTTGGGGTACAACAGTTGCCCCTGTTCAATCTTCTTAGACCTGAGGATGTACATTGGCTTGTGTGCCTTTCGTGATCCGAAGGAGGAAGATGATTGAAAACTAGAGTGCCCAGAAATTTGCACTCGCATAGTGTAATATCAGTAATGTGATGGCGGAAATGGGCTTACAGATGCCATTTGGAGATATGATGGATAGGAGGATGGGCTTATAGATGTCATCTGGAGGTGTGACAGAACCTTGTCAGAAATGGGCTTATAGATGCCAATTGGAAGTGTAATGGATAGTGGTGGAGATGGGCTTAAAGATGCCATTGGGGGTATCGATCGCGTAAGAGATTCCTTAGCGAGAACTTGCGTACCTGAGAAAGAAAGATGGTTTCCTGGCTTGCTACAGGTGTTGATCTTAAATCTCTTCATGCAAATATGCCCTGGCTGGATACAGGTATCGAATCTACAATTGGTCGTCTACAGATATGCCCTGGCTGGATACAGGTATCAAATCTCTAAACTCTTCATGCAAATATGCCCTGGCTGGATACAGGTATCGAATCCACAATCAATCACTCACAGTATGCCCTGGCTAGATATAGGTATCGAATCTGGAATTGGTCGTCTACAGATATTCCCTGGCTGGATACAGGTATCGAATCTCTAAACTCCTCATGCAGACATGCCCTGGCTGGATACAGGTATCGAATCTACAATCAATCACTCACAGATATGCCCTGGCTAGATACAGGTATCGAATCTGGAATTGGTCGTCTACAGATATGCCCTGGCTGGATACAGGTATCGAATCTCTAAACTCCTCATGCAGACATGCCCTGGCTGGATACAGGTATAGAATCTACAATCAATCACTCACAGATATGCCCTGGCTAGATACAGGTATCGAATCTGGAATTGGTCGTCTACAGATATGCCCTGGCTGGATACAGGTATTGAATCTCTAAACTCTTCATGCAGACATGCCCTGGCTGGATACAGGTGTCGAATCTATAATCAAATCACTCACAGATATGCCCTGGCTAGATACAGGTATCGAATCTGGAATTGGTCGTCTATAGATATGCCTTGGCTGGATACAGGTATCGAATCTCTAAACTCTTCATGCGGACATGCCCTGGCTAGATACAGGTGTCGAATCTATAATCAAATCACTCACAGATATGCCTTGGCTAGATACAGGTATCGAATCTGGAATTAGTCGTCTACAGATATGCCCTGGCTGGATACAGGTATCGAATCTCTAAACTCTTTATGCAGATATGCCCTGGCTAGATACAGGTGTCAAATCCATAATCAATTACTCACAGATATGTCCTGGCTAGATACAGGTATCGAATCTGGAATTGTGACAGTTGATAGTAATCATCTTTGGATTGACCTTTTTCCTGAAAAGGCAAAACATCAGTTGTATGCAATATCATGATGTATGAAATGCATGATGTCATGATGTTTCAAAATAAGTGAGATAGTGTCGTATGCACTTTATCATGTATGTAAGCAGGATGTATGAAATGTGAAATGTCTATGAATGTATTTTCGTCTAGGAAAATAAATCCTCGACGAATGTTGGGAGCTTGTTGAATCCTGGGCTGATGTTGAAGAGTAAAGTTCTTCGTTTCCGCTGGGGATGATGGTTGCAAGAATAAACTGGTAGGAGAAGATGACTCCATTGGGGGAATAAACTTGCTGGAGAGATTACTCTGCGGGGAGTCACTCTGTGGGGAAGAGATACTTTGCTGAGATTTTGATGATAACTCCGCTGGGGATACCGTTGATATGTTTTGTTGAGGAATTTTGATGAACTCCGTTGGGGGATAGGAAGAACTTCACCGAGGACGATCTTCCCGTGGTAATTAGCTGAGGATAACCCAGTTATAGGCTCTGGTGGGGGATAACCTTTGAATAAAGCCGGGGAGATGCGTTCGTACTCCGCTGGGGATAAGCTTCCAGAATCTACTGGGGAGATTGATTCAACTCTCCTGGGGAAACTTTTGAACTGTACTGGGGAAGTGGCTCCACTGGGGTGTCTGTATTCCGCCGGGGAACAATCTTATATTAAGACTGCCGGGGATGCTTGCTTAGGAACATCTGTATACTCTGCTGGGGAATATTGAGATCTTCTGGGGATACCCAACTTCCTTAAGGCTGACAGTAGACTAACTCTGCTTGGGGAGAGTATCGCTGACTTGCTGGAGATACTGTGCCTTTTCCGGGGCTGATGGGAGACCAACTCTGCTTGGGGCGAGTATTGCTGAATCTTGTCTTACTCTGCGTGGAGTGAAGGTATCTTGGTCATATTCTTCAGCCGAACCTACCTTGGTACCTTGGTGGACAGAGCAACTAGACCACTTAGACAATTATTATTGCCCCTGTTTCTGATATCACCTATAATTAATCCTTTGTTTCGTATGCAAATATTTATGAGTTAGCAATTAGTGTCAAATGCATATATCAAAAATGAACATTGGACGTTCTTTGCAAAACAAAACAGAAAAAGAAAAACAATTGGCAATTTGTCTGGAAAAGTGGATTTGTATTGATTTTTGAATTTGCCTGTAAATAGGCATTTTGTGTACAAGAGGCTGACGTCCTAGTAAGAGAACGCCGCCGAACAACATAGAGTTTATACAATTTTGTGAACAGAAAACAAAACAGCTATGTGAAAATAATCCCACTGGGTTTCAACTCTGCTATCGCCTTTATGTCTTCAAGCGTCTCATCACTTCGCTGCTTAGTTGAAGAGGAAGCTGATTAATCAGTTCCGTCTGAGCCTGATAGTTGATGCCGTATTCTGGATGCAAGGTGATCCAATGAGACATAGTATTACGCTTATCCCTGACTTTTTCCTGGACCGCCTGTGATCGGTGGATCTGGAACTGACTGTTTAACGCTGGTTCACGAAATGTCGCGGAAGCAAGAGTCGCCACCGTCTTTTATTTTCTCCAACATGGACAGGACAAAAGCACAGCAAAATTCCTTATGAGATAGTTTCTCGGTTCGGGAGGTAGATTTATAGAAAGGGAAGGTGTTAGCACCCTTTCTATCCATGGTTATCCATGGGCTCTTAGATACTTGCTCATTTGTGTTTTCAAAAGTGTTTGCTTTTCAAAGTGTGAGTGGTTTGAAAAAGTTTCGTTTAAAGATTTCAGATCGACTCTTGTATCAGTCCTTAAGAGTGTTTGAAAAAATGTTTTGAAAGCTTTTTGAAAAGTGTCGGTGTGAAAAGAGTTTTTGATTTGTTTTTTTGAATAGAGCAAGTATCTATGAGTCATCTACCTACCCTGAGGAATTAGGCTGTGTAAATGTCCTTAACGTAGTGCCATCCCACCATTGAGAGATAGGTAGCACCACCGTTGGAGGTGTTCGGGTCAATTCGAGTTTTAGGGACAGTGTGGTCACCAGAGCAACAGTAGGACACCTTAGAAGCTACCCTTATGCCATTGATCCTTTTTTAGTCCGAGGCAACCGTTTCGAGACAACTTGTTTTGAGGCAACCGTTTCGAGGCAACTTGTTTTGAGGCAACGGGATCAATGGACATAAGGACTTACTAAGACGTCCTATACTCGACGACCATGTTTCGAAGGTAAGGCAACAGTGAGGCGTACCCTAAGAGTGGTGTGTGAACTTGTGTGTGTTGTACCCCAAAATTTGCCCTCCCATATTTCTCAAAACATTTCAAGAAAAATTCACAAGTCCAACCCGGCGCATCATATTCAAGTGTTCTTTCACCAAGATATCTCTGATAACGTATTCTCAAATTCAGGTTTGGCTCAAGAGTCAATTCTTTAAAGAAGGTATCCGAATGTGTGAGTTTTCTCGAAGAAATATGGTGAAAAAGTGTGCTTAAAGTGCAGTTTTTACGCGCTAAAAAATTCATAACTTGAAGATCATGACTCGTTTTGAACCCGTTTCGGTGGCCAAAATTCCGTCTTGACATTATCTACGTTTTCATCTCTCACGGCTGGAAGCCAATTTCGATCAGAAGGTCTTCAAAAATGTGGATTTATCAAGTATTTTTGCACAGAAAATTTGTGCCAGAAGTTTATTTGCGTCATGTTCAGAAAATCATAACTTGGTCGATTTTCATCGTATCGAGCTGGTGCTGGTGCCAAAATTTCAAAAATTGAGTTGGCTACATTTTCCCAGAAGGTATTGAGTTCAAACGGTATTCAAAAGGCCTTCGTTTTTTGCTCAGAGTGCATAACACGCTGAAAATCCTGAATGCTGAATATTATTTCATCTGGTCCGAAACTTCGAAAATTCATAACTCGGTAAATTTTTATCGGATTGGGCTCATATTTTTACACAAGGTCCCTGACTCATAGATCTACAACTTTGATTCAAAAGTCGAGACCGGATTATGCTCCGATTAATACCAGTTTTTTATTGAAGAACGTGTCAGAGTTGACACTGGAGCCCAAAATAAGTTTGTCTGAGCTGAAACTTCAAAAATTCATAACTAATTCACCGTTTATCCGATTGAGCCGATTTTCGGACAGGAGTTAGTTCTCGATGTCGGCTACATTTTGTTTTCACATTTTAACTTCAAAAATTGCACTTAAGTCCCTGCGATTTAGCCTGGAAAGTGACGAACTCAAGTGAACATTGGAGGCCCAATTGCACATTCAAAGCCCATTTTCTTTACCCTAATTTCCATTATATAATCACCTTCTTTTCACACAAACCAGAGAGGAGAAAAAAAACCTTACCACAACACTGTTAGAATATAAAATTCCTTCAAGAACCCTAAAACCTTGAAATCCTTATTACAAATCCCTCTCTCACTACAAACAAGTCATCACAGTTACAAACCAACACCTCACTACTTCTTCAGTAAGGGTAAGGTTGGCTTGATCTCCATGATCCAAAAGGCATAAAAGCATTCACGTCACTAATTTTCCAGTAAAGGTAAGATTGATTTGATCTCTATGATCAAAAGGGTATAATCATTCATACATGCCATATTGTGCCTAAACATTAAATTTCTTCATATATTGGCTTTATTTGCATTTTATGATTTTATTTAATGTGTTCATGAGATTCAACACTGCAGATTTAGAAAGGATCCCATGCAGGTTCATTAAGGAACGTTGAGGCCAAAAGCCAAATGGCCAAAAGCCAAAAGCCAAAAGCCAAAAGCCAAAAGCCAAAAGCCAAATGGCCAAAAGAACAACTTATGCATGACACCAATACATGGCACATGGCGAGACAGACATCCTGAGAAGATTAAGGAACGTTGAGGCCAGAACACAAATGGCCAACAGCCAGAACACAAATGGCCATGAAACCCAATCCAATGGCCAAAGAATGCAGACCACGGTACTCAGGAGTCAATGAACACGCACGTGATGCCAGAAAGTCAAACTAGGCTTTTTGTCTAATGGGCCAAATTGCTTCCAAAAAACCTCCCTTTGGGTCTGAATACCCCCCATGGTTTGCATTGCTTTTGATTTCTATTTGATTTTCTTTTAATTCTTTTAATGTTTTAATTATTTCTTTTAATTCCATCAAATAATTTTCATAATAAAAATAAAATACAGAAAAATCAAAAAAAATATTTATTGTTATTAATATTAATTTCACCATTATTTTTGTAAATAAACTTTAAACAATTAATTAGATTAATTTAGGTTTCAAAACTTTAATATTTTTCTTAACAAATTAAAATATGTAGAAATTAGGGTTTTTAACTTTTTATCACTTTTCTTAATAAATAACTTTTTCTTATTATTATTATTATTATTAATTACTAATTTATTTTGTAAATATACATATACATAATATTTTAGTAAATTAGGTTAAAACTTTAATATTTTTTCATTAATAATTAAAAACAACTTAGAATTAGGGTTTCTCTTCAATTTTAATTTCTTTATTTCATAAATACAAAAAAACATAAAAAAAATTTCTTTTCTTTTTTAATAAAATAATTAATCAACTTTTAATTCAATTTAATTTCAAAAGGGTCCAACGCCCTCGAACGTGCAACTTTAATTCATTCGCGCATTTATTCTTATTTTTTCTTTGTGAATATTATGTAACTGCTCAAGCCGTGTAATAGTAATTAGGAATTTATTTATTTTCCGCATCTTTTATTAAAATGGGTCTTTGTTAATTTGGCGATGTATAGACCCGCGCCTTGTAATAGCGTAGAATTTTACTTTCCGCATTTAAATTTCCGCACTTTTTAATTATAATTGCATGAAAGAATGTATGGCCTAAATTAAAAACAAGCGTAGATCACCATGATACATGTACAAGATAAATATTAACATGAAAACAACACACAAATTCACACACCACTCTTAGGATACGCCTCACTGTTGCCTTACCTTCGAAACGTGGTCGTCGAGTATAGGACGTTTTAGTAAGTCCTTATGTCCATTGATCCCGTTGCCTCAAAACAAGTTGCCTCGAAACGGTTGCCTCGGAATAGTTGCCTCAAAACGGTTGTCTCGTAATAAAAAGGATCAATGGCATTAGGGTAGCTTCTAAGGTGTCCTACTGTTGCTCTGGTAACCACACTGTCCCTACAAACGAGTTGACCCGAACACCTCCAACGGTGGTGCTACCTATCTCTCAATGGTGGGATGGCACTACCTTAAGGACATTTACACAGCCTAATTCCTTAGGGTAGGTAGATGACTCGTAGATACTTGCTCTCTTCAAAAACAAATCAAAAAAACTCTTTTCACACCGACACTTTTCAAAAAGCTTTCAAAACAATTTTTCAAACACTCTTGAGGACTGATACAAGAGTCGATCTGAAATCTTTAAACGAAACTTTTTCAAACCCACTCACAATTGAAAAGCAAACACTTTTGAAAACACAATGAGCAAGTATCTAAGAGCCCATGGATAACCATGGATAGAAAGGGTGCTAACACCTTCCCTTTCTATAAATCTACCTCCCGAACCGAGAAACTATCTCATAAGGAATTTTGCTGTGCTTTTGTCCTGTCCATGTTGGAGAAAATAAAAGAAGGTGGCAACTCTTGCTTCCGTGACATTTCGCGAACCAGCGTTAAACAGTCAGTTCCAGATCCACCGATCACAGAACTGGCGACTCTGCTGGGGATATTTTAAAAGTGAGGTGTACCTTAGGACTAAGATCACTTGTGTTTTCAATTGTTGTGCTTGTTTGCTTTACTATTGTGGGCTGTTTCGGAGTTACATAGATCCTAACCCGGATCTGGGGATACCCTGTTAGGTAGCATAAGCTGTGAGGGACCTGTTCGGCGTAGACCGACACGGGTGAAGCAGTGGCTACGTTGGTGTGGCACCTTGGTCTGTACCGATATCCCTTGTGTCGCAACGAGGAGAATATGGGTCTTCTGAGGAGTCATTAAGCACCAACCGACCTTAGAACCTTAAATGACCTAACTTGGCCAATAGAACAGTAGCAGTATGCTACGCCCATTGAGGCTAAACTCTCGTGATGGTTCTGGCCGCAAGAAAAGATTGCGACGCTGGAGTTATGACCGATTGAGGGTAGTCAGTGATATTGGGATCCTCTAGAACCCGGTTACTTTTGATAGGACAGGTCTGAACCAACAAACTGAAAGAGGGCAGTACCTGAACTTCATGCTGGCCTAAACCCTAAGGGCTCTCTCGTGTGACTTGTGTGCCTCCAAACTTGACTATTTGCATGCTTGTTATCTGACACTTGAGTTTCTTGCAGGTTTTGTTTATAGTCCTTAATCTGGACTCATAACAGGGTTTACATATATCACTCCATGCATAGCATAATATCATACCATTGCATACATCCTACATAAGGACTAATCCATTTCAAGGATCTCAAGGGTCTATGATGCAGGTCGTGATGAACCAACTGTCCAGCAAGGGGCAAAGGGGATTTATTTTCCTCTAGACAAGGTTGTCAGGGGCTATGACCCACTCGATATGGTGAGCCTGGACTCTTGAAGAAGGACTCTCAACAACATGTAGTTCCTTCAATCAAAGCCACTGAATTCAAATTCTAACAATTTTCTGTTTACCCCGCGAGATCCTTGAAAACATTGCATGCATACATACACATCATTGCATAACAGGTACCCTTGTTACAGGTCACTTACCTTCTTCGCTGTTTATTTCAGCAATGGCTTCCCAACAAGACAACCAGGATCTTTATGCTCAAGAGACTCGGTTCAGGGAAATCCTTCTAAACCTATCCAAGGGGCAGGAAGAGCTGAGAACACTCCTCATGGGGACTTTGGTTAGGAACAGTCCAGAAGACGATAAAGACGGACGGTTGAAACATCTGCAAGCTGAGGTAGATACAATGAGAACCCATATGCTGGGGCAGATAGCTCTCATTCAAGACTTAGCTCAAAGACAAGAAGAGCTCAGGGTTCTCGTCAACCAACTGCTTTGGGATAACCAACTGGGGCAAACATCTAAGGTTGAAGAGCCAATCATCATTAAATTCCCTTTGAGACAAGAAGACAAGGGAAAAGCTCCTCAAATTGCTTCAGGGTCACAAATTCAGCATCAACCTCACCAGCTTCAGCAAGACAGTATGAAGCGAGTGGTCAGGGTTGGGGACCAAACCGTTAATCAGCCTCCAAGAAGTCAAAGGTTTGGTTCAATGCATAGGCCTCTCCAAGCTACTACTACTTCACAGGTCCAACAATGACCTCACCAAGAACAATGGGTTGATCAGAGCAAGCCAGACAAGCCCAGGAGGCAATTCACCCGGCTCAACATGTCACTGTTTCAAGCTTTACAACGTCTGTTAAGATTGAATCTGATCACTTTAAGGAACCCTCCTAAGAATCCCAACACTTCCTCTTTCAGGTATAACCCGAGGGTGAGATGTGCCTACCATTCTGACAGTCCTGGACACGACACCAACGACTGTTGGACTCTGCAGAACAAGATCCAGGACCTGATTGATGAAGGAGCAGTGTAATTCACCCCAGATGGTCAGGTCGAGTTCTTCTACTATCCCTAGACGAGAAGACCTTTTGTTCATCGGAAGTTTCAAGTTGTATTTTTCTTTGCCTGTTCAAACATTTGTTCATGTCAAACTCTTTTACTTTATCAATGCATCGCATATGTCTGTTTTGAATCAATATATTCGCATTCCCTATATTCAAACTACTTTCATTTTTTGATGTCAACTCTCGATTAATAATTCTAAGCCTCTTGAGGGAGGATGACGAAAACGATACCACAATCTACAATATGCTTTTGAACCGACCCCGCTGATGAGGTACATGCATTGTTTCAATTCCAAAACACTGGAGTTATAAGGAAGATAACCCCTCGTCAACCCCTTCGAGCGAAAGAAGTAGGAGTTTTTCTTTTCACAAAAAATTAAACCCTTAATCATAACCTGGGGCAGGGTAGTTTTCTCAGCTGATCCAGGTGCATAATGAACAGCATCAAAGGAGTCCTTCCAAAACAAAAGACAGTGATGGTTCCGAATAACCATAAAGACAGGCAGTCATTATCTCACAGAAATAAAAGCCCATTAAGTCAAAACCTATGAAGGAGACTTACAAAACTGGGGCAACCCGCTGACTGTAATCACAAAAGAAACAGTTCAGGCAAAAAACAGGGATAAAGAAATCAAAAAAGAAAGAGGTCCTACAAACCCTCGACAAAAAAGGAAATGACTGCCCATTCAAAATAAACTGTCCATCACTGGTATATCAAAGCAAAGACTCAACAAGGTCTAACGCACGATTAGCTGAGTTTAGGATTGAAGAACATCACGAAGAACGGGTGGGTACAAATAAAATTTGAGCATTTATCCTTTGTTTCTTAAACCGTGAACCAGGCCACGTTATAACCCTTAAAAGTCCTAGCTGAAGCATGGGTTAGTTCGAAAGCATACTGTTACGAAAGGTATCCTGACTTCTTAAGGCTTGCGGTAAAATAACGAGTTGACATCACAGTTTACAAAAAAACTCACTTGCTTTTATTGAAAAATGCATTTTCAAAAATTTCAAGACAGACATAAGCTTTGAATTCTTAAGATAACGTTGTTTGCATATGATTATTTGTTTGAACAGCAGAGAACTTTGCGCAACGAATATCCGATGAACGAAGGTCTTCTCAACAAAAGAGTCACCTCCAGTGGAAGAAACACTTCCAATCAAGGGGCATGGCATGATCAGTGTCCATCATCTGGGGCAGTCCAGCCAAGATTCGGAGAATCTCTCAAAAGGCCAACCAGCTGGGGGCAAATCTCCATCTGGATCACCTGGGGCATTCCGACAACGAATCTTGCCTGATCAGACATCTTCTAGTGGTACGGAAATGCAATACTACTGACAGTGACAACTCCCTGCTCTCTGAGAGCATGGATATAGTCGAAAAAATACTACGCAAAATCAAAGACCCGCTAGGTTGACACACCTAGGCAAAAATAAGGGCTTCCCGGAGAACCAAAAGGGTTCGGGCAAAAATAAGGGATGAATATGAAAAAATCTGTACACCCGGCAAGCCGAAAACCTGAAAAGGCGGCTTGGGCAAAAATGGGTATCCCGGTGGACTGAAAACCCGAAAGGGAGGTCCAGGAAAAAGTTAGGGATTAAAGCGTACGACTATGTCCTGGCATCTCGTCACCTGTCTACCAGAGGATTTGTCAATTACCCCCACAGGTGCCTTCTCCCACTGAAACTGGGGAAATAATGAGTTGTCTAAGCGATCTAGTTGCTTTGCCATCAAGTTACCAAGACGAGTTCAGCTGAAGAATGACCAAGATACCCTAATTCCCCACAGAATGAGATAAGGTTCATCCATACTCCCCCGAGCAGAGAAGGCACAATACCTCCAGCAAGTCGGCAACACTCTCCCCAAGCAGAGTTAGCTTACTGTCAGCCTTAAGGAAGTTGGATTATTCCCCGAAGATCTCAACATTCCCCAGCGGAGTGTACAAACATTCCTAACAAGCATCCCCAACAATCTTGATCTAAGATTGTTCCCCGGCGGAATACCGCACATCCAGTGGAGCCACTTCCCCAATACAGTCTCAAAAGTTTCCCCAGGAACGTTGAATCCACCTCCCCAACAGGTCTTAAAGCTTATCCCCAGTAGATTCTGGAAGCTTATCACCTGCAGAGTATGAACGCTCTCCCTCGGCTTTATTCAAAGGTTATTTCCCCACCAGGATATAACTGGGTTATCCTCAGCCAATTGCCACGGAAAGATCGTCCCCGGCGAAGTCTTCCTATCCCCAACGGAGTTCATCCAATCTTCAAACAAAGCTCAACAATGGTATCCCTAGCGGAGTTATCATCAAACATCAGCAAAGTACATCTCTTCCCACAGAGCATTCCCCGCAGAGTATTCTATTCGCCAAGTTTATTCCCCAACGGAGTCATCTTCTCCTACCGGTATTCTTGCAACCATCATCCCCAGCGAAAACGAAGAACTCTCTTCAACATCAGCCCAGGATTCAGCTCCCGGCATTCGTCAAGGATTTATTTTCCTAGACGAAAATACATTCATAAACATCACATTGTCATACATTATGATACATGCATACACGAATCATATCACCCCAATCTCATTTATTTTTGAGAACATCATGACATCATGCATGTCATACATTATGACATTGCATACAACTAACTCGTTACTTTTTCAGGAAAGAACGATCAACAGATAAAAGTCTTTACCTTTTGAAGTAGAAGACGTCCAAGATTCCCTCATCATTCTGCTGAGGTTGAAGTCGCTTAAGATTCTCTCACCATTCTGCTGAGGTTGAAGTCGCCTAAAGGTTCTCTCATCGTCCCGTTGAGGTAGTAATCGCCCAAAGGTTCTCTCATCGTCCCATTGAGGTAGTAATCGCCCAAGGTTCTCTCATCGTCTCGTTGAGGTAGTAATCGCCCAAGGTTCTCTCATCGTCCCGTTGAGGTAGTAATCGCCCAAGGTTCTCTCATCGTCCCGTTGAGGTAGTAATCGCCCAAGGTTCTCTCATCGTCCCGTTGAGGTAGTAATCGCCCAAGGTTCTCTCATCGTCCCGTTGAGGTAGTAATCGCCCAAGGTTCTCTCATCGTCCCGTTAAGGTAGTAATCGCCCAAGGTTCTCTCATCGTCCCGTTGAGGTAGAAATCGCCCAAAGGTTCTCTCATCGTCCCGTTGAGGTAGTAATCGCCCAAGGTTCTCTCATCGTCCCGTTGAGGTAGTAATCGCCCAAGGTTCTCTCATCGTCCCGTTGAGGTAGTAATCGCCCAAGGTTCTCTCATCGTCCCGTTGAGGTAGAAATCGCCCAAGGTTCTCTCATCGTTCCGTTGAGGTAGTAATCGCCCAAGGTTCTCTCATCGTCCCGTTGAGGTAGTAATCGCCCAAGGTTCTCTCATCATCCCGTTGAGGTAGAAATCGCCCAAAGGTTCTCTCATCCTCCCATTGAGGTAGTAATCGCCCAAGGTTCTCTCATCGTCCCGTTGAGGTAGTAATTGCCCAAGGTTCTCTCATCGTCCCGTTGAGGTAGTAATCACCCAAGGTTCTCTCATCGTCCTGTTGAGGTAGAAATCGCCCAAAGGTTCTCTCATCATCCCGTTGAGGTAGTAATCGCCCAAGGTTCTCTCATCGTCCTGTTGAGGGCACGTCTAAAGAGTTTGAAGATCCGATTCCTGTATCTTGCCAGAGTGTATCTGTTGACGACTAATTCCAGACTCGATTCCTGTATCTTGCCAGGGCACGTCTGAAGAGTTCGAAGATCCAATTCCTGTATCTTGCCAGGGTGTATCTGTTGACGACTAACATTACCAGACTCGATTCCTGTATCTTGCCAGGGCATGTCTGAAGAGTTCGAAGATCCGATTCTTGTATCTTGCCAGGGTGTATCTATTGACGACTATTATCTGGACTCGATTCCTGTATCTTGCCAGGGCACGTCTGAAGAGTTTAAAGATTCGATTCCTGTATCCAGCCAGGGCATATCTGCATAAAGAGTTTGAAGATCAACCCCAGTAACAGGCCAGGTAATTATCTTTCTTTCTCAGGTACGCAAGTTCTCGCTAAGGAATCTCTTACGCGATCAACTTCAAATGGCATCTATAAGCCCATTCCCGACAAGGCTCTGTCACAACTCCAAATGGCATCTATAAGCTCATCCTCCTATCCGTTATCTCTCCAAATGGCATATGTAAGCCCATTCCCGCCATCACGTTGTTGATACTCTACTATGTGAGTGCAAATTTCTGGGCACTCTAGTGTTCAATCATCTTCCACCTTCGGATCACGAAAGGCACGCAAGCCAATCTACATCCTCAGGTTTAAGAAGATTGAACAGGGACAACTGTTGTACCCCAAAATTTGCCCTCCCATATTTCTCAAAACATTTCAAGAAAAATTCACAAGTCCAACCCGGCGCATCATATTCAAGTGTTCTTTCACCAAGATATCTCTGATAACGTATTCTCAAATTCAGGTTTGGCTCAAGAGTCAATTCTTTAAAGAAGGTATCCGAATGTGTGAGTTTTCTCGAAGAAATATGGTGAAAAAGTGTGCTGAAAGTGCAGTTTTTACGCGCTAAAAAATTCATAACTTGAAGATCGTGACTCGTTTTGAACCTGTTCCGGTGGCCAAAATTTCGTCTTGACATTATCTACGTTTTATTCTCTCACGGCTGGAAGCCAATTTCGATCAGAAGGTCTTCAAAAATGTGGATTTATCAAGTATTTTTGCACAGAAAATTTGTGACAGAAGTTTATTTGCGTCATGTTCAGAAAATCATAACTTGGTCGATTTTCATCGTATCGAGCTGGTGCCGGCGCCAAAATTTCAAAAATTGAGTTGGCTACATTTTCCCAGAAGGTATTGAGTTCAAATGATATTCAAAAGGCCTTCGTTTTTTGCTCAGAGTGCATAACACGCTGAAAATCCTGAATGCTGAATACTATTTCATCTGGGCCGAAACTTCGAAAATTCATAACTCGGTAAATTTTTATCGGATTGGGCTCATATTTTTACACAAGGTCCCTGACTCATAGATCTACAACTTTGCTTCAAAAGTCGAGACTAGATTATGCTCCGATCAATACCAGTTTTTTATTGAAGAACGTGTCAAAGTCGACACTGGAGCCCAAAATAAGTTTGTCTGAGCTGAAACTTCAAAAATTCATAACTAATTCACCGTTTATCCGATTGAGCCGATTTTCGGACAGGAGTTATTTCTCGATGCCGGCTACATTTTGTTTTCACATTTCAACTTCAAAAATTGCACTTAAGTCCCTGCGATTTAGCCTGGAAAGTGACGAACTCAAGTGAACATTGGAGGCCCAATTGCACATTCAAAGCCCATTTTCTTTACCCTAATTTCCATTATATAATCACCTTCTTTTCACACAAACCAGAGAGGAGAAAAAAGAGAGAAAAAAACCTTACCACAACACTGTTAGAATATCAAATTCTTTCAAGAACCCTAAAACCTTGAAATCCTTATTATAAATCCCCCTCTCACTACAAACAAGCCATCACAGTTACAAACCAACACCTCACTACTTCTTCAGTAAGGGTAAGGCTGGCTTGATCTCCATGATCCAAAAGGCATAAAAGCATTCACGTCACTAATTTTCCAGTAAGGGTAAGATTGATTTGATCTCCATGATCAAAAGAGTATAATCATTCATACATGCCATATTGTGGCTAAACATTAAATTTCTTCATATATTAGCTTTATTTGTATTTTATGATTTTATTTAATGTGTTCATGAGATTCAACACTACAGATTTAGACAGGATCCCATGCAGGTTCATTAAGGAACGTTGAGGCCAAAAGCCAAATGGCCAAAAGCCAAAAGCCAAAAGCCAAAAGCCAAATGGCCAAAAGAACAACTTATGTATGACACCAATACATGGCACATGGCGAGACAGACATCCTGAGAAGATTAAGGAATGTTGAGGCCAGAACACAAATGGCCAACAGCCAGAACACAAATGGCCATGAAACCCAATCCAATGGCCAAAGAATACAGACCACGGTACTCAGGAGTCAATGAACACGCACGTGATGCCAGAAAGTCAAACAAGGCTTTTTGTCTAATGGGCCAAATTGCTTCCAAAAAACCTCCCTTTGGGTCTGAATACCCCCCATGGTTTGCATTGTTTTTTATTTCTATTTGATTTTCTTTTAATTCTTTTAATGTTTTAATTATTTCTTTTAATTCCATCAAATAATTTTCATAATAAAAATAAAATACAGAAAAATAAAAAAAAATGTTTATTGTTATTAATATTAATTTCACCATTATTTTTGTAAATAAACTTTAAACAATTAATTAGATTAATTTAGGTTTCAAAACTTTAATATTTTTCTTAACAAATTAAAATATGTAGAAATTAGGGTTTTTAACTTTTTATCACTTTTCTTAATAAATAACTTTTTCTTATTATTATTATTATTATTAATTACTAATTTATTTTGTAAATAAACATATACATAAATATTTTAGTAAATTAGGTTAAAACTTTAATATTTTTTCATTAATAATTAAAAACAACTTAGAATTAGGGTTTCTCTTCAATTTTAATTTCTTTATTTCATAAATACAAAAAAACATAAAAAACATTTCTTTTCTTTTTTAATAAAATAATTAATCAACTTTTAATTCAATTTAATTTCAAAAGGGTCCAACGCCCTCGAACGTGCAACTTTAATTCATTCGCGCATTTATTCTTATTTTTTCTTTGTGAATATTATGTAACTGCTCAAGCCGTGTAATAGTAATTAGGAATTTATTTATTTTCCGCATCTTTTATTAAAACGGGTCTTTGTTAATTTGGCGATGTATAGACCCGCGCCTTGTAATAGCGTAGGATTTTACTTTCCGCATTTAAATTTCCGCACTTTTTAATTATAATTGCATGAAAGAATGTATGGCCTAAATTAAAAACAAGCATAGATCACCATGATACATGTACAAGATAAATATTAACATGAAAACAACACACAAATTCACACACCACTCTTAGGGTACGCCTCACTGTTGCCTTGCCTTCAAAATGTGGTCGTCGAGTATAGGACGTTTTAGTAAGTCCTTATGTCCATTGATCTCGTTGCCTCAAAACAAGTTGCCTCGAAACGGTTGCCTCGGAATAGTTGCCTCGAAACGGTTGCCTCGGAATAAAAAGGATCAATGGTATTAGGGTAGCTTCTAAGGTGTCCTACTGTTGCTCTGGTGACCACACTGTCCCTACAAACGAGTTGACTCGAACACCTCCAACGGTGGTGCTACCTATCTCTCAATGGTGGGATGGCACTACCTTAAGGACATTTACACAGCCTAATTCCTTAGGGTAGGTAGATGACTCGTAGATACTTGCTCTCTTCAAAAACAAATCAAAAAAACTCTTTTCACACCGACACTTTTCAAAAAGCTTTCAAAACAATTTTTCAAACACTCTTGAGGACTGATACAAGAGTCGATCTGAAATCTTTAAACGAAACTTTTTCAAACTCACTCACAATTGAAAAGCAAACACTTTTGAAAACACAATAAGCAAGTATCCAAGAGCCCATGGATAACCATGGATTGAAAGGGTGCTAACACCTTCCCTTTCTATAAATCTACCTCCCGAACCGAGAAACTATCTCATAAGGAATTTTGCTGTGCTTTTGTCCTGTCCATGTTGGAGAAAATAAAAGACGGTGGCGACTCTTGCTTCCGCGACATTTCGCGAACCAGCGTTAAACAGTCAGTTCCAGATCCACCGATCACAGTGTGTTATTTTCAGTTTAAGTTTATCTTTGATTAGGCATGGTGAGCTACGCTTGTTTTTAATTAGCATGCATTCTTTCATAAAAGTTAGCAGTTAAAGGGGGTGCGTAAAGTAAATTGCGGAAACGTAAATCCTACGCTATTACAAGGCGCGGGTCTATATATCGCCAACAATTACAAAGACCCGTTTTTTTAGTAAATGAATACGGAAAGTAAATGAAAACAGTAAAGGGTTCTATTTACTATTACATATCCGGAGCAATTACATAATAATCAAACAAATTAAATACGCGCGAATAAAAATTAAATCGAAATGTTCTAAGGGTGTTGACCCTTTTAAGAAAAGGAATTGATTTTTTGATCTTTTTTAGTAATTAAATGAAATTAAAAACTAATTAATTATTTTAATTAAAAGAAAATATTTTTTATTTTTTTATTTTTTTATGAAATAAAATAGAAAAAAGAAATAAAATTCTAGGTTAACCTAAATCTAAATCTATTTTAATTAAAAAAAGTCAAAATGGCCTAATTAACAAAACTAATTCAATTATGGTTTATTTACAAAATAAAAATAATAATAATGAAAAGGTTAATTCTATTTTTTTGGTTTTTTATGAAAATGTTAGTTGAATTATTTTAATGATAGAGTAATTACTTTTTTGGTGTTTTTTTTGGATCAATTTTTATAACTAAAAGCAAATAAAAGTCAAATTAATGATTATTTAACAATTAATTAAAATATGCATGCAAAAATATTATTTTTAATGTCAAAAATTAAATGAACATTTTTCTGATTAAAATGCAAAAGGAAAATATTTTTGTGAGTTTTTAAATGCATGAGAAAATTATTTGAACATAAATTAAATTAGAATAAAAATATAAAAAAAAGGAAAAATAAAGGAAGCAAGTTAATTATGGAAAAGGTGGAAAAAGGCCAGAACCAGGACTTGAACTCGTGCCCTCTTGGAATATCCACTAATGCGTTGCCATCTGAGCCAGCTGTTTCAATTGACATAACAATAAACAACTAATATTATATGGATAAGCAAGCGAAACCTGGAAAATAAAAAAAAACACGCGCGTACAATTTGAATGGGCCAACACCTTGCTGCCACGCAGTCGTCTTCTACATTTCCTGCAAAAGTAAAAATACATAGCGGGGGTTTTAAACCCCCCCAAAACACAAGCCTGCAAATAATAGCGATTAGCTCCTCGTTAGTCATAAATTAGGCGCAATATGTGCATTTGGTTCGCCTTGTCCTTCTCAATTCAACCATGGTGGTCTGAGGTTCCAATTTTTGCGTATGCGAGAAACCCCAAATTGAAAGCTTCGGAAAACCTAAATGTCTCCCATGGTGATTTGCATTTTATGGCCTTATAGTCAAATTAAAGCATACAGGAAGCTTGGAAATAACATCAGCAATGTAAAAACATGATCAAAATGAATTAAAGAGGTGAGGAAATAGAGTTTTGATTTTCAAATATTGGATAAACCATGGGGTGTCGTGTGAATGGTTCTTTGCACGTTTGGGCTTGATTTTGATTGCTAGAGATTCCTGGCAATGCAAGGAATGTGTTTTGATTGAAAATGGGGCTTAAAACATGCTGTAAGGAGGTTTACAGTTTTGCTTTTTCTCTTGGAAATTTTGAAATGTGTATGGCCGTTTTTGGAGCTTTTTAGATCCTCCCCCCATTGTGATAGCTTGCATATAGGTTATGTAATGTGTTTCAATCAGTATTAAGGCCAATAACACAATGCATTCATGTTTGAGATTTGCTATGAACTCCATTAAAACACTTTCCATTTTTGTGCCAAAATTTGAATTCTTGCTTGATTTAGGCCTTTGCACGAATTTGGAATGGTCATGATGGTGTATCAAAGCATTTCAATACAAAATATACCCTTTAATTAATTTTCTTTATTTTTATTTGATTTTAAAAGATTTAAAATGAATTAAGTCAAATAAAATTAAATAAAAATGGAAAAATTAATTTTAAATCTTGAAATAATTTGTGGGACACGTGGGAAGCATGGCCAAGCTGAAACAAGTGGAAAAAGTGGGGCCCTTTTGTCAAAAATGAAGTTTCAAGGATAATTGATTTTGGCCATTTCACAAAAATTTCCCAACTTCTCCAATGCATATCTTGCCCAATTTTGAAGCTATGAACATGTTCTTGGACATTTTGGAAAGGTCTTGAAGTCCTCTAACCAATGTCTTTGGTCCCATATCATTTTTATTTACCAATATCAAGTTATGGTCTTTGACTTAAACTCCCTTTTTGTTGACTTTTGAAAATGACCTATAATGTTGAAATTGATAACTCTTTGTGAGAGCATTTCTTGGACTTGGAGTGTGAATATGAGTTGTAGGAAATGTCTTCCCCTTCAAGATGAGAATTGGATGGGATTTTTCTGATGAACCATGAAAAAGTTATGCCTTGGTCAAGTTACAGTTGACTTTTCAGCTGTCCAAAAATAGAAACTTTTGCATCTTGATGATTTTTGAGCCATGCTTTGAGAATCATGATCAAGACTTGATCAAATGATGATTATGGCTTCAAAATAAGATGTTGACCAAAATTTTTGACTTTTGACTACCAAATGACCATTTTGCCCCTACAGTTGACTGTTGAGCAATTAGGGTTTTTGACTGTGCAACTTGACCTTGTGAGCCTTGAAACTTGACATGTAGGTGCTTGAAAATGTGTATGAGAATATGGGACTTGATTGAGCCCTTGAAAACTTCAGCTTCCTTGCAAGAACCAAAACCCTAATTTGACTGGCTTTAGGAGAATGGTTGACTGTGTAGCCCTTGAGTAGACTTTGAACCATTTGAAGTGATGCTTGGAAAAACTTTGAAGATTATGGGAGGGAAAATTTTGGGGTACAACTGTTGCCCCTGTTCAATCTTCTTAGACCTGAGGATGTAGATTAGCTTGCGTGCCTTTCGTAATCTGAAGGTGGAAGATGATTGAACACTAGAGTGCCTAGAAATTTGCACTCACATGGTAGCATGTCAGCAGTGTGATGGCGGGAATGGGCTTATAGATGCCAATTGGAAAGATGATGGATAGGAGGATGGGCTTATAGATGCCATCTGGAAGTATGACAGAACCTTGTCGGGAATGGGCTTGTAGATGCCATTTGGAGACTGTCGGATAACTGAATCTGAATAAGAAATAGAATAGCTTTCGTGCCTGGATCATATCTAGTCTATATCTAGTTGTTGACGTCTGAATAAACAGTAGAATGACCGTCGTGTCTGGGGTATATCAATACTGTATCTGTATGAGCGACAGAATGTCATCTGAATCGGGATCGGATCCGGAATGTCTTTTGAATGAATCTGGACTACACAATAGAATAGCCTCCGGGTCTGGGGCATCTCTAAGTTGTCTTTAGAAACTGAAATTTGAATGAGCAGTAGAATAACATCCATATCTGGAGCATTTCCAAGCCATCTCTGAAAGGAAATCTGGACCAAGTATCAGAACGTCGCCATGCCTGGGTCACATCTGAACCATATCTAAAAAAGGTAATCTCTGAATAAACAATAGAACAGCCTCCGTGTCCGGAGCATCTCTAAGTTATATCTGAGAAGAAATCTGGAATAAGTATCAGAACGTCGCCATGCCTGGGTCACATCTGAACCATATCTAGAAAGGTGATCTCCGAATAAACAATAGAACAACCTCCTTGTCTGGAGCATCTCTAAGTTATATTGAGAAGAAATCTGGAATATGTATCAGAACGTCGCCATGCCTGGGTCACATTTGAACTATCTCTAGAAGGAGTCTTGAATAAGAAAAAGAACAGCATCCATATCTGGAGCATTTCCAAGCTATCTCTGAAAGGAAATCTGGAATAAGTATCAGAACGTTGCCATGCCTGGGTCACATCTGAACTATCTCTAGAAGGAGCCGTGAATAAGCAAAAGAACAACATCCATATATAGAGCATTTCTAAGCTATCTCTGAAAGGAAATGTGAATAAGTATCAGAACGTCGCCATGCCCGGGTCACATCTGAACTATCCCTAGAAGGAGTCGTGAATAAGCAAAAGAACAACATCCATATCTGGAGCATTTCTAAGCTATCTCTGAAAGGAAATCTGAATAAGTATCAGAACGTCGCCATGCCTGGGTCACATCTGAACTATCTCTAGAAGGAGTCTTGAATAAGCAAAAGAACATCATCCATATCTGGAGCATTTCCAAGCTATCTCTGAAAGGAAATCTGAATAAGTATTATAACGTCGCCATGCCTGGGTCACATCTGAACTATCTCTAGAAGGAGTCTTGAATAAGCAAAAGAACAGCATCCATATCTGGAGCATTTCCAAGTTATCTCTGAAAGGAAATCTGGAATAAGTATCAGAACGTCGCCATGCCTGAGTCACATCTGAACTATCTCTAGAAGGAGTCGTGAATAAGCAAAAGAACAGCATCCATATCTAGAGCATATCTAAGTTATCTCTGAAAGGAAATCTGAATAAGTATCAGAACGTCGCCATGCCTGGGTCACATCTGAACTATCTCTAGAAGGAGTCTTGAATAAGCAAAAGAACAGCATCCATATATGGAGCATTTCCAAGCTATCTCTGAAAGGAAATCTGGAATAAGTATCAGAACGTCGCCATGCCTGGGTCACATCTGAACTATCTCTAGAAGGAGTCGTGAATAAGCAAAAGAACAGCATCCATATCTGGTGCATTTCCAAGCTATCTCTGAAAGGAAATCTTGAATAAGTATCAGAACGTCGCCATGCCTGGGTCACATCTGAACTATCTCTAGAAGGAGTCTTGAATAAGCAAAAGAACAACATCCATATCTGGAGCATTTCCAAGCTATCTCTTTAATGTAGATATGCCCTGTCTAGATACAGGTATCGAATCCACAATCAATCGCTCACAGACATGCCCTGGCTAGATACAAGAATTGAATCTGGGATTGCGATAGTTGATAGTAATCATCTTTGTATTGACCTTTCCTGAAAAAAGGCAAAACATTAGTTATATGCAATGTCATGGTGCATGGAATGCGCGGTGTCATGACGTTTATAACCAATGGGATTTGTAGAATGTGATGTTTATATCATGTATGAAAATGTGATGTTTGCGAATGTATTTTTGTCTAGGAAAATAAATCCTTGACGAATGTCGGGAGCTTATCCTGGGATGATGTTTGAAGAGTAGATAATTCTTCGTTTCCGCTGGGGATAATGATTGCAAGAATAAACCGGTAGGAGGAGATGACTCCGTTGGGGAATAAGCTTGGAGAGATTACTCTGCAGGGAAAATTGCTCTAGCGATCTTGCTGGGGAAAATACTCTGTGGGAAGAGAGGTACTTCGCTGAGATGTTGTATGAGAACTCCGCTGGGGCTACCGTTGTTGAGTTACGTTTGGGAGGTTTGAGGAACTCCGTTGGGGGTAGGAAGACTTTGCCGAGGACGATCTTTCCGTGGCAATTAGCTGAGGATAACCCAGTTATAAGCTCAGGCGAGGAATAACCTTCTGAATAAAGATGGGGAGAGATATGCTCTGCAAAGGATAAGCTTCCAGAATCTACTGGGGATAAGCTTCCTACTGAGGAGATGATTTAACTCTCCTGGGGAGACTTCTTCAGATTGGACTGGGAAATGGCTCCACTTGATGTCCGATATACCGCCGGGGAACAATCTTAGATCGAGATTGCCGGGGACGCTTGTTGAGGATGTTTGTAAACTCCGCTGGGGAATGTTGAGATCTTCTGGGGGTAATCCAACTTACTTAAGGCTGACGGGGTATAACTCTGCTCGGGAAGAGTATCGCTAACCTGCTGGAGATATTGTGCCTTGTTGGGCTTATGGGAATCCAACTCTGCTTGGGGAGAATTGTTGAATCTTGGCTCGCTCTCTAGGGAATTAAGGCATCTTGGTTGTTCTTCAGCCGAACTTATCTTGGTACCTTGGTGGACCGAGCCATTAGATTGCTCAGACAACTCATTATTGCCCCTGTTTCTGATGTGGGAGAAGATACCTGTGGAGGCGCTTGATGACTGCCAATTGACAATTTTTCTGGTAGGCAGGTGACGAGATGCCAGGACATAGTCGTACACTTTGATCCCTAATTTTTGCCTGGACCGCCCTTTCGGGTTTTCAGTCCACCGGGATACCCTTTTTTGCCCAAGCCGCCTTTTCAGGTTTTCGACTTGCCGGGTGTACAGTTTTTTTTTCATTTCATCCCTTATTTTGCCCGAACCCTTTTGGTTCGCCGGGAAGCCCTTATTTTTGCCTAGGTGTGTCAACCTAGCGGGTCTTTTGTTCATGCGTAGTATCTTTTTGACTATGTCCATATTCTCGGGACGAGGGAGTTGCCCCTGTCAGTAGGGTTGTGTTGTCATGCTACCAGAAGATCTTCGTTTGATCGTCCAATGCCCCAAGTGATCCAGGTGGAGATTTGCCCCAGGTGATGGACAATGATCATGCCCTGCCCCTTGATTGGAGGTGCTTTTGTTCACCAGATATTCGTCCTGCGAACTTCTATGTTGTTCAAACAAATAATCATATGCAAACAATGTTATCTTAAGAATGCAAAGCTTATGTCTGTCTTGAAATTTTTGAAAATGCATTTTTCAATAAAGGCAAGTGAGTTTTTTTTTGTAAACTGTGATGTCAACTCGTTATTTTACCGCAAGCCTTAAGGAGTCAGGATACCTTTCGTAACAGTATGCTTTCAAACTAACCCATGCTTCAGCTAGGACTTTTGAGGGTTATAACGTGGCTTGGTTCACGGTTTAAGAAACAAAGGATAAAGGCTCAAATTTATTTGTACCCACCCGTTCTTCGTGATGTTCTTCCAACCTAAACTCAGCTAATCGTGCGTTAGACCTTATTGAGTCTTTGCTTTAATATAGTGATGCTTCAGATACTGACAGTTTATTTTGACCGGGCAGTCATTTCTTTGTTGTTGAGGGTTTGTGTGACCTCTTTCTTTTGATTTTATTATCCCTATTTTTTTGCCTGTACTGTTTCTTTTGTGGAATTACAGTCAGCGGGATGCCCCAGTTTTGTAAGTCTCCTTCATAGGTTTTGACTTATTGGGCTTTAGTTTTGATAGATAATGACTGCCTGTCTTTATGATTGCTCGGAACCATCACTGTCTTTTGGTTTGGAAAGACTCCTTTGGTGCCGTTCGTTATGCACTTGGATCAGCTGAGAGAACTACCCTGCCCCAGGTTATGATTAAGGGTTTAATTTTTGAAAAGCAAAACTCCTACTTCTTTGGCTCAAAGGGGTTGACGAGGGATTATCTTCCTTATAACTCCAGTGTTTAGGAATTGAAACAATGCCTGTACCTCATCAGCGGGGTTCGTTCAAAAACATACTGTAGATTGTGGTATCGTTTTCGTCATCCTTCCTCAAGAGGCTTAGAATTATTAACCGAGAGTTGAACATCACAAAAAAAATATGAAGGCAATGTGAATATAGTGAAAATAATTGGATTAATTCAAAAACAGACATATGTCGTGCATTAATGAAATAAAAGAGTTCGCTATGACATTTAATTATTCGTATAAGCAAAAAATTACAACTCAGAAATTCAAATAAACAAAAGTCTTCAATGATTGGGCAAAGGAGCATTGATTATGTTTGGAGTCTCTGACGCTTCAAACTGAATCTCTTCGGTGTCGATCATGTCTTGAATCTTGTTCTTCAAAGGCCAGCAGGTGTCCGTAGTATGACCCGGGCTATCGGAGTGGTATGCGCACCTCTCATTAGGATGGTAGTTGGGAGCAGAGGTGTTTGGATTCTGGAGAGGAGCCCTCAAGGTAATCAGCCCTGCCTTCAACATTTGCTGTAGCGCTTGATCCAGTGACATGTTGATTTTAGTGAATTGTCTCTTGGGTGCGACCTCCTTACGTTGATCCCCATGTCCTTGTTGAGCAGGCCTAGGATTAGAGATCTGGACTGCCCCTACATGTTGATCGTGGCGACCCTTTTGGCTGTACGCAACATTGGCCTCTTTCTTCCCAGTGTAAGGCTTTTTGTGAGTATCAGAAGGTGCAGCTTCTTGGATCTTTCCAGCCTTGATGCCAGCTTCGATTCTCTCCCCGGTCAAGATCAAATCGGTAAACCCAGCAGAAGAATTCCCAATCAGATGGTTGAAGAAGGGACCAGACAGGGTCCCCAAGAACATGTCAACGAGCTCACGGTCAGTCAAAGGCGGCTGCACCCTTCCAGCCAGATCTCTCCACCTTTGTGCATATTCCTTAAAACCTTCACCCGTCCCAAGTGACATACCCTGGAGTTGGATACGCGTAGGAGCGAGGTCGGCATTATACTGATACTGCTTATAAAAAGCAGTTGCCAAGTCCTCCCAGTTACGAATAGTGGTTCCATCCAGCTGATAGAACCATTCGAGTTGAGTCCCTGAAAGACTCTCCTGGAAGAAATGGATCCATAGATTCTTGTATGTCGTGTAGGGCTGGATCTTCCTTGCGTAGGAACGGAGGTGCAGCTTAGGATAGGAAACCCCGTCGTACTTTACAAAGGCAGGTGCCTTGAACTTGTGAGGGATCACAACCCCAGAAGATAAACCTAGGTCCCCAAAGTCTAACCCAGGCACACGTTGGATATCCATAGCATTTAACCGGTCCTCCAGTTGTTTGTACATGTCTTCAGCAGGAGGGTACTACTCATCATTGAAGTCTATCTCAGTGTCAGAGACCACGGGACTAGGAACCCTTCCCTCTTGGTGACTGCCTTCCCCAACAGATGGAGTAGTCCGCTCAGCTTCATTCTGCAGTGTGTTCCCAGATCTGCGTCTAGGGTTGAACAAAACAGTCCTCTTTTTCTTCTTCTTCAAGAGCAGAGTCTTCAATTCCTGTTGTCCTTGTGCTAAGCTCATGAACAGCTTCTGGAACTGGGCGTTCTGGGCCTGGAGGGCCTTGATAGCTTGTGCATTGGATGACTCAGGATTCATGATGACTGCTGAAATAAACAGCGAAGAAGGTAAGCAACCTGTAGAGAAAGGGTACCTGTTATGCAATGATATGTATGATATGCATGCGATGTTTTCAAGGATCTCGCGGGGTAAACAAGAAAATCGATAGAATTCGAATCCGGTTGCTTGATTGAAGGCACTTCATATTGTGGAGAGTCCTTCTTCAAGAGTCAAGGCTCACCATATCGAGTGGGTCATAGCCCCTGACAATCTTGGCTCGGGGAACCTTCTTCAAGTGTCAAAGCTCACCATATCAAGTGGGTCATAGCCTCTGACAACCTTGGATAGAGGAAAATAAATCCTCTTTGCCCCTTGCTAGACGTTTGATTCATCATGACCTGCATCACAAGCCCTTGAGATCCTTGAAATGGGTTAGTCCTTATGCAAGATGTATGCAATGGTATGATGTTATGCTATGCATGGGGTAAAGTAGGTAAACCCTGTTATGAGTCCCAATTAAGGATTGTAAACAAGACCTGTAAGAAACTCAAGTGTCAGATAACAAACATGCAAATAGTCAAGTTGGAAGGCACACAAGTCACACAAGAGAGCCCTTAGAGTTTAGACCAGCATGAAGTTCAGGTACTACCCTCTTTCAGTTTGTTAGTTAAGACCTGTCCTATCAGAAGTAACAGGGTTCTAGAGGATCCCAATATCACTGACTACCCTCAATCGGTCATAACTCCAGCATCGCAATCTTTTCTTGCGGCCAGAACCATCGCGAGAGTTTAGCCTCAATGGGTGTAGCATACTGCTACTGTTCTATTGGCCAAGTTGGGTCATTTAAGGTTCTAAGGTCGGTTGGTGCTTAATGACTCCTCAGAAGACCCATATTCTCCTCGTTGCGACACAAGGGATATCTGTACAGACCAAGGTGCCACACCACCGTAGCCACTGCTTCACCCATGTCGGTCTACGCCGGACATGTCCCTCACAGCTTATGCTACCTAACAGGGTATCCCCAGATCCGGGTTCGGATCTATGTAACTCCGATGCATCCCACAATAATAAAGCAAACAAACACAACAATTGAAAACACAAGTGATCTTAGTCCTAAGGTACACCTCACTTTAAGTATGTCCCAAGCAGAGTCGTCAGTTCTGTGATCGGTGGATCTGGAACTGACTGTTTAACGCTGGTTCGCGAAATGTCGCGGAAGCAAGAGTCGCCACCGTCTTTTATTTTCTCCAACATGGACAGGACAAAAGCACAGAAAAATTCCTTATGAGATAGTTTCTCGGTTCGGGAGGTAGATTTATAGAAAGGGAAGGTGTTAGCACCCTATCTATCCATGGTTATCCATGGGCTCTTAGATACTTGCTCATTTGTGTTTTCAAAGGTGTTTGCTTTTCAAAGTGTGAGTGGGATTGAAAAAGTTTCGTTTAAAGATTTCAGATCGACTCTTGTATCAGTCCTCAAGAGTGTTTGAAAAAATGTTTTGAAAGCTTTTTGAAAAGTGTCGGTGTGAAAAGAGTTTTTGATTTGTTTTTTTGAATAGAGCAAGTATCTATGAGTCATCTACCTACCCTAAGGAATTAGGCTGTGTAAATGTCCTTAAGGTAGTGCCATCCCACCATTGAGAGATAGGTAGCACCACCGTTGGAGGTGTTCGGGTCAATTCGAGTTTTAGGGACAGTGTGGTCACCAGAGCAACAGTAGGACACCTTAGAAGCTACCCTTATGCCATTGATCCTTTTTTAGTCCAAGGCAACCGTTTCGAGGCAACTTGTTTCGAGGAAACCGTTTCGAGGCAACTTGTTTTGAGGCAACGGGATCAATGGACATAAGGACTTACTAAGACGTCCTATACTCAACGACCACGTTTTAAAGGTAAGGCAACAGTGAGGCGTACCCTAAGAGTGGTGTGTGAACTTGTGTGTTATTTTCAGTTTAAGTTTATCTTTGATTAGGCATAGTGAGCTACGATTATTTTTAATTAGCATGCATTCTTTCATACAAGTTAGCAGTTAAAGGAGGTGCGGAAAGTAAATTGCGGAAACGTAAATCCTACGCTATTACAAGGCGCGGGTCTATACATCACCAAAAATTACAAAGACCCGTTTTTTTAGTAAATGAATACGGAAAGTAAATGAAAACAGTAAAGGGTCCTATTTACTATTACATATCCGGAGCAATTACATAATAATCGAACAAATTAAATACGCGCGAATAAAAATTAAATCGGAATGTTCTAAGGGTGTTGACCCTTTTAAGAAAAGGAATTGATTTTTTGGTCTTTTTTAGTAATTAAATGAAATTAAAAACTAATTAATTATTTTAATTAAAAGAAAATATTTTTTTGTTTTTTTATGTTTTTATGAAATAAAATAGAAAAAAGAAATAAAATTCTAGGTTAACCTAAATCTAAATCTATTTTAATTAAAAAAAGTCAAAATGGCCTAATTAACAAAACTAATTCAATTATGGTTTATTTACAAAATAAAAATAATAATAATGAAAAGGTTAATTCTATTTTTTTGGTTTTTTATGAAAATGTTAGTTGAATTATTTTAATGATAGAGTAATTATTTTTTTGGTGTTTTTTTTGGATCAATTTTTATAACTAAAAGCAAATAAAAGTCAAATTAATGATTATTTAACAATTAATTAAAATATGCATGCAAAAATATTATTTTTAATATCAAAAATTAAATGAACATTTTTCTGATTAAAATGCAAAAGGAAAATATTTTTGTGAGTTTTTAAATGCATGAAAAAATTATTTGAACATAAATTAAATTAGAATAAAAATTTAAAAAAAAGGAAAAACAAAGGAAGCAAGTTAATTATGGAAAAGGTGGAAAAAGGCCAGAACCAGGACTTGAACTCGTGCCCTCTGAGAATAAGCAAAAGAACAACATCCATATCTGGAGCATTTCCAAGCTATCTCTGAAAGGAAATCTGGAATAAGTATCAGAACGTCCTCATGCCTGGGTCACATCTGAACTATCTCTAGAAGGAGCCATGAATAAGCAAAAGAACAACATCCATATCTAGAGCATTTCTAAGCTATCTCTGAAAGGAAATCTGAATAAGTATCATAACGTCGCCATGCCTGGGTCACATCTGAACTATCCCTATAAGGAGTCGTGAATAAGCAAAAGAACAACATCCATATCTGGAGCATTTCTAAGCTATCTCTGAAAGGAAATCTGAATAAGTATCAGAACGTCGCCATGCCTGGGTCACATCTGAACTATCTCTAGAAGGAGTCTTAAATAAGAAAAAGAACAGCATCCATATCTGGAGCATTTCCAAGCTATCTCTGAAAGGAAATCTGAATAAGTATCATAACGTCGCCATGCCTGGGTCACATCTGAACTATCTCTAGAAGGAGTCTTGAATAAGCAAAAGAACAGCATCCATATCTGGAGCATTTCCAAGCTATCTCTGAAAGGTAATCTGGAATAAGTATCAAAACGTCGCCATGCCTGGGTCACATCTGAACTATCTCTAGAAGGAGTCGTGAATAAGCAAAAGAACAACATCCATATCTGGAGCATTTCTAAGCTATCTCTGAAAGGAAATCTGAATAAGTATCAGAATGTCGCCATGCCTGGGTCACATCTGAACTATCTCTAGAAGGAGTCTTGAATAAGCAAAAGAACAGCATCCATATATGGAACATTTCCAAGCTATCTCTGAAAGGAAATCTGGAATAAGTATCAGAACGTCGCCATGCCTGGGTCACATCTAAACTATCTCTAGAAGGAGTCGTGAATAAGCAAAAGAACAGCATCCATATCTGGTGCATTTCCAAGCTATCTCTGAAAGGAAATCTTGAATAAGTATCAGAACGTCGCCATGCCTGGGTCACATCTGAACTATCTCTAGAAGGAGTCTTGAATAAGCAAAAGAACAACATCCATATCTGGAGCATTTCCAAGCTATCTCTTTAATGTAGATATGCCCTGTCTAGATACAGGTATCGAATCCATAATCAATCGCTCACAGGCATGCCCTGGCTAGATACAGGAATCGAATCTGGGATTGCGATAGTTGATAGTAATCATCTTTGTATTGACCTTTCCTGAAAAAAGGCAAAACATTAGTTATATGCAATGTCATGGTGCATGGAATGCGCGGTGTCATGACGTTTATAACCAATGGGATTTGTAGAATGTGATGTTTATATCATGTATGAAAATGTGATGTTTGCGAATGTATTTTTGTCTAGGAAAATAAATCCTTGACGAATGTCGGGAGCTTATCCTGGGCTGATGTTTGAAGAGTAGAGAATTCTTCGTTTCCGCTGGGGATAATGATTGCAAGAATAAACCGGTAGGAGGAGATGACTTCGTTGGGGAATAAGCTTGGAGAGATTACTCTGCGGGGAAAATTGCTCTAGCGATCTTGCTGGGGAAAATACTATGTGGGAAGAGAGGTACTTCGCTGAGATGTTGTATGAGAACTCCGCTGGGGCTACCGTTGTTGAGTTACGTTTGGGAGGTTTGAGGAACTCCGTTGGGGGTAGGAAGACTTCGCCGAGGACGATCTTTCCGTGGCAATTAGCTGAGGATAACCCAGTTATAAGCTCAGGCGAGAAATAACCTTCTGAATAAAGACGGGGAGAGATATGCTCTGCAAAGGATAAGCTTCCAGAATCTACTGGGGATAAGCTTCCTACTGGGGAGATGATTTAACTCTCCTGGGGAGACTTCTTCAGATTGGACTGGGAAATGGCTCCAATTGATGTCCGATATACCGTCGGGGAACAATCTTAGATCGAGATTGCCGGGGACGCTTGTTGAGGATGTTCGTAAACTCCGCTGGGGAATGTTGAGATCTTCTGGGGGTAATCCAACTTCCTTAAGGCTGATGGGGTATAACTCTGCTCGGGAAGAGTATCGCTGACCTGCTGGAGATATTGTTCCTTGTAGGGCTTATGGGAATCCAACTCTGCTTGGGGAGAATTGTTGAATCTTGGCTCTCTCTCTGGGGAATTAAGGCATCTTGGTTGTTCTTCAGCCGAACTTATCTTGGTACCTTGGTGGAACGAGCCATTAGATTGCTCAGACAACTCATTATTGCCCCTGTTTCTGATGTGGGAGAAGATACCTGTGGAGGCGCTTGATGACTGCCAATTGACAATTTTTCTGGTAGGCAGGTGACGAGATGCCAGGACATAGTCGTACGCTTTGATCCCTAATTTTTGCCTGGACCGCCCTTTCGGGTTTTCAGTCCACCGGGATACCCTTTTTTGCCTAAGCCGCCTTTTCAGGTTTTCGACTTGCCGGGTGTACAGATTTTTTTTCATTTCATCCCTTATTTTGCCCGAACCCTTTTGGTTCGCCGGGAAGCCCTTATTTTTGCCTAGGTGTGTCAACCTAGCGGGTCTTTTGTTCATGCGTAGTATCTTTTTGACTATGTCCATATTCTCGGGACGAGGGAGTTGCCCCTGTCAGTAGGGTTGTGTTGTCATGCTACCAGAAGATCTTCGTTTGATCGTCCAATGCCCCAAGTGATCCAAGTGGAGATTTTCCCCAGGTGATGGACAATCATCATGCCCTGCCCCTTGATTGGAGGTGCTTTTGTTCACCAGATATTCGTCCTGCGAACTTCTATGTTGTTCAAACAAATAATCATATGCAAACAATGTTATCTTAAGAATGCAAAGCTTATGTCTGTCTTGAAATTTTTGAAAATGCATTTTTCAATAAAGGCAAGTGAGTTTTTTTTTGTAAACTGTGATGTCAACTCATTGTTTTACCGCAAGCCTTAAGGAGTCAGGATACCTTTCATAACAGTATGCTTTCAAACTAACCCATGCTTCAGCTAGGACTTTTGAGGGTTATAACGTGGCCTGGTTCACGGTTTAAGAAACAAAGGATAAAGGCTCAAATTTATTTGTACCCACCCGTTCTTCGTGATGTTCTTCCAACCTAAACTCAGCTAATTGTGCGTTAGACCTTATTGAGTCTTTGCTTTAATATAGTGATGGTTCGGATACTGACAGTTTATTTTGACCAGGCAGTCATTTCTTTGTTGTTGGGGGTTTGTGTGACCTCTTTCTTTTGATTTTATTATCCCTATTTTTTTGCCTGTACTGTTTCTTTTGTGGAATTACAGTCAGCGGGATGCCCCAGTTTTGTAAGTCTCCTTCATAGGTTTTGACTTATTGGGCTTTAGTTTTGATAGATAATGACTGCCTGTCTTTATGATTGCTCGGAACCATCACTGTCTTTTGGTTTGGAAAGACTCCTTTGGTGCCGTTCGTTATGCACTTGGATTAGCTGAGAGAACTACCCTGCCCCAGGTTATGATTAAGGGTTTAATTTTTGAAAAGAAAAACTCCTACTTCTTTGGCTCAAAGGGGTTGACGAGGGATTATCTTCCTTATAACTCCAGTGTTTAGGAATTGAAACAATGCCTGTACCTCATCAGCGGGGTTCGTTTAAAAGCATATTGTAGATTATGGTATCGTTTTCGTCATCCTTCCTCAAGAGGCTTAGAATTATTAACCGAGAGTTGAAAATCACAAAAAAAATATGAAGGCAATGTGAATATAGTGAAAATAATTGGATTAATTCAAAAACAGACATATGCCGTGCATTAATGAAATAAAAGAGTTCGCTATGACATTTAATTATTCGTATAAGCAAAAAATTACAACTCGGAAATTCAAATAAACAAAAGTCTTCAATGATTGGGCAAAGGAGCATTGATTATGTTTGGAGTCTCTGACGCTTCAAACTGAATCTCTTCGGCGTCGATCATGTCTTGAATCTTGTTCTTCAAAGGCCAGCAGTTGTCCGTAGTATGACCCGGGCTATCGGAGTGGTATGCGCACCTCTCATTAGGATGGTAGTTGGGAGCAGAGGTGTTTGGATTCCGGAGAGGAGCCCTCAAGGTAATCAGCCCTGCCTTCAACATTTGCTGTAGCGCTTGATCCAGTGACATGTTGATTTTAGTGAATTGTCTCTTGGGTGCGACCTCCTTACGTTGATGCCCCTGTCCTTGTTGAGCAGGCCTAGGATTAGAGATCTGGACTTCCCCTACATGTTGATCGTGGCGACCCTTTTGGCTGTACGCAGCATTGGCCTCTTTCTTCCCAGTGTAAGGCTTTTTGTGAGTATCAGAAGGTGCAGCTTCTTGGATCTTTCCAGCCTTGATGCCAGCTTCGATTCTCTCCCCGGTCAAGATCAAATCGGTAAACCCAGCAGAAGAATTCCCAATCAGATGGTTGAAGAAGGGACCAGACAGGGTCCCCAAGAACATGTCAACGAGCTCACGGTCAGTCAAAGGCGGCTGCACCCTTCCAGCCAGATCTCTCCACCTTTGTGCATATTCCTTAAAACCTTCACCCGTCCCAAGTGACATACCCTGGAGTTGGGTACGCGTAGGAGCGATGTCGGCATTATACTGATACTGCTTATAAAAAGCAGTTGCCAAGTCCTCCCAGTTACGAATAGTGGTTCCATCCAGCTGATAGAACCATTCGAGTTGAGTCCCTGAAAGACTCTCCTGGAAGAAATGGATCCATAGATTCTTGTATGCCGTGTAGGGCTGGATCTTCCTTGCGTAGGAACGGAGGTGCAGCTTAGGACAGGAAACCCCGCCGTACTTTACAAAGGCAGGTTCCTTGAACTTGTGAGGGATCACCACCCCAGAAGATAAACCTAGGTCCCCAAAGTCTAACCCAGGCACACGTTGGATATCCATAGCATTTAACCGGTCCTCCAGCTGTTTGTACCTGTCTTCAGCAGGAGGGTACTGCTCATCATTGAAGTCTGTCTCAGTGTCAGAGACCACGGGACTAGGAACCCTTCCCTCTTGGTGACTGCCTTCCCCAACAGATGGAGTAGTCCGCTCAGCTTCATTCTGCAGTGTGTTCCCAGATCTGCGTCTAGGGTTGAACAAAATAGTCCTCTTCTTCTTCTTCTTCAAGAGCAGAGTCTTCAATTCCTGTTGTCCTTGTGCTAAGCTCATGAACAGCTCCTGGAACTGGGCGTTCTGGGCCTGGAGGGCCTTGATAGCTTGTGCATTGGATGACTCAGGATTCATGATGACTGCTGAAATAAACAGCGAAGAAGGTAAGCAACCTGTAGAGAAAGGGTACCTGTTATGCAATGATATGTATGATATGCATGCGATGTTTTCAAGGATCTCGCGGGGTAAATAAGAAAATCGTTAGAATTCGAATCCGGTTGCTTGATTGAAGGCACTTCATATTATGGAGAGTCCTTCTTCAAGAGTCAAGGCTCACCATATCGAGTGGGTCATAGCCCCTGACAATCTTGGCTCGGGGAACCTTCTTCAAGTGTCAAAGCTCACCATATCAAGTGGGTCATAGCCTCTGACAACCTTGGCTAGAGGAAAATAAATCCTCTTTGCCCCTTGTTAGACGTTTGATTCATCATGACCTGCATCACAAGCCCTTGAGATCCTTGAAATGGGTTAGTCCTTATGCAGGATGTATGCAATGGTATGATGTTATGCTATGCATGGGATAAAGTAGGTAAACCCTGTTATGAGTCCCAATTAAGGACTGTAAACAAGACCTGCAAGAAACTCAAGTGTCAGATAACAAGCATGCAAATAGTCAAGTTGGAAGGCACACAAGTCACACAAGAGAGCCCTTAGAGTTTAGGCCAGCATGAAGTTCAGGTACTACCCTCTTTCAGTTTGTTGGTTAAGAACTGTCCTATCAGAAGTAACCGGGTTCTAGAGGATCCCAATATCACTGACTACCCTCAATCGGTCATAACTCCAGCATCGCAATCTTTTCTTGCGGCCAGAACCATCGCGAGAGTTTAGCCTCAATGGGTGTAGCATACTGCTACTGTTCTATTGGCCAAGTTGGGTCATTTAAGGTTCTAAGGTCGGTTGGTGCTTAATGACTCCTCAAAAACCCATATTCTCCTCGTTGCGACACAAGGGATATCTGTACAGACCAAGGTGCCACACCACCGTAGCCACTGCTTCACCCATGTCGGTCTACGCCGGACATGTCCCTCACAGCTTATGCTACCTAACAGGGTATCCCCAGATCCGGTTTCGGATCTATGTAACTCCGATGCATCCCACAATAATAAAGAAAACAAACACAACAATTGAAAACACAAGTGATCTTAGTCCTAAGGTACACCTCACTTTAAGTATGTCCCAAGCAGAGTCGCCAGTTCTGTGATCGGTGGATCTGGAACTGACTGTTTAACACTGGTTCGCGAAATGTCGCGGAAGCAAGAGTCGCCACCGTCTTTTATTTTCTCCAACATGGACAGGACAAAAGCACAGCAAAATTCCTTATGAGATAGTTTCTCGGTTCGGGAGGTAGATTTATAGAAAGGGAAGGTGTTAGCACCCTATCTATCCATGGTTATCCATGGGCTCTTAGATACTTGCTCATTTGTGTTTTCAAAGGTGTTTGCTTTTCAAAGTGTGAGTGGGATTGAAAAATTTTCGTTTAAAGATTTCAGATCGACTCTTGTATCAGTCCTCAAGAGTGTTTAAAAAATGTTTTGAAAGCTTTTTGAAAAGTGTCGGTGTGAAAAGAGTTTTTGATTTGTTTTTTTAAATAGAGCAAGTATCTATGAGTCATCTACCTACCCTAAGGAATTAGGCTGTGTAAATGTCCTTAAGGTAGTGCCATCCCACCATTGAGAGATAGGTAGCACCACCGTTGGAGGTGTTCGGGTCAATTCGAGTTTTAGGGACAGTGTGGTCACCAGAGCAACAGTAGGACACCTTAGAAGCTACCCTTATGCCATTGATCCTTTTTTAGTCCGAGGCAACCGTTTCGAGGCAACTTGATTTGAGGCAACCGTTTTGAGGCAACTTGTTTTGAGGCAACGGGATCAATGGACATAAGGACTTACTAAGACGTCCTATACTCAACGACCACGTTTTGAAGGTAAGGCAACAGTGAGGCGTACCCTAAGAGTGGTGTGTGAACTTGTGTGTTATTTTCAGTTTAAGTTTATCTTTGATTAGGCGTGGTGAGCTACGCTTGTTTTTAATTAGCATGCATTATTTCATACAAATTAGCAGTTAAAGGGGGTGCGGAAAGTAAATTGCGGAAACGTAAATCCTACGCTATTACAAGGCGCGGGTCTATACATCACCAAAAATTACAAAGACCCGTTTTTTTAGTAAATGAATACGGAAAGTAAATGAAAACAGTAAAGGGTCCTATTTACTATTACATATCTGGAGCAATTACATAATAATCGAACAAATTAAATACGCGCGAATAAAAATTAAATCGGAATGTTCTAAGGGTGTTGACCCTTTTAAGAAAAGGAATTGATTTTTTGGTCTTTTTTAGTAATTAAATGAAATTAAAAACTAATTAATTATTTTAATTAAAAGAAAATATTTTTTTGTTTTTTTTATGTTTTTATGAAATAAAATAGAAAAAAGAAATAAAATTCTAGGTTAACCTAAATCTAAATCTATTTTAATTTAAAAAAGTCAAAATGGCCTAATTAACAAAACTAATTCAATTATGGTTTATTTACAAAATAAAAATAATAATAATGAAAAGGTTAATTCTATTTTTTTGGTTTTTTATGAAAATGTTAGTTGAATTATTTTAATGATAGAGTAATTATTTTTTTGGTGTTTTTTTTGGATCAATTTTTATAACTAAAAGCAAATAAAAGTCAAATTAATGATTATTTAACAATTAATTAAATATGCATGCAAAAATATTATTTTTAATGTCAAAAATTAAATGAACATTTTTCTGATTAAAATGAAAAAGGAAAATATTTTTGTGAGTTTTTAAATGCATGAGAAAATTATTTGAACATAAATTAAATTAGAATAAAAATATTAAAAAAAAAAGGAAAAACAAAGGAAACAAGTTAATTATGGAAAAGGTGGAAAAAGGCCAGAACCAGGACTTGAACTCGTGCCCTCTGTGTATGGCCGTTTTTGGAGCTTTTTAGATCCTCCCCCCATTGTGATAGCTTGCATATAGGTTATGTAATGTGTTTCAATCAGTATTAAGGCCAATAACACAATGCATTCATGTTTGAGATTTGCTATGAACTCCATTAAAACACTTTCCACTTTTGTGCCAAAATTTGAATTCTTGCTTGATTTAGGCCTTTGCACGAATTTGGAATGGTCATGATGGTGTATCAAAGCATTTCAATACAAAATATACCCTTTAATTAATTTTCTTGATTTTTATTTGATTTTAAAAGATTTAAAATGAATTAAATCAAATAAAATTAAATAAAAATGGAAAAATTAATTTTAAATCTTGAAATAATTTGTGGGACACGTGGGAAGCATGGCCAAGCTAAAACAAGTGGAAAAAGTGGGCCCCTTTTGTCAAAAATGAAGTTTCAAGGATAATTGATTTTGGCCATTTCACAAATATTTCTCAACTTCTCCAATGCATATCTTTCTCAATTTTGAAGCTATGAACATGTTCTTGGACATTTTGGAAATGTCTTGAAGTCCTCTAACCAATGTCTTTGGTCCCATGTCATTTTGATTTACCAATCTTAAGTTATGGTCTTTGACTTAAAGTCCCTTTTTGTTGACTTTTGAAAATGACCTATAATGTTGAAATTGATAACTTTTTGTGAGAGCATTTCTTGGACTTGGAGTGTGAAGATGAGTTGTAGGAAATGTCTTCCCCTTCAAGATGAGCATTGGATGGGATTTTTCTGATGAACCATGAAAAAGTTATGCCTTGGTCAAGTTACAGTTGACTTTTCAGCTGTCCAAAAATAGAAACTTTTGCATCTTGATGATTTTTGAGCCATGCTTTGAGAATCATGATCAAGACTTGATCAAATGATGATTGTGGCTTCAAAATAAGATGTTGACCAAATTTTTTGACTTTTGACTGCCAAATGACCATTTTGCCCCTACAGTTGACTGTTGAGTAATTAGGGTTTTTGACTGTGCAACTTGACCTTGTGAGCCTTGAAACTTGACATGTAGGTGCTTGACAATATGTATGAGCATATGGGACTTGATTGAGCCCTTGAAATCTTCAGCTTCCTTGCAAGAACCAAAACCCTAATTTGACTGGCTTTAGGAGAATGGTTGACTGTGTAGCCCTTGAGTAGACTTTGAACCATTTGAAGTGATGCTTGGCAAAACTTTGAAGATTATGGGAGCCCTTATTTTGCCCGAACCCTTTTGGTTCGCCGGGAAGCCCTTATTTTTTCCTAGGTGTGTCAACCTAGCGGGTCTTTTATTCATGCGTAGTATCTTTTTACTATGTCTGCATTGGCGGGGTGAGAAAGGTCGTCACCATCCATGGTGGTTAGAATTATAGCTCCTCCTGAGAAGATATGTTTAACCACAAATGGCCCTTCGTACGTGGGGGTCCATTTTCCCCTGGGATCACTTTGAGGAAGAATGATACGCTTGATTACCAGGTCTCCGACTTGATACTCTTGTCGTCTGACTTTCTTATTAAATGCCCTGATCATCCGTTTTTGGTACGTCTGACCATGACAAATATCGGTGAGTCTCTTTTCATCGATTAGATTTAATTGATCAAGTCGAGTCTGGATCCAGTCATCTTCACTCAAACATGCATCCTTCATTATCTGGAGAGAGGGTATCTGAAATTCAATAGGCAAGACTGCCTCCATGCCATAGACCAAGGAAAAAGGTGTTGCCCCTGTTGACGTCCGTGCTGAGGTACGGTATCCATGAAGAGCAAACGGTAACATCTCGTGCCAATATTTGTACGTCACTGTCATCTTCTGCACAATCTTCTTGATATTTTTATTAGCTGCTTCTACAACCCCATTCATCTTCGGCCGGTAAGGAGAAGAGTTGTGGTGCTGTATCTTGAATTGCTCGCAGAGCTCAGTGATCATCTTGTTATTAAGATTGGTACCATTGTCCGTAATGATCCTCTCAGGTACCCCGTAGCGACAGATCAGGTTATGCCGAATGAACCGTGCCACGACGTTCTTGGTTACGGTAGCATAGGAAGCTGCTTCAACCCACTTTGTGAAGTAATCAATCGCTACTAGGATGAAGCGATTCCCGTTGGATGCCGTAGGTCTGATCTCGCCGATCATATCAATGCCCCACATTGCAAAAGGCCAAGGTGCTGTCAAGACGTTCAGAGGAACTGGAGGAACGTGCACCTTATCAGCATAGATCTGGCATTTGTGACACGTCTGAGAGTGTTGGTAACAGTCAGCTTCCATTGTGGACCAGAAATATCCTGCCCGAAGGATTTTCTTTGCCATAGTATGTCCACTGGAATGTGTTCCGAAGATACCTTCATGTAGCTATGCCATGATCCTTTCTGCTTCAGTCTTATCCACACAACGCAGTAAGGTTGAATCATGGTTTCGTTTGTAGAGAATGCCGTTGCTGAGGAAGAATTTTGCCGCGAACCTTCTCAGAAACTTCTTGTCATTAACGGATGCACCCTCAGGATACTCTTGAGCTTCAAGATACCTTTTTACTTCATAATACCAGGGTTTTTCTGTTACCTCTTCAACCTGAAGATCACATCAATATGCAGGTTCATCCAGTTTCCAAATGATAATCCGGGGAGCCTCGTTGTCCCATTTGACTTTGAACATAGAAGACATCGTAGCCAGTGCATCCGCCATCTTATTCTCTTCTCTTGGGAAGTGTTCAAAAGTTATCTCTTCGAAGTGGGGAATCATCGTCAACACATACTCTTTGTAAGGAATAAGATTTGGGTGTTTCGTATCCCACTCGCCTTTGATCTGATTGATCACGAGAGCGGAATCTCCCAAGACACTCAGAAACTTGATCCTTAAGTCAATTGTAGCTTGAAGACCTATGATACATGCTTCATACTCTGCCATGTTGTTGGTGCAGTTGAAACATAGCCGGGCAGTGAGTGGAGTATGAGTGCCTTTGGGGGATATGATCACAGCGCCGATGCCATTACCCAAAGAGTTTGAGGCTCCATCAAAGTGCATAGACTATCGGGATCCTTCCTCAGGTCCTTCATCCGGTCCAGGTACTTCACAATCAGTTACTACCATGATACCCTCGTCTGGAAATTCAAAGTTCATGGACTGGTAGTCGTCCACTGCCTGGTGTGCCAAATGTTTTGCCAATACACTTCCATTGATTGCTTTCTGAGTTGTGTACTGGATGTCGTATTCGGTCAAGATCATCTGCCATCTTGCTATTCTTCCAGACAAGGCGGGCTTTTTGAAGATATACTTGATTGGATCCATTTTTGAAATCAACAGAGTAGTGTGAGTCAACATATACTGTCTCAGCCGGCGAGCAACCCATACCAAAGCGCAACAAGTTTTCTCGAGCAGTGAGTATCGGGTCTCACAGTTGGTAAACTTTTTGCTAAGGTAATAAATAGCGTGCTCTTTTCGGCCAGACTCGTCATGCTGCCCCAGCACACACCCCATTGAGCTGTCAAGTACTGTCAAGTATAATATTAGAGGTATCCCTTCAACCGGTGGCATAAGGATGGGTAGTTCTTGGAGATACTCTTTGATTCTTTCGAAGGCGGCCTGACATTCATCATTCCAACGTACTACTTGATCTTTCTTCAGTAGCTTGAAGATTGGTTCACAGGTAGCAGTTAGATGTGAGATGAATCGGGCAATATAGTTCAGTCGTCCTAGAAAGCCTCTGACTTCTTTCTCTGTCTTGGGAGTTGGCATCTCTTGTATGGCTTTCACCTTGGCAGGGTCCACTTGAATACCTTTGTCGCTTACGACGAAGCCTAGCAATTTTCCAGATCTCACCCCAAAGGTGCACTTGTTCGGGTTCAACCTCAGCTTGTACAACTTCAGACGGTCAAACAGTTTCTGTAGATGGTCAAGGTGTTCCTCCTCAGTTTGGGACCTTGCAATCATATCATCGACATATACCTCAATCTCATGATGGATCATGTCATGAAATAAAGCAACCATGGCACGTTGGTAGGTTACCCCAACATTTTTCAACCCAAAAGGTATGACCTTGTAGCAAAAGGTGCCCCACTGAGTAACGAAAGTGGTCTTCTCCATGTCTTCAGGAGCCATCTTGATTTGATTATAACCGGAGAACCCATCCATGAAGGAGAATACCTTATGCTGAGCAGTGTTGTCAACTAGAACGTCGATATGAGGCAGAGGGAAATCATCCTTAGGGCTCGCCCTATTCAAATCCCTGTAATCAACACACATTCGGACCTTACCATCCTTCTTCGGCACTGGAACCTCGTTGGCAACCCACTGAGGGTAAGAAGTCACTGCTAGAAACCCGGCATCAAATTGTTTCATAACCTCAGCCTTGATTTTCTCGGACATCTCTGGACGCACACGGCAGACCTTCTGTTTAACCGGAGGGCAGTCTTCCTTGGTAGGCAGGTGATGAACCACGATGTCAGTATCCAACCCAGGCATGTCTTCGTAAGACCAGGAAAAGATTTCCACATAATCATGCAACATCTGAATCAACTGTTGTTTCACACTAGCCTCCAGATTGGCACAATCTTGACTTCCTTTTTGTCTGTCTCAGTAACCAGATTTACCGTTTCCACTGGCTCTTCATGTGGCTGAATGGCCCTCTCTTCCTGGAGTAACAGTCTTGCCAGCTCACCAGGCACTTCACAATCATCTTCACCTTCGTCTTCGGCTAAGTTGATCGGATTTTCGAAGTCATACTGGCAGTAGCAGAGTCGTTACCAGTGAGATCCAGAGTGGATTGGAACCCGTATAGGTGAGTGTGTGTAAATATAGCTGTTTTGCAATATATAATAAAGAAAGGGAGCGCAAGATTTGAAATGCGAAAAAAGTCCAATGCTTTTATTCATGATATATGAAAGTGACAAATAACAAGCCCTCACAAATGAAGCCACGGTGTCCCGAGTAGGACACCAGGCCATAAAGTTTCAAACTATTGTTCGTTACAAATTTAAAATAAAGGATTTCATTACTGAGTGACAAAAGTAATAGGTGTGAAGTCTTTGGCAGTCCAGTTGCTTGGTCCACCGTTGGTTGTTGGGTAGATCCAGCTGTTGAATTCAGATTCCTCCACGTTGTCATCATCCCTAATAGCATTTACTCCATGATTGGGCATGGGAGCTGTCACCACATTAGGCCTCTCAGGCGCCTCGAACTGAACCTCTTTAGCATCAATAAGGTCTTGAACCTTATTCCTCAGAGCCCAACAATCATCTGTGGAATGCCCCGGGCTATCAGAGTGATAAGCGCAGCGGGCGTTGGGGTTGTACTTTGGAGAGGTTGTGTTCACTACCTTCGGAGCTTCTTTTACAGTTACCAGATTGGTTGACAGCAGTTGCGGCAATATCTGAGACAGGGTCATGTTGAGCCGAGTGTACTGCCTTTTGGGTCTCTCACCCCTTGGTTGGTTATACTGCTGAGGAGCAGCAGCAGGCTTTGAAATTACCACCGTGTTGACAGCTTGGCGGCATTCCGGTTTGTTCTGTCTCCTTAGACCATAAACAACACTAGCTTCCTTCTTGAAGGGCTTCTTTTCAGCACTCGAAGAGGTACCTTTCTGTATCTTCCCCGACTTGATACCCGCTTCTATCCTCTCACCAGTCAGAATGAGGTCTGTAAACCCTGCAGAAGAATTACCAATCAGATGGTTGAAAAATGGACCAGACAGGGTCCCCAAGAACATGTCCACGAGTTCACGGTCAGTCAACGGTGGCTGCACCCTGCCAGCCAGGTCTCTCCACTTCTGCGCGTACTCCTTAAAACCTTCACCCGTCCCAAGTAACATACCCTGGAGTTGGGTACGTGTGGGAGCAAGGTCGAAATTGTACTGATACTGCTTATAAAATGCAGTAGCCAAGTCCTCCCAGTTTCGAATACTGGTTCCATCCAGCTGATAGAACCATTCGAGTTGAGCCCCTGAAAGGCTATCCTGGAAGAAATGGATCCATAGATTCTTGTCTGCAATGTAAGGTTGGATCTTCCTTACATATGATCTGAGATGCAGCTTAGGGCAGGAAGCCCCGTCGTACTTTGCAAAGGCAGGTGCCTTGAACTTGTGTGGGATCACCACCCCAGAAGATAAACCTAGATCTCCAAAATCCAACCCGGGCACACGTTGAATCTCCATAGCATTTAACCGGTCCTCCAGCTGTTTGTACCTGTCCTCAGCAGGAGGGTACTGTTCGTCATTGTAATCTGTCTCGTTGTCGGAGACCATGGAACTAGGAACCTCTCTCCCTTGGGGATTGTCTTTCCCTCCAGAGGAAGTAGCCTGATCAGCCTCATTCTGCAGTGTATTCCCAAACCTCCGTCCAGTGTTAAACAGCACAGTCCTCTTCTTCTTCTTCTTCTTCTTTTCCTTCAAGAGCAGAGTCTTCAACTCCTGTTGACCCTGGGCTAAGCTCATGACCAGCTCTTGAAACTGGGTGTTTTGGGCCTGGAGGGCCTTGATAGCTTGTTCAGTAGTAGGTTCATGATTCATGATGATTGCTGAAATAAACAGCGAAGAAGATTAAGCAACCTGTAGAAAAAGGGTACCTGTTATGCACATGATGCATGATATGCTATTTATGCAATGCATTCAAGGGTTCGAAAATTCAAATTCGTTGTAGACAAAAAGGAACACGCGTTATATTAAGAAATAATATGTTCAGTATATCAGGGCCTCATGGGCAAAACATTATAAAATACTTAATCCCAAAAGACACTGCGCATCCTTTTTGGAGCAATGTAAGTGTTGTACCCAAAAATTTGCCCTCCCATATTCTTCAAGATTTGCAAAGAGCATGCTTCAAAATCTCCCCAAGGGTTGCACAGTCAAAGGCCTCCTAACAGTCAAAAACTAGGGTTTTGATTCTGACAAAGAAACTGAAGTTTCCAAGGGCCCAATCAAGTCCTACATGCCTACAAACATGGTCAAGCATCCTCATGCCAAGTTTCAAGACTTACAGCACAAAATTGCACAGTCAAAATCCCTAATTGCTCAACAGTCAATTGCAGGGGCAAAATGGTCATTTGACAGTCAAAAGTTCAAATTTTTGGTCAACATCTTATTTTGAAGCCATAAACATCATTGGATCAATTCTTGATCATGATTCTCAAAGCATGGCTCAAAAAGTCTCAAGATGCAAAAGTTTCCATATTTGGACAGTTGAAAAAGTCAACTGTAAATTGACCAGGGCATAACTTCCACATGGTTTATCATAAAAATTCCATCCAAAGCTCATTTTGAAGAGAATGACATTTCCTATAACTCCTATTCACACTTCAAGTCCAAGAAATGCTCTCACAAAAAGTTATCAATCTCAACATTATAGGTCATTTTCAAAAGTCAACAAAAAGGCACTTTAAGTCAAAGACCATAACTTGAGATTGGTAACTCAAAATGACATGGGACCAAATGCATTGGTTAGAGGACTTCAAGACCTTTCCAAAATTTCCAAGAACATGATCAAAGCTTAAAAATTGAGAAAGATATGCCTTGTGGAAGTTGGGAAAGTTTTGGGAATTTTGAAAAGTCAACTTTGCTTCAAATGTCTCAAAATTGCCAATGGGCCATATTTTCTTCCAAGAATCATTATCCAAAGGCTATGCACGACCATTTGACCCAAAGGGGATTTATTTCATCATTTTTTATTATTAATTTGAATTTTTATCACCATTAATTCATTTAATTAAATAAAATATGACAAAAATACTAAACAAATGTTTTTGAATCCTTTTATGCAGCATATGCCCTCATTATTCACTCAAGATCTCGTGCACATCAAAAAGGAAAGATTTGGTGCAAATTGGCATGTTCTTCATGAGGAAAAGATTGAAAAAGATTCCATGGAAATCAAATATTTGATTCATCAATGCAAAGGGTTATGGACTCAAATTTCTACCCTAATTCGTTCCATATACATACTAAAACACAACCCTAATGCAGAGAAACTTTTGGAGCTGCGCCTGAAACCAAATACCAACTTTGCATTTTTGTCCAAAAATTCAAAACTGAAAACACAGTTCTAGCGCAATTCAAAGCAAAGTAACCATTCCAATAGCTTGCCAAGGCATCAAGGAAGCTTTCTGAATCCTTTTCCAGTCCCTACGCATCAAGAAGTGGTAGAATAAAGTCAAAATTCCTCAAACTTTATGCATAATCGTGTTTGAATTTCTGGACATTTTTCATACATTTTGATTGTTGTTTTATACTAACATGGACCTTCTGAATCTATTGATACTATTTAATTGAATTTTCATCGCCTATATGCAAACTTGCCATGGGAGCCCTTTAGGGTTGCAGAGACTTTAAAAGAGGGCTTTGTTCCTCTGGAAAAATTGAGACACAAGACCTATACCACTGAAACCGGAAGCTCATGACGATTCAAAGCCACTAGTCGCGCCCTATTTATATTTGCATCTGAGCTATTCGCTATTTTCCAAGTTTCAATTTGTGGGGGTTTAAAACCCCCGCTATTTAGTTGTTTTTTTTATAGGTTTGCAATGAAGAAGACGCTTGCGTGGCATGGCATGGTTGGACCATTCAAGTTTCAGCGCGCTTTTTTTTGTGTTAACAGCATTAGTGCAGTTTTCTTATATATTAATTCTTTTCCATTATAATATCAAAGTGGCTAAACAGCTCAGTTGGTGGAAAGTGGTGTTGGCAAGCCTTGGGACCTGGGTTCGAATCCCAGGTCCCCCCTATTTCTCTATGTTTTTCATATTTCCATGTTCAGGTGATCAACGCGCCCAGAAGTCTACCATGCGCTCTCATCAAGGGATTGCCAAGTGGCCATAAAGATCCATCTAGTGGCCAGGATGGACAGTACACCATATACCCTCAGTCAACCATATGCATACGAACGTGGAAAGTCAATGGGGCCTGTTTGAAGTGGGCCTGATTGTTACAATGATACCTCCAAAAGGGCCAGAAAACCCCATTGGTTTGCATTTTATTTTCATTCTTTTTATTTTTCTATTTATTTGTTTTGTTTATTTTAGTTAAATCATCAAAATTAATTTACATAAAAAATAACAAAAAAATCAGAAAGACAAAATATATAAATATATTTTATTTAAATGTTTTTTTGTAAATAAATTTTATTAATTAATTTAGTTTTAATTCTAGGTTTAATTTTAATGTTTTTTTAATAAACTAAAAAATGTAGAATTAGGGTTTTAAATACTTTTATTCTTTTTCTTTTCTTTTACATTTATTAAATATTAATTTATTTTTATAAATAAATATGCCATGTAAATAATTAATGTAAATTAGGTCAAACTAAAAATATTTTTTTTAATAAATAAAAAAACAATTTAGAACTATGGTTTTAATTAACTTTTTAATTCCAATTTAATTTTCTCATTAAACTCCATAAACACAAAAACTCCAAAAAATTCTTTCTTTTTATTCAAACTTAATCAATTTATTAATTTCAATTCAATTTCTTTAAAAGGGTCCAACACCCTCGCTTTCGATTATAATTTCGTTTCGCGCGCTTATTTTATTTCCTTTTTGTAAATATAATGTATTTATCCCAAAGCCATGTAATAGATTAATTAGGACATTTATCTTCCCGCGTTTTTATTTCAAATCGGGTCTTGGATTAATTTGGCGATGTAGACCCGCGCCTCTGTAATAGCGTAGGACATTTAATTCTGCACCTTTTAACTGTTAATTAATTTGCATGAAAGAATGTATGCCAAAAATAAAAAAACAAAGCGTAGATCACCAATGCATGACAAGATAAACGTAATTGAAAATGACACGCAAATCACACACCACCCCTAGGGTACGTCTCACTGTTGCCTTGCCCCTCGAAAAGTGGTCGTCGAGTAGAGGATGTTTTAGTAAGTCCTCATGTCCATGAACATGGCATGAGGGTAGCTTCTAAGGTATCTTCCTATTGCTCTAGTGACCACACTGTCCCGAACCCTCGAATTGACCCAAACACCTCCAACGGTGGTGCTACCTACCTCTCAATGGTGGGATGGCACTACCTTAAGGACATTTACACAGACGAATTCCTTAGGGTAGGTAGACGACTCGTAGGTACTTGCTTTAATTTCAAAACAAATCAAAAACTTCTTTTCACATCGACACTTTTCAAAAAGCTTTCAAAATAACTTTTCAAACACTCTTGAGGACTGATACAAGAGTCGAACTGAAATTTTCAAAGAAACTTTTTTAAACCCACAATTGAAAAGCAAACAAACAATTTTGAAAACACAAATGAGCAAGTATCTAAGAGCCCATGGATAACCATGGATAGAAAGGGTGCTAACACCTTCCCTTTCTATAAATCTACCTCCCGAACCGAGAGCAATCTCTATAAGGAATTTTTTTGTGCTTTTGTCCTTTCCATATTGGAGAAAATAAAAGACGGTGGCGACTCTTGCTTCCACGACATTTCACGAAACCAGCGTTAAACAGTCAGTTCCAGATCCACCAATCACAGAACTGGCGACTCTGCTGGGGACATCTTTTTAAAGTGAGGTGTACCTTAGGATAGTTCATAACTGTGTTTTCAATTGTATTGACTTATTTGCTTTAAATTGTGGGTTGAATGGGAGTTACATAGATCCTAACCTGGATCTGGGGATACCTTGTTTAGGTAGCATAAGTTGTGAGGGACCTGTCCGGCGTAGACCGACATGGGTGAAGCAGTGGCTACGTTGGTGTGGCACCTTGGTCTGTACCGATATCCCTTGTGTCGCAACGAGGAGAATATGGGTCTTCCAAGGAGTCATTAAGCACCAACAGACCTTAGAACCTTAAATGACACAACTTGGCCATTAGAACAGTAGCAGTATGCTACGCCCATTGAGGCTAAACTCTCGTGATGGTTCTAGCCGCAAGAAAAGATTGCGATGCTGGAGTTATGACCAATTGAGGGTAGTCAATGATATTGGGATCCTCTAAGAACCCGGTTACTTTTGATAGGACAGGTATGAACCAACAAACTGAAAGAGGGTAATACCTAGACCTCATGCTGGCCTAAACTTTAAGGGTTTGTCTTGTGTGACTTGTGTGCCTTATCATGTTTGCCTCTGTAAATATTTGTGGTGTGTTTTATCATAACATCATAACATCATGAGCATTGCATGCATCCTGCATAAGGACTGACCATTTCAAAGACAAGAGGGTTTCACCTTTGCTCTGTTTTGTAGGACATCATGATGCCTATGCGAAGGAATACTATCCGGTTCAACTTTGTTCACTCACCTGAGTTGCTTGAAGAGTTGGTTAGCAGGATTCCAAATACCACTTCCTTCATTCAGAGGCATGGTTCTCTTCTCAGTTTAGTCACTGCAAAGCGGGATCAATAGTTGATGAGTGTCCTGACCCAGTTCTATGACCCTCTGTACCAGTGCTTCACCTTCCAAGACTTCCAGCTGGTCCCTACCCTAGAAGAGTTCTCTGATTTGCTTGGCATCCCTATCCTGGATCAGACTCCTTACAATGGGTGGGAAAAGACCCTCAGGCTTGAGGAGGTTGCTGCAGCTCTTCCTTTGACCCATCAAGAAGTAATGGACAACTGGGTGACTAGAAGCAGAGTTAAGGGTTTCTTGGCCAAGTTTCTGATTGGTAAAGCTAACAGTTTCTGGAATGACTTGGACTTTAGGGCATATGAAGACATCTTGGCTCTCTTAATCTATGGGCTAGTCTTGTTTCCTAATCCTGACAACTTCATCAATGTCATTGCCATAAGGATCTTTATGTCTCAGAACCCTGTGCCCACTCTCTTGGGTGACATCCTGTAACAACTTTATGCTCGTACTGCCCGAAGACGAGGAACTCTATGGTGTTGTATCCCTTTATTGGTGAGGTGGTTTATTTCGCACCTCCCTAAGTTCGTGCTGAAGAACCAAGAAGGAAGAGGTTGGGCTCATAGGTTAATGTCTCTCACTGATAAGGACATCATTTGGACTCTCAGAGGTTTGGATGAGATAGCTGTTATTGATCGTTACGAAGAATACCCTAATGTTCCTTTGATTGGTACTCAAGGAGGAATCTCTTACAATCTATGTCTAGCACTCCGTCAGTTTGGAAGAGCCAGAAGAGCAGGGCCTCATGAGATGTTGGTGCCTCACGTCAGTTTTGAGTTTCAGGTGGATAGTGACGAGCTGCATCGTAGGTTCATCAAGGCTTGGGACAGAGTTCATAAAGCTGATCCACAAGAGTTGGGGCCAAAGACTTCTCTACCTATGGAAGCCTACTACAAATGGGTTCGCATCCGTGCTCAGAAGTTAGGTATGCCATATGAAGCTGTCAGACCCATCATTCTTGAGTATCCTGACAAAGAGGGGGCTCCTCCAACTGTCCTCCCTCCTCAGATACCTACTGATTATGAGACATTAAAGAGGTCTTGGTCGCAACTGCGAGAAGAACGGGATTCTTATCGGGAAAAGTTCAACGAGCAGGAGTTGAAGATCCAGAAGCTGACAAAGTAGTTGGAAAATGAGCGAGCTCTGAATGACTACATCCGTACTGAGAAGAGGAGACCATGGGATCAATAAGGAGCTCTGGATGTTCTTTTACAGTTTTATTTCCCTTTTCAGTATTTCCCTTTTATGTAACGCCTAAGGGCAACCTGTTGAACAATTTAAGTTTCAAAGTTGAATCTAATGAAGTGTTTTCCTTTTTGTTTACAAAGTTGATTCCCGATTGTCTTTGAAAACATAAATCATACGCATTCCATTCATCATGTGCATAGCAGGTTTTCTTCTTTTCAGGTTGCTTACTGTTCTTCGCTGTTTATTTCAGCATCATGAACCCTGACTCATCCTCAACTGAGATGTCTATCAAGGCCCTTCAGGCGCAGAATGCGTAATTTCAGGAGCTGATCATGGGTTTGGCTCAAGGCCAAGAAGAGTTGAAGGCTTTACTCCTGAAGAAGGATAAGAAGAAGAAGAAGAGAACTGTTCTTTTCAACTCGGGCCGAAGGTTTGGCAACACTCTGCAGAATGAAGAGGCTGGTTCTTCTGTAGGCAAAGGCAGTCCCAAGGGGGAAAAGGTCCTAGTCCGGTAGTCTCTGACAACGAGACTAACTTTAATGAGGAACAATATCCTCCTGCTGAAGACCGGTATAAGTAGTTGGAAGACAGACTGAATGCAATGGAGATCCAACAAGTGCCTGGGCTGGATTTCGGAGACTTGGGTTTATCTACTGGTGTGATTATTCCTCACAAGTTTAAGGCACCATCTTTCACCAAGTATGACGGGGCGTCTTGTCCCAAGCTACACCTCAGATCTTACGTGCGGAAGATTCAACCGTACACAGTGGACAAGAACTTGTGGATCCACTTCTTTCAGGAGAGTCTTTCAGGGACTCATCTCGAATGGTTCTATCAGCTGGATGGGACCAAGGTTCATAACTGGGAGGAGTTGGCTACTGCTTTTTACAAGCAGTATCAATATAATGCCGACCTTGCTCCTACACGTACCCAACTCCAGGGTATGTCGCTAGGATCAAGCGAAGGTTTTAAAGAGTATGCACAGAAGTGGAGGGATCTGGCTGGCAGGGTGCAGCCTCCGTTGACTGACCGTGAGCTGGTGGATATGTTCTTGGGGACCCTATCTGGGCCATTTTTCAATCATCTTATCGGTAACTCGTCTGCAGGGTTCACTGATCTTATTCTGACTGGAGAGGGAATAGAGGCTGGAATGAAGTCCGGTAAAATTCAGAAGGGTGCATCTGCAAGTTCTGAGAAGAAACCCTTTAAAAAGGAGGCCAGTGTTGTGTATGGGCCTAAAAGACATGATAAACCTGAGCGCCACCAATCTGTCAACGCGGTGATGATTGCTAAGCCTGCTGCCGCTCCTCGGCAAACCAATCCACAAAGGGGTGAAAGACCCAGAAAAGAGTTTACCCGTCTAAGTATGACCTTATCGCAAATCTTGCCGCAGTTGGTATCCACCAATTTGGTGACTGTTAGAGAGGCCCCGAAGGTTGTGAATACTGCCTCTCCCAAGTATAATCCAAATGCCCGCTGTGCTTATCACTCCGATAGCCCGGGGCATTCCACTGATGATTGCTGGGCCTTAAGGAATAAAGTGCAGGATCTTATTGACGCCAAGGAGGTACAGTTTGAGGCACCTGAGAAGCCTAATGTGGTGACTGCTCCCATGCCTAACTATGGAGTGAATGCTATCAGGGAGGATGATGAAGTGGATGAAGCTGAGTTCGACAGCTGGATTTACCCGGCAACCGACAGTGAACCTAGTAATTGGATTGCAAAGGACAACCTACTTGTTTCTCTTGTTACTGAGTAATGAATTCTTTTGTTTTCGTATTTGTAATAAACAATGAATTAAAACTCTATGGCCCGGTGTCTTACCCGGGGCACCGTGGCTTCATTTGTGAGGGTATATTAATTGTCATTTCATATATCATGAATAAAGATCTTGGACGTTTTCTCGCATTTCAAATCTTATGCTCCTTTTCTTTCTTTCCTTTCTTTATATATTGCAAAACAGCTGTATTTACACACACTCACTCATACAGGTTCCAATCCACTCTAGATCTCACTGGTAACGACTCTGCTACTGCCAGTTATGACTTCGAAAATCCGATCAACTTAGCCGAAGACGAAGGTGAAGATGATTGCGAAGTGCCGGGCGAGCTTGCAAGACTGTTACTCCAGGAAGAGAGGGAAATTCAACCACACGAAGAGCCGGTGGAAACGATAAATCTGGGTCTTGAGACAAACAGAAAGGAGGTTAAGATTGGTGCCAACCTAGAGCTCAGCGTGAAGCAACGGTTGACTCAGATGTTACATGATTATGTGGAGATCTTTGCCTGGTCCTACGAAGACATGCCCGGGTTGGATACTGACATTGTGGTCCATCATTTGCCTACCAAGGAAGACTGCCCTCCGGTTAAGCAAAAGGTCCGCCGTATGCGTCCAGAGATGTCTGAGAAGATCAAAGTCGAGGTTATGAAACAGTTTGATGCCGGATTCCTCGCAGTAACTTCTTATCCTCAGTGGGTTGCTAATGTGGTGTCGGTACCAAAGAAAGACGGTAAGGTCAGAATGTGTGTCGATTACAGGGACCTGAACAGGGCCAGCCCCAAGGATGACTTCCCCCTACCTCACATTGATGTCCTTGTTGACAATACTGCTCAGCATAAGGTGTTCTCTTTTATGGATGGTTTTTCAGGCTACAATCAGATCAAGATGGCTCCTGAAGACATGGAAAAGACTACCTTTGTTACTCAGTGGGGCACCTTCTGCTACAAGGTCATGCCTTTTGGACTGAAAAATGCTGGGGCAACCTACCAACGTGCCATGGTTGCCTTATTTCATGACATGATCCATCATGAGATAGAAGTGTATGTTGACGACATGATTGCAAGGTCCCAAACTGAGGAAGAACACCTTGATCATCTGCAGAAGTTGTTTGACCGTCTGAAGTTGTACAAGCTGAGGTTGAACCCGAACAAGTGCACCTTCGGAGTCAGATCTGGGAAGTTGCTAGGCTTCGTTGTAAGTGATAAGGGTATTCAAGTGGACCCTGCCAAGGTCAAAGCCATTCAAGAGATGCCAGTTCCTAAGACAGAGAAAGAGGTCAGAGGCTTTTTAGGACGCCTAAATTACATTGCTCGATTCATCTCGCATCTAACCGCTACTTGTAAGCCAATCTTCAAGCTGCTAAAGAAAGATCAGGTAGTACGTTGGAATGATGAATGTCAGGCTGCTTTTGACAGAATCAAAGAGTATCTCCAAGAACCACCCATCCTCATGCCACCGGTTGAAGGGAGACCTCTGATACTATACCTGACAGTACTTTACAACTCAATGGGGTGTGTGCTGGGGCAGCATGACGAGTCTGGCCGAAAAGAGCATGCCATTTATTACCTTAGCAAAAAGTTTACCGACTGTGAGACCCGATACTCACTGCTTGAGAAAACTTGCTGCGCTTTGGTATGGGTTGCTCGCCGGCTGAGACAGTATATGCTGACTCACACTACTTTGTTGATCTCAAAGATGGATCCTATAAAGTACATATTTGAAAAGCCTGCTCTGTCTGGGAGAATAGCAAGATGGCAAATGATCTTGACAGAATACGACATCCAGTACACGACCCAGAAAGCCATCAAAGGAAGTGTATTGGCAGATCACTTGGCACATCAGGCAGTAGACGACTATCAGTCAATGAACTTTGAGTTTCTAGACGAGAGTATCATGATAGTGACTGATTGTGAAGTACCTGGACCGGATGAAGGACCTGAGGAAGGATCTTGATGGTCTATGCACTTTGACGGAGCCTCTAATGCTTTGGGTAACGGTATCGGCGCTGTGATCATATCCCCTCAAGGCACTCATACTCCACTTACTTCCCGGCTATGTTTCAACTGCACCAACAACATGGCGGAGTATGAGGCGTGCATCATGGGTCTCCAAGCTGCGATCGACTTAAGGATCAAGTTTCTGAGTGTCTTTGGAGATTCCGCTCTCGTGATCAATCAGATCAAAGGGGAGTAGGATACGAAACATCCGAATCTTATTCCTTACAGAGAATGTGTGTTGACCTTGATCCCCCACTTCACAGAGATAACCTTTGAACACTTTCCGAGAGAGGAGAATCAGTTAGCGGACGCGTTAGCTACGATGTCTTCCATGTTCAAAGTCAAATGGGGCAATGAGGCTCCCCGGATCATCATCTGGAAACTGGACGAACCGGCATACTGTTGTGATCTCGAGACTGAATTGGTGACTGAGAAGCCTTGGTACCATGAGGTGAAGAGATATTTGGAAGCTCAGGAGTATCCTGAAGGTGCGTCTGTCAATGATAAGAAGTTTCTGAGAAGATTCGCAGCCAAATTCTTCCTTAGCAACGGCATCCTGTATAAGCGAAACCATGATTCGACCTTACTGCGTTGTGTGGACAAGACAGAAGCAGAAAGGATCATGGAAGAGCTACATGAAGGGACCTTCGTAACACATTCCAGTGGACACACTATGGCAAAGAAAATCCTTCGGGCAGGGTATTTCTGGTCCACAATGGAAGCCGACTGTTACCAACACTCTCGGACATGCCATAAATGCCAGATATATGCAGACAAGGTGCATGTTCCTCCAGTTCCTCTAAATGTTCTGACTGCGCCTTGGCCGTTTGCAATGTGGGGCATAGATATGATCGGTGAGATCAAACCTACGGCATCCAATGGGCATCGCTTCATCCTGGTAGCGATTGATTACTTCACGAAGTGGGTTGAAGCAGCTTCCTACGCCACAGTAACCAAGAATGTTGTGGCACGGTTCATTCGGCACAATCTGATCTGTCGATACGGTGTCCCTGAAAGGATCATTACAGACAACTGTACCAATCTCAATAACAAGATGATCACTGAGCTTTGCGAGCAGTTTAAGATACAACACCACAACTCTTCTTCGTACAGACCGAAGATGAATGGGGCTGTAGAAGCAGCAAATAAAAATATCAAGAAAATCGTGCAGAAGATGACAGTGACTTATAAAGATTGGCACGAGATGTTACCGTTCGCTCTACATGGGTACCGTACCTCAGCAAGGACGTCAACCAGGGAAACTCCTTTCTCCTTGGTCTACGGTATGGAGGCAGTCTTACCGATCGAAGTGTAGATACCCTCTCTCCGGATAATGAAGGATGCAGATCTGAGCAAAGATGATTGGACCCAGACACGACTTGATCAGCTAAACCTTATTGATGAAAAAAGACTTGCTGCTATTTGTCATGGTCAGACGTATCAGAAACGGATGATCAGGGCATTTAACAAAAAGGTCAGACCACAAGAATATCAAGTTGGGGATCTGATAATCAAGCGTATCATCCTTCCTCAGAGTGATCCAAGGGGCAAATGGACCCCTACGTACGAAGGGCCATTTGTGGTTAAACATGTGTTCTCAGGAGGAGCCATGGTTCTAACCAACATGGATGGTGACGACCTTCCTCACCCCGCCAATGCAGACATAGTAAAAAGATACTACGCATAAAAAAGACCCTCTAGGTTGACATGCCTAGGCAAAAATTAGGGCTTCCCGGCGAAACAAAAGGGTTCGGGCAAAATGAAGGGATGAAATGAAAAAAAATCTGTACACCCGGCAAGTCGAAAACCTGAAAAGGCGGCTTGGGCAAAAATGGGTATCCCGGTGGACTAAAAACCCGAAAGGGCGGTCCAGGCAAAAGTTAGGGATAAAGCGTAAAACTATGTCTCATTGGATCACTTTGCATCCAGAATCCGGTATCTACATCAAGTTCAGACGGCATCGATCAATCAGCTTCATCTTCAACTAGGTCATCAAGTGATGAGACGCTCGAAGATATAAAGGCGATATCAGAGTTGAAACCCAGTGGGATTGTTCTTTTCACACAGCTGTTTTATTTTCCTTTGTACAAATTGTATAAACTCTTTTGTTCGGCGGTGTTCTCTTACTAGGACGTCAGCCTCTTGTACATAAAACGCCTATTTACAGGCAAATTCAAAAATCAATATAAATACACTTTTCAGACAAATTTCCTTTTGATTTTTCTTTTTTCTGTTTTGTTTTGCGAAAAACGTCCAAGGTTCAATTTGTGATATATGCATTGACAATAATTTGCTAACTCATGAATATTTGCATACGAAACAAAGGATTGATTACAGGTAACATTAGAAACAGGGGCAATAAAGAGTTGTCTAAGCGATCTAATTGTTCTATCCACCAAGGTACCAAGGTAAGTTCGGCTGACGAACATAACCAGTATATCTTAATTCCCCAGAGAGTGCGTCAGCAAGTCAATGCACTCTCCCCAAGCAAAGTTACAGTCAACCTTAGGGAAGTTGGGTATCCTCCAGCAGATCTCAATATTCCCCAGCAATATACATGCATTCTTAACAAGCATCCCCGACAGTCTTGGTCTAAAGATTGTTCCCCGGCGGTATATCAAACATTCAATGGAGTCACTTCCCCAATATAGTTCAAATTTTCCCCAGAAGAGTCCAATCCAGTTTCCCCAGGAAAGTTGGGATCCATCTCCCCAAGCAGTAAGCTTATCCCCAGTAGATTCTGGAAGTTTATCCCCGTAGAGCACGAACGCGTCTCCCGACTTTATTCAAAGGTTATTTCCCTACCAGGATATAACTGGGTTATCCTCAGCCAAAAGCCACGGAAAGATCGTCCTCGGCGAAGTCTTCTTATCCCCAGCGAAGTCTATTAACACTTCCAACACAACAATGGTATCTCCAGCGAAGTTACCATCAACATTTCAGCAAAGTACCTCTCTCCCCACAGAGTATTGCTCCCCAGCAAGATCGCTAGAGTAATTTTATCACCGCAGAGTAATCCATTCGCCAAGTTTATTCCCCAACGGAGTTATCTTCTCCTACCGGTATTCTTGCAACTATCATCCCCAGCGGAAACAACAAAGCATTGTTCTCCAGCATCAGCCCAGGATATGACTTCCCGGCATCCGTCAAGGATTTATTTTCCTAGGACGAAAACATACGTTCATAAACATCACATTTCCATACATTATAGCATGCATATATGCATCATATCTTACAAATCTCATTTATGTTGAGAACATCATCGCTTGATCCATATCATGCATGGCATATGACTGACCTTTACCTTTCAGGAAAGATCCAGTTAAGTTCTCAGCTATGTCCAAGACTTTAGCCTGGTTCAGTTAAATCGACCCTAAGATTTTCCTGATTCTTATCCAGTCAAAGGCCTTCTCTGGTTCAGTCAGATCGACCCTAAGATCTCCCTGATTCTTATCCAGTTGAAGATATTCCAAGACCTTGTCCGGTTCAGTTAAATCGACCCTAAGATTTTCCTGATTCTTATCCAGTCAAAGGCCTTCTCTGGTTCAGTCAGATCGACCCTAAGATCTCCCTGATTCTTATCCAGTTGAAGATATTCCAAGACCTTGTCCGGTTCAGTTAAATCGACCCTAAGATTTTCCTGATTCTTATCCAGTCAAAGGCCTTCTCTGGTTCAGTCAGATCGACCCTAAGATCTCCCTGATTCTTATCCAATTGAAGATATTCCAAGACCTTGTCCGGTTCAGTTAAATCGACCCTAAGATTTTCCTGATTCTTACCCAGTCAAAGGCCTTCTCTGGTTCAGTCAGATCGACCCTAAGATCTCCCTGATTCTTATCCAGTTGAAGATATTCCAAGACCTTGTCCGGTTCAGTTAAATCGACCCTAAGATTTTCCTGATTCTTACCCAGTCAAAGGCCTTCTCTGGTTCAGTCAGATCGACCCTAAGATCTCCCTGATTCTTATCCCAGTAGAAGACATCCAAGATTCTCTCAGCGTTCCTGTTGAGGTAGTAATCGTCCAAGGTTCTCTCACCGTCCCGTTGAGGTAGTAACCATCCCTGGTTCATTCATCACCTTTTTGAAGCTCCAGATTCAATTCCTGTAACCAGTCAGGGCACATCTATACAAAGAGTTTGAAGACCAGCTCCTGTAACAGGCCAGGTACTCATTTTCTTTTTCAGGTACGCAAGCTCTCGCTAAGGAATCTCTTACGCGATCGACATCCAGATGGCATCTATAAGCCCATCCACTCATCCATCATCTCTTAGCATGGAATCTATGAGCCCATCATCCTATCCATCAATCTCCAAAATGGCATCCATAAGCCCATTCCCACCATCACACTGCTAACATGTGAGCGCAAATTTCTGGGCACTCTAGTGTTCAATCATCTTCCACCCTCGGATTACGAAAGGCACGTCAGCCAATCTGCATCCTCAGGTCTAAGAAGATTGAACAGGGGCAACTGTTGTACCCCAAAATTTGCCCTCCCATATTCTTCAAGATTTGCAAAGAGCATGCTTCAAAATCTCCCCAAGGGTTGCACAGTCAAAGGCCTCCTAACAGTCAAAAACTAGGGTTTTGATTCTGACAAAGAAACTGAAGTTTCCAAGGGCCCAATCAAGTCCTACATGCCTACAAACATGGTCAAGCATCCTCATGCCAAGTTTCAAGACTTACAGCACAAAATTGCACAGTAAAAAACCCTAATTGCTCAACAGTCAATTGCAGGGGCAAAATGGTCATTTGACAGTCAAAAGTTCAAATTTTTGGTCAACATATTATTTTGAAGCCACAAACATCATTGGATCAATTCTTGATCATGATTCTCAAAGCATGGCTCAAAAAGTCTCAAGATGCAAAAGTTTCCATATTTGGACAGTTGAAAAAGTCAACTGTAAATTGACCAGGGCATAACTTCCACATGGTTTATCAGAAAAATTCCATCCAAAGCTAATTTTGAAGAGAATGAACTTTCCTACAACTCCTCTTCACACTTCAAGTCCAATAAATGCTCTCACAAAAAGTTATCAATCTCAACATTATAGGTCATTTTCAAAAGTCAACAAAAAGGCACTTTAAGTCAAAGACCATAACTTGAGATTGGTAAATCAAAATGACATGGGACCAAATGCATTGGTTAGAGGACTTCAAGACCTTTCCAAAATGTCCAAGAACATGATCAAAGCTTAAAAATTGAGAAAGATATGCCTTGTGGAAGTTGGGAAAGTTTTGGGAATTTTGAAAAGTCAACTTTGCTTCAAATGTCTCAAAATTGCCAATGGGCCATATTTTCTTCCAAGAATCATTATCCAAAGGCTATGCACGACCATTTGACCCAAAGGGGATTTATTTCATCATTTTTTATTATTTATTTGAATTTTTATCACCATTAATTCATTTAATTAAATAAAATATGACAAAAATACTAAACAAATGTTTTTGAATCCTTTTATGCAGCATATGCCCTCATTATTCACTCAAGATCTCGTGCACATCAAAAAAGGAAAGATTTGGTGCAAATTGGCATGTTCTTCATGAGGAAAAGATTGAAAAAGATTCCATGGAAATCAAATATTTGATTCATCAATGCAAAGGGTTATGGACTCAAATTTCTACCCTAATTCGTTCCATATACATACTAAAACACAACCCTAATGCAGAGAAACTTTTGGAGCTGCGCCTGAAACCAAATACCAACTTTGCATTTTTGTCCAAAAATTCAAAACTGAAAACACAGTTCTAGCGCAATTCAAAGCAAAGTAACCATTCCAATAGCTTGCCAAGGCATCAAGGAAGCTTTCTGAATCCTTTTCCAGTCCCTACGCATCAAGAAGTGGTAGAATAAAGTCAAAATTCCTCAAACTTTATGCATAATCGTGTTTGAATTTCTGGACATTTTTCATACATTTTGATTGTTGTTTTATACTAACATGGACCTTCTGAATCTATTGATACTATTTAATTGAATTTTCATCGCCTATATGCAAACTTGCCATGGGAGCCCTTTAGGGTTGCAGAGACTTTAAAAGAGGGCTTTGTTCCTCTGGAAAAATTGAGACACAAGACCTATACCACTGAAACCGGAAGCTCATGACGATTCAAAGCCACTAGTCGCGCCCTATTTATATTTGCATCTGAGCTATTCGCTATTTTCCAAGTTTCAATTTGTGGGGGTTTAAAACCCCCGCTATTTAGTTGTTTTTTTTACAGGTTTGCAATGAAGAAGACGCTTGCGTGGCATGGCATGGTTGGACCATTCAAGTTTCAGCGCGCTTTTTTTTGTGTTAACAGCATTAGTGCAGTTTTCTTATATATTAATTCTTTTCCATTATAATATCAAAGTGGCTAAACAGCTCAGTTGGTGGAAAGTGGTGTTGGCAAGCCTTGGGACCTGGGTTCGAATCCCAGGTCCCCCCTATTTCTCTATGTTTTTCATATTTCCATGTTCAGGTGATCAACGCGCCCAGAAGTCTACCATGCGCTCTCATCAAGGGATTGCCAAGTGGCCATAAAGATCCATCTAGTGGCCAGGATGGACAGTACACCATATACCCTCAGTCAACCATATGCATACGAACGTGGAAAGTCAATGGGGCCTGTTTGAAGTGGGCCTGATTGTTACAATGATACCTCCAAAAGGGCCAGAAAACCCCATTGGTTTGCATTTTATTTTCATTCTTTTTATTTTTCTATTTATTTGTTTTGTTTATTTTAGTTAAATCATCAAAATTAATTTACATAAAAAATAACAAAAAAATCAGAAAGACAAAATATATAAATATATTTTATTTAAATGTTTTTTTGTAAATAAATTTTATTAATTAATTTAGTTTTAATTCTAGGTTTAATTTTAATGTTTTTTTAATAAACTAAAAAATGTAGAATTAGGGTTTTAAATACTTTTATTCTTTTTCTTTTCTTTTACATTTATTAAATATTAATTTATTTTTATAAATAAATATGCCATGTAAATAATTAATGTAAATTAGGTCAAACTAAAAATATTTTTTTTAATAAATAAAAAAACAATTTAGAACTATGGTTTTAATTAACTTTTTAATTCCAATTTAATTTTCTCATTAAACTCCATAAACACAAAAACTCCAAAAAATTCTTTCTTTTTATTCAAACTTAATCAATTTATTAATTTCAATTCAATTTCTTTAAAAGGGTCCAACGCCCTCGCTTTCGATTATAATTTCGTTTCGCGCGCTTATTTTATTTCCTTTTTGTAAATATAATGTATTTATCCCAAAGCCATGTAATAGATTAATTAGGACATTTATCTTCCCGCGTTTTTATTTCAAATCGGGTCTTGGATTAATTTGGCGATGTAGACCCGCGCCTCTGTAATAGCGTAGGACATTTAATTCCGCACCTTTTAACTGTTAATTAATTTGCATGAAAGAATGAATGCCAAAAATAAAAAAACAAAGCGTAGATCACCAATGCATGACAAGATAAACGTAATTGAAAATGACACACAAATCACACACCACCCCTAGGGTACGTCTCACTGTTGCCTTGCCCCTCGAAAAGTGGTCGTCGAGTAGAGGATGTTTTAGTAAGTCCTCATGTCCATGAACATGGCATGAGGGTAGCTTCTAAGGTATCTTCCTATTGCTCTAGTGACCACACTGTCCCGAACCCTCGAATTGACCCAAACACCTCCAACGGTGGTGCTACCTACCTCTCAATGGTGGGATGGCACTACCTTAAGGACATTTACACAGACGAATTCCTTAGGGTAGGTAGACGACTCGTAGGTACTTGCTCTAATTTCAAAACAAATCAAAAACTTCTTTTCACACCGACACTTTTCAAAAAGCTTTCAAAATAACTTTTCAAACACTCTTGAGGACTGATACAAGAGTCGAACTGAAATTGTCAAAGAAACTTTTTTAAACCCACAGTTGAAAAGCAAACAAACAATTTTGAAAACACAAATGAGCAAGTATCTAAGAGCCCATGGATAACCATGGATAGAAAGGGTGCTAACACCTTCCCTTTCTATAAATCTACCTCCCGAACCGAGAGCAATCTCTATAAGGAATTTTTCTGTGCTTTTGTCCTTTCCATATTGGAGAAAATAAAAGACGGTGGCGACTCTTGCTTCCGCGACATTTCGTGAAACCAGCGTTAAACAGTCAGTTCCAGATCCACCGATCACAGTAAGTGTTGAGGGTCTTTTCCTCGTGAAGTAGACGGGTGAGCTCCAAGACCTTCTTCTCACTGGCATGTAGACTGGCTTCAAGAGTATTCCACTCATCCTTTAGTTGGATCCAGATTTTTTGCATTTCTTCCCAAGATGTTGGCATGTCAGGATGTTGAATGATGTAGGGCACCTCTCCTTCCAAAACTGGCTCTTTGATCACGGGGAGAACATGAGGATATGGTGTCACCAACTTCTGGGAGCGGGCTCGTACCCACTTGAGATAAGGCTCCAGGGGGATGGAGTTCTTGTGCCCCAGTGTCTTACTATCTACCCTGTTGGGCATACTCCAAGATCTGATGAATCTCTGGCGAAGTCCTTGTGCATCGTTGTCGAAGTCAAAAACTATGTCAGGAATCAACATGTCATGAGGGCCATCCCTCCGAGCATATCCAAACTGTCTCAAAGCCAGACACGGGTTGTAAGTAATGCCCCCTCTGATTCCAAGTAAAGGAACATTAGGAAACTCTCCGCAACGATCAATGATAGTGACATTTTCTCTGGACCGAGAACACCAATGTATATCAGCATGTGTAAGAGTCATTAATCGTTGTGACCATCTCAGACCCCGCTCGTTCTTCAAAACTGATTGTGGAAGGTGCGAAATAAACCACCTTGCCAGGAGAGGAGTGCAACACATGAGAACACCTCTTTTTCTCATGGTTCGAGTGTAACATGAGTGGAGGATGTCCCCGAGCAACGTAGGTATAGGATTCCTGGACATGAAAATCTTGACAGCATTGATATCTATAAGCTGATCCGGATTCGGGAACAACACCAACCCATAGACAAGGAGTGCCATAACTTCTTCAAAGGCTTGTAGGTCAAGGGAATTCCAACATTCTTGTGCCTTCTCAAACAGGAACTTTTCCAAGAATCCTTTGATACCACTTCTAACTTCCCAATGTCCCCTGATGTCAGATGGTTGTAGGCATAATGCTTTAGCAACCTCTTCAAGTTTTGGTTCCCTTTCTGTACCGTTGTAGGGTAGTTGAATGAGAATGGGAACCTTCAGAAGCTGAGAAAACTCTTCCAAAGTAGGCACCAATTGATAATCCGGGAAAGTAAAACAGTGGTGCAAAGGGTCAAAGAACTGGAAGAGAACTTTTATCATATCTTCTTCAATGTTGGTGTTAACCAAGCTGATGAGTCTACCATGCCTTTCACTGAAGGAAGAGTTCTCGGGAATCCTGGATGTAAGCTCCTTAAGCTGAGGAGGGACCCTTACAAGGTTGATCTGAATTGTCTTTCTGCGGATAGTTTCCATGTCCTACAAAACAAGAACAAAGATGAAGATTCGAACCCTTGAAGTGGTTAGTAAATGAATATGATGTTGTATGATGCTATGATGTTATGATAAAGACACACCACAAGTATCCACAAAAGCAAACATGATAAGGCACACAAGTCACACCAGACAGCCCTTAGGGTTCAGGCCAACATGAAGTTTGGGGTACTACCCTCTTGAAGTTGGTGGGCTCAAAAAACCTGTCCTATCAAAAGTAACCGGGTTCTAAGGAGCTCAATATCATTGGGTTGTTTTCTATGTTCATTGTTTTGATTTAGCCACTGAACTGGCGATCAAAATATTCCAAGAAACCAACCCTTAATGAGTGTAGTATCGAGTATCTACCAACTTCGGACTGCACCAAAGTCGGTCATCTCACTACCCCTAAAGAGGCCAGGATGGTCAAGTAAGGTTCCTAAGGTCAGTTGATGCTTCACGACACCATGCGGCGGCCCCGTACTCTCCTTGACTTGACTCAAGGGTTACCGGTACTTACCAAAGTGCCACATCAACGTGGCAAACTGCTTCAACCGTGTCGGTATACCCCGCATAGTTCCCTCACAATTTATTGCTACTTTCTAAAAGGTATCCCCCAGACCCGGGTTAGGATCTATGAAACTCCAAGGCAAACCCACAATATTAAATCAAGCAAAGCAAGCAATTGAAAACATAAGAGTGGTCTAATCCTAAGGCACACCTCACTTATTAAGTCTCCCCAGCAGAGTTGCCAGTTCTGTGATCGGTGGAAATAGAACTGACTGTTTTTTGAGCTGGTTCGCGAAATGTCGCGGTAAGCAAGAGTCGCCACCGTCTTTTATGTTCTCCAACAAGGAAAGGACAAAAGCACAACAAAATTCCTTTTTCGAGATGTCTCTCGGTTCGGGAGGTAGATTTATAGAAAGGGAAGGTGTTAGCACCCTTTCTATCCGTGATTATCCACGGGCTCTTAGGTACTTGCTCTTATGTTTTCAAAAAAATTGTTTGCTTTTCAAGTGTTTGTGGGTTTTGAAAAAGTTTCGTTTGAAAAATTTCTAGGTAACTCTTGTATCTATCCTCAAGAGTGTATGAAATATTTGTTTGAAAACCTTTTGAAAGTGTAGGTGCGAAAAGATGTTTTTTTTTTAGAAGGAGCAAGTACCCAGGAGAAATCTACCTACTATAAGGAATTAGGATGTGTAAGAGTCCTTTAGACAATATTATCCCACTATTGAGAAGTAGGTAATATCGCCGTTGGAGGTATTCGGGTCAATTCGATTATAAGGGACATGTGTGGTCACCGAAGCAATAGTAGGACGCCTTAGCGGTAACCCTAATGTCCTAGATCCTTTTATCTGAGGCAACCGTTTCGAGGCAACTTGATCTTTAGACAGGAGGGCGACCTCTAAGACACCCTATACTTGACGACCACGTCGAGGCAACCAGTGAGGCGTACCCTAGGAGTGGCATGTGCATGTGTGTTGTTTCATGTTTATGTTTATCTTTGAACATGCTATTTGTGAGCTACGGATTGATTTTATTTTTCATACAAGTCTTTCATGCATTTTTTAACAGTTAAGAGTGCGGAAAATAAAGTGCGGAAAAGGTAAATCTAGCTATTACAAGGCGCGGGTATATACATCGCCAAAAACACAACCCGTTTGGAAAATAAAAATGCGAGAAATTAAAAGAAAGCGATAAAGTTCTAATTAACTATTACATTTCTGAGCAGATACATAAATAATCAAAATAACGAATTAAAAATAATATGCGCGCGAAAGAATGAATCGGGACGTCCTTAGGGTTTTGACCCTTTTTGAGAAAAGAATTGAAATTGGCCCTTTTTTTATAGTTAATGAAATATTAAACCTAATAACTAATTAATTAATTAATTAAAAGAAAAAAGTTTTTTTGTGTTTTTTAAGTTTTAATGAAAATAAAATAAAAGGAATTAAGAGTCAAAAGAAAAACCTAATTCTAAGCTTGATTTTATTTATTATGAAAAAAAGATTAAAATTATTCTAATTAAACTAAGTTAATTATATTTAGAATTTATTTACAAAAAAAAGTAATTGAAATTAATAAAAATGTTTTTTTTTGGTTTTCTGAATTTTATTGTGAAAATGTTAATTTGTTAATTAATTAAATAATACTAATAATAATTATTAAAGAAAATAAAAGGAAAAAAGAAAAATGAAAAAAAAAAGGATAGTAAACCATGGGTGTTGGGCCAGCATTGGGGGTGTGCTTGGCAATCTGAGGCCCATTAACCAGCCAGCCTTTTTGACTTTTTGCAATTGCCTAGAACGTGCTTTGACTTGGAGTATGGTAGTCTGCACTTCATGGCCATCAGATCCATGAGAATGGCCACTTGGCGCGCTTGGATGTGAGATGCATGATAGAATGCTCCAGATAGCCTGCATAGGAATACATGAAGAAAAGAAACAAACAAATATTTTGGGGGGACCTGGGATTCGAACCCAGGTCCCAAGGGACAATTCAAGGACACGTCCACCAACTGAGCTGTGGCGCTTTTCTGTTGATAAAACCAAACCTGATTATTATATGCAATAAATAATTAATGTGCTAAAAAAACAAAAATAAATGGCGCGCTGTTTGAATGGGCCGGTGGGAAGAGGACGCATGGTCGTCTTCTTCCTTGAACCACCTGATTATTTCCTGCGGATTCTAGTCCGTAACAAAATCCGCGTCCTCATCCTAAAATGGTTTCTAGGTCACGAAAACACAAACCAAATCCCTTGTCTTGCTCGCATGGTTCTCCTAAGTCCATCCATAGCCATAGCTTGTCCTGATTTTGCCTATAATAAAAACACCTAAAAACAAAGAGCCAAAACCCTAGCTTCGGGCATGGCTATGCAGGCTACAAGAATGAAATTAAATATTGGAGAAAGGTTAGAAATCATGCCATGATCAAGAATATATCAATATTTTTGCCAAAAGATGCAAGAAATGGATTTATGATCTCATGTTCAGAGCTAAGTTCAGGACAACTTACAGAGTGTTTCAGGCGATGAGAGGACTTGGTTCTTATGCCAATCGCTTCAGGGGGATGGTAGGCTAGCACTCTACGTTGAGCTTTTTGATTGAAACAAGCTTTTACTAAGAATTCGAATTCTCTTTTTTTCAAGCTTTTTTCGTTTATGGTTTGGCCGCTTTTGCAATTCTCAGGTCGTGAATGCTATTGCTACTGCTTGCTTATGTATGTATGAACGAAATTAGGTCAGCAGCTGGGCTTGTATCCTTGTGTAATTAAGTTTGGGATTTTGGTTGACCACCATTAAAGGACTTTCCATTTTTGGTTCAAATTCAAGATTTTATGCACAAAAGGCTTGGCACGAATTTGGTAGTTGGCATGTGGTATATGAAAGTTGTTCAAATCCAAAAGATGTTATTCCATTAATTTTTAGATTTTATTTGAATTATTATGGATTTAAAATGAATTAAATTAATAAAAATTAAATAAAATGGAAAAATAAATGTTTGATCTTGAAATTAATCATGGGACACGTGGGTGGCATGACAAGGCTGAATCAAGTGGAAGAAAGTGGGCCCTTTTGTCAAAAATTGAAGTTTTAAGGATAGTTGACTTTTGCCATTTCACAAAAATTTCCCAACTTCTACAATGCATATCTTGCTCAATTTTGATCATATGAACATGTTCTTGGACATTTTGGAAAGGTCTTGAAGTCCTCTAACCAATGCCTTTGGTCCCATGTCATTTGGATTTACCAATATCAAGTTATGGTCTTTGACTTAAAATGCCTTTTTGTTGACTTTTGAAAATAACCTATAATGTAGAAATTGATAACTTTTTGTGAGAGCATTTCTTGGACTTGGAATGTGAAGATGAGTTGTAGGAAATGTCATCCCCTTCAAAATGAGCATTGGATGGGATTTTTATGATGAACCCTGAAAAAGTTATGCCCTGGTCAAGTTACAGTTGACTTTTCTGCTGTCCCAAAATAGAAACTTTTTGCACCTTGATGATTTTTTTGAGCCATGCTTGTGGAATCATGATCAAGATTTTATCAAATGATGATTGTGTGCTCAAAATAAGATGTTGACCAAAATTTCTGACTTTTGACTGCAAAATGACCATTTTGCCCCTGCAGTTGGTTGTGGAGCAACTAGGGCTTTTGACTGTGCAAACTGGCATTGTGAACCTTGAAACTTGACATGTGGATGCTTGACAATGTGTATAGGCATATGGGACTTGATTGAGCCATTAAAAACCTCAAATTCACTGAGAGAACCAAAACCCTAATTTTGACTGGCTTAGGAGGATGTTTGACTGTGCAACCCTCTGAGAGACCTTGAACCATTTGAAGATTGATCTTGACAAACTTTGAAGAATATGGGAGGGCAAATTTTGGGGTACAACAACTGGAAATATGAAATGCAAATGAGCTTGACTCAGGGTGCTACAATGATCAGGTTAACTTCCTCAAGTTCCCAGGAAGCTAATACAATGGTTTTCTTGAGTAATGGATGGCTAGAATGGCTTGGAGAAGTCAATGTGCAATGCTCTGTTTTTGGTTATGGAGGATATGGTAAATGATATTACAGTAATGAAACAGGGACAGGGATAGGTTATACTTGATGTAAGGAAGCTTTAGGAACCAAAAGGCCAAGAAACGCACGAGGGAAATATGAGTTTGATGTTCAAGGTTAAAAACTGTGCAACAATGGTGTTTTTGGGAAATTTCTGATTTGAGAGAGTTTTTGTGTATTTCAGGGTTCTTAAGCTCTTGTTCTAGCTCACAAATAGTGACTCTATTTATAAGCAACAAGTTTGGAGACTTGTCCTTGATCAGAATTCAAAAATCACATGTTATGGCTCTTTTTCTTGTTTTTGAAGCAAGCTTGACACACATTGTCCCAATGCATATTACAAGGTTGTATAGAGTGGTTGCAAACTTTAAACATGTTTATATGACTTTTTATGTTGAGTGTGTGTTGAACAAACAAGTTAGAGGCTCAAGAAGAGTGGACTTTATGCATAAAACCACTTTTCCAAAATGGCAATGTTGCCTTTCTTCTTAAAATGGTATTAAGCGTGGGCAATGCATTGAATGCTTGGATTAAAGCTTCTAGCAGCTGTGCAAAACATTAATTATGGAGTGATAAACAATTTTGAGGCCTGCAAAGCAAAGATTATGCAGCCTAGCATGGATTTGGTTCATATGTTCATCAAAAATGACTTGTAATTCAAGTTTGAAAACCCTAACTTCCTCTCTTCGATTCTCCATGCTCAAGAATGATCTCAAGAAATTCTTGGACATTTTGTAAATCTTGTAATATGCACTACAACCCCTATTTGAATCACTTTTGAGAATTCCCCTTGTAACTATATGAAAAAGTGCCATGAAGTTAGGTCAAAATCCTGCCTAAACTAGGGCAAAATTTCACTAAGTGTTTAGTTTCAAGACTGTGACTTCATGAATTAATAACTTGAGATCCAAGCACTTTTAGAAGAAGTTGTGTAAATAAATGTTGTAGATCTCATGGATATCTACAACTTTCATGTTAAAAGTTTCTTCTGAATCATCTTGCATTATGGTGAAAATTTTGCTCAAAGTTGTGAAAAAACATGAAGTTTTCAACACTTAGAAAAATTTCTAAGTTTGAAAACTTTGACTTTTCAAAATGAAATCTTGACTTTTTGATTTCTTGATGAATAAGTTTCATATTTTTACACGCTTTGATGAATTGTGATCTTTGATATTTGATTTTGACCAAAAAGTCAAAGTTTGACTTTTCAGTGTACAGTTGACTTTTGATCGATTGACTGAAAATTCACTATCAATCCAATTGATCTTGAGCAATGTTTTGGGTCATTCCATTAAGTCAAAATGATGCAATTGAACTCTTGATATCATTCCTCAAACCAATTAAACATTTGCTAGGTCAAAAATTAGAAATTGCCCTTTCTCAGTCAAAACCCTAATTTTGACCATTTTGCCCTTTTGATGATTTGATCAAATTTCTTGAGGAATTATGGTCCAAACTTGATAAAATTATACATATGAGTTTATAATGTTGATATGGATAAAAAATTATGAATTTTTACTGTAAATTGGCCATAGTTGACTTTTCCCCAATACAGTTGATTTTTAGGTCAACTGCTCAATTGACTGAGCAAAAATGTGATTCAAGGCTTGAAACTTGACATAAGTAATCTTGGGGGTCCATAATGATCCATGAAAGTCATATGAGGCATTTAAAGTTCAATTATTCTTGTGCAATCTCAAACCCTAATTTTAGTCATCAGTGCTTAAGGAGGTGTCTTGAGTTGATCAACCCTAGTGTAGTCTTGAACCAAATGAGATCTTGTGGGAAAATACTTGACAAATCAGAGGGAAAATTTTGGGGTACAACAGCTTCCCCTGTTCAATCTTCTTAAACTTGAAGAGTTAGATTGGCGGATCTGCCATTCATGACTTGAAGGTGGAAGATGATTGGACACTAGAGTGCCCAGAAATTTGCACTCGAGGATGTGATGGTCAATGGTATAGGGAATGGGATTAAAGATGCCATTTGGAGAGGAGTTGAAAAGTTGTCAGAGATGGGCTTGTAGATGCCATCCACAATAATTGATGGACTGTATCTGAAAGACAATCTGAATGAGTATCAGAATGACATCTGTGTCTGGAGCGTATCTGAACTATATCTGAAGGTGAATCTGAATGAGTATCAGTATGGCATCCGTATTTGAGCGTATCTGAAAGAGAATCTGAATGAGTATCAGAATGGAATCCGTGTCTGGAGCGTATATGAACTGTATCTGAAAGCTGAATCTGAATGAGTATCAGAATGGCGTCTGTTTCTAGAGCGTATCTGAACTATATCTGAAAGCTGAATCTGAATGAGTATCAGGATGGCATCCGTATCTGAAGCGTATCTGAACTGTATCTGAAAGCCGAATCTAAATGAGTATCAGAATGGCATCCGTATCTGGAGCATATCTAAACTGTATCTGAAAGAGAATATGAATGAGTATCAGAATGGCATTTGTGTTTAGAGCGTATGTGAACTGTATCTGAAAGCTGAATCTGAATGAGTATCAAAATGGCGTCCGTATCTGAAGCGTATCTGAATTGTATCTGAAAGTTGAATGAGAAGAAACCCGTGCAGGATTGCTTCAGCTGGTCGTGTAGATAATTGTCCTGGCTTGTTTCCGGTATCAATCTCTGACCTTTTGTAAATTTTTGATGATAGCCATCTGTTGACTGATCTTTCCTGAAGAGATGAAAGATTAGTTGTATGCAATGTCATTATGTATGAAATGAATTGTATAATGATGTTATCAATAAAATGAATGAGATTATGTTGTATGTGTTCGTGTTGTCAATGTTATGACGTATGGATGCGATGTATGGGCATGTAAGCTATGCTGATGTAACACTGTTGAATTTAGGGAAAATAAATCCTTGACTGCTGTTGGGGACATGGAGTGTAAGTCTTCATGTTTTGAAGTGCTTATGAGTTGATGATCTTCTATTTATTAGAGAAACAAACTCTGTTGTAAGGGAAACTCCGTGTATTGCTTGTAAAATCCTGTTGGGGAATCCTGAGGAATTGGGCGACTTCCACTGGGGAGTGATTACTGGAAGTTTTATTCCGCCGGGGATGCGAGAGAGCTTGACATCATTAAGCTGCACACTGTGGGGGTTTTTATAGTCTAAAGATATTATCCTATTTCCTAAAGCCATTAGTGATTGTCTTTCTATTTTTGTTCATTTGTAAACAGTAGTTACGTTCAAATGCATATATTCAAAAATAAATCATTTGACGCTTTTGTAAACAAAACACAGGAATAAAGAAAAATAGATAGTTTTGCACTTTCAAAGGGGTATCTTCGTATTAACTTGAACAAGTATTTTTGTACAATGAGACAAACATTCTAGTAAGGGAATTTCGTCGTAAAAAATGAAATTTTGATACAAAGAAAAGATAGTTATGTGCAATAATCCCATGGGGTTCCCATTCTTCTATAGCCTTCGTGTCTCTGAGCGTCTTATCCACTTGCCGCCTTGTCCGAAGTTGATTTAATTGATTAGACCCGTTGAGTTTGTCAATCAAAGTCAAAAGGTTATCTGTAAGGTGATCCAACGGGACATAGTCATACACTTTAATTCCCTAACTTTTTCCTGGACCGCCCTTTCGGATTTTCAGTCCACTGGGATACCATTTTTTGCCCAAGTCGCCCTTTCGGGTTTTCTACTTGCCGGGTGTACAAATTTTTTTTGTTTTATCCCTAATTTTTGCTCGAACCTTTTTGGTTCGCCGGGATGCCCTTGTTTTGCCTAGGTGTGTCAACCTAGCGGGTCTCTTATGCGTAGTATTTTTTGTCTATGTCCGTGTTCACAGGGTGCGGCGGGTCATCACCATCCATAGTGGTTAAGATTATTGCTCCACCAGAGAATATGCTTTTGATCACAAACGGTCCTTCGTATGTAGGAGTCCATTTGCCCCTGGGATCACCCTGCGGCATTATGATGCACTTGATTACCAAATCCCCGACTTGATATACTTGGCGTCTAACCTTTTTGTTGAAAGCCTTAATCATCCGTTTTTTATACATTTGACCATGACAGACAACAGTAAGCCTTTTCTCATCAATCAAGTTCAATTGATCAAGTCGATTTTGGATCCAATCTTCTTCATTTAGCCCTGCATCCTTCATAATTCTCAGAGAGGGGATTTGGACCTCAATAGGCAAGACAACTTCTATGCCGTATACCAGAGAGTAAGGTGTTGCCCCGATTGATGTACGCGTCGTGATACAGTAACCGTGAAGAGTGAATGATAGCATCTCATGCCAGTCCTTGTAGGTTACTGTCATTTTCTGTATGATCTTCTTAATGTTCTTATTTGCAGCTTCAACAGTGCCATTCATCTTTGGCCGGCAAGGGGAAGAATTATGGTGCTGGATCTTGAATTGCACGCCCAGTATGGTGATCATAGTATAGTTGAGATTCATACCATTGTATGTAATGATCCTCTCCGGGATACCATACCGATAAATGAGATTCTGTTTGATGAATCGGGCAACAACATTCTTGGTAACGGAAGCAAAAGAAGCCGCCTCAACCCACTTTGTGAAATAGTCAATGGCCACCAAGATGAAGAGGTGTCCATTAGAGGTTGTTGGCTTAATTTCCCCAATCATATTGATGCCCCACATATCAAAGGGCCAAGGAGCAGTCAGGATATTCAGAGGAACTAGAGGTACATACACTTTGTCAGCATATATCTGACACTTATGACAAGTTCGAGAGTGTTGATAGCAATTTGTTTCCATGGTAGACCAGTGATAACCTGCACATAGGATCTTCTTTACCATTGTATGCCCACTGGAATGGGTGCCAAAAGTGTCTTTATGTAGATCAACCATGATCTTTTCTACCTCAACCTTGTCTACGCAACGAAGCAATACAGAGTCGTGGTTGTGTTTGTAGAGGATGCCATTACTAAGGAAGAACTTAGCAGAGAATCTCCTTAAGAACTTCTTATCATTGACTGAATCTCCTTTCGGATATTCTTGAGCCTCGAGATACCTCTTGACTTCGTGGAACCAAGGTCGGTCCACTACTTCTTCAGTATTGATCTCGTGACAGTGATCTGGTTCATCCATTCGTTCAATGGTGATCTGGGGAGCCTCGTTATCCCATTTGAGTTTAAACATGGATGACATTATGGCTAGCGCGTCTGCTAGCTTATTTTCTTCTCGCGGGAAATGCTCGAAGGTAATCTTCTCAAAATGTGGGATTAATGTCAACACATGTTCTTTGTAGGGGATAAGGTTAGGGTGTTTAGTGTCCCATTCTACTTTGATCTGGCTGATGACTAAGGCTGAATCTGCGAATACACTTAAGGACTTGATCCCCAAATATATGGAAGCCTTGAGACCAAAAATGCACGCTTTATATTCTGCCATGTTATTTGTATAGTTAAAGCAGAGTCTTGCAGTGAAGGGAGTCTGACATCCTTCAGGGGATATGAGTACAGAAAATTCCATTGCCGAGTGCATTAGACGCCCCATCAAAAACCAGGGTCCATCGGGATCCTTGTTCAGGTTCGTCATATGGTCTGAGTTCTTCAAAGTTGTTTACCATCATGATGTCTTCATCTGGGAATTCGAACTTCATGGACTGGTAGTCATCCACAGCTTGATGAGCAAGGTGATCGGCTAGCACACTGCCCTTTATTGCTTTTTGGGTAGTGTACTGAATATCATATTCTTTCAGGATCATCTGCCATCTCGCTATTCTTCCAGAGAGGGCAGGCTTCTCGAATATGTATTTTATTGGATCCATCTTGGATATCAATAAGGTAGTATGGGTCAGCATATACTGTCTTAGCCGGCGAGAAGCCCATGCCAGAGCGCAACAAGTTTTCTCGAGTAGTGAATATCTTGTTTCACAGTCGGTAAACTTTTTGCTCAGGTAATAAATAGCATGCTCTTTTTGGCCATACTCTTCATGCTTCCCCAGCACACACACCCCATTGAATTTTCCAAAACGGTTAGATACATGATCAAGGGTCTTCCATCGAATGGTGGCATTAAAACAAGAGGCTCTTGCAGGTACTCTTTGATCTTGTCAAAGGAAGTTTGGCATTCATCATTCGACTTGACTACTTGATCTTTCTTCAGTAATTTGAAGATTAGTTCACAAGTAGCGGTCAAGTGAGAAAAGAATCTGGCAATGTAGTTTAGTCGTCCTAAGAATCCTATGACTTCCTTCTCAGTACGAGGAGCAGGCATTTCTTGTATTGCTTTCACCTTTACAGGATCCACTTCGATACCTTTACCGCTGACAACGAAGCCTAGGAGTTTACCGGACCTTACCCTAAATGTGCATTTATTTGGGTTCAACCACAGCTTGTACTTCTTTAACCTCTCAAACAGTTTCTGTAAATGGTCAAGATGTTTCTCTTCAGTTTGAGATCTGGCTATGATGTCGTCCACATAGACCTCTATTTCGTGATGTATCATGTCGTGAAATAGAGCTACCATGGCACACTGATAGGTTACCACAGCGTTCTTCAACCCGAATGGCATAACCTTGTAACAGAATGTGCCCCATTATGTGACGAAGGTTGTTTTCTCCATGTCCTCAGGCGCCATTTTGATTTGATTGTAACCTGAGAAACCATCCATGAAGGAAAACACCTTATGTTGTGCTTTATTGTCAACCAGAATATCAATGTGGGGAAGTGGGAAATCATCCTTAGGGCTTTCCCTATTCAAATCTCTGTAGTCCATGCACATTCGTACTTTGTCGTCCTTTTTAGGAACGGGAACAACATTGGAGACCCATTGCGAATATGAGGTGACGGCCAAGAATCCGGCGTTGAATTGTTTCATGAATTCCGCTTTGATCTTCTTTGACATGTCTGGTCGCATGCGACGAACTTTCTGCTTTACCAGAGGGAAGTCTTCTTTCGTTGGTAGACGATGGACCACAATATCAACATCCAATCCCGGCATGTCTTTGTATGACCAGGCAAAGACCTCGACATAATCATGTAGTAACTGAATCAGACACTTCTTGACACTGGGTTCCAGATTGGCACCCACCTTGACTTCTTTCTTATCTTCTTCGGTACCTGGGGTAATTGTGTCAACTGGTTCTTCGTGGGGCTTTATGGTCCTTTATTCTTGTTGTAGTAACCTGGCAAGTTCCCCTAGCACTTCACAATCTTCCTCACCTTCGTCTTCGGCTTGGTAGATTAAATTTTCAGAGTCACAGAAAGCCATAGAAGAATCGTTACCCATGGGATCCCGAATGGATGTAGATCTGCATTTTGAATGTGAGTGTGTGTAAGAGTATAGCTATCTTTGAAAGAAATAAAAATGTAAAAATAAAGACAAAGAGAACAAAGTTTGTATGCAAAAACGTCCATGATTCATTGATGACATATGAAAATGAGGTTACAACCCTTACAAATGGACCGTTGTGCCTCGGGTAAGACACAAGGTTTTAAAAGTCTGAATTGTTTAATTATTATAGGTCCGACAAAATTTAAAGACAATTACTGTTGGATAAAAGTAATTGGGACAAAGACTTTAGCTTCCCAGTTGCTGAGTCCTCCTGTTGCACCCCAAAATTTTCCCTCTCATTTCTCAAAGGATCACCTTGAACCCTCAGGTTTGCTTCCATCCAATTTCAAGCCAGGATTTACAAATTTTCCAAGAAAGTCACTCACGAGGGTAAAATCATCATTTGCGCATTGAAGAGTCAAACTTTGACTTTTGGATCAAAATCAAGTTTCAAGAGTCATATTTCATCAAGACATGTTGAGATATGAAGTTTGTTTCATCTAGAAATTCAAAAGTCAAAAGTTACTTTGGAAAAGTCAAATTTCTAAATACTTAGAATTTTTCTAAGTGTTTAAGAAATATGACAAGCTCAGAACTTCTGATCAGATTATCACCATGATGCAAGATGATTCTGTAAGAACTTCTGGCACAAAGGTTATAGATTTCAATAAGATCTAAAACGTTGCAGAACAGAACTTCCCTTGGAAGTGCTGGAATCTCAAGTTATAAATGTTCAAAGATACGTCCATGAAACTAAAGCACTCAGCAAATTCTGGACATTTTCAAGACAGAATTGGGTCAGAACTTCTGGTCCAGTTTTCATAAAGGTTTAGTTAGAGTTTGCAAGGGGCAATTCAAAGAAGGTTACAAAGCATGCTGCAAGCTTCCTGGAAAATCTGAGAGCTCCTTCAGAACATGCTGGAGCCAGGAGATACAAGGATCAGAAGATTGGATGTCTATTATAAGCTATGTTGAAGCTGAACTTCTGATCCAGAAATAAACAAAAGAGGCAGAGTTTCACATGGTAGGATTTCTGATTTGATAAAACTCATCATCATTTAATGCTCATTTAATGCTCACAACCACTTTTGAGTTTTTATCCAAAGGATTTCCCCATGTGGGGCATAAAAGTACCATTGTTGTCTTGGAAAAGCAAACTCTTGTACAAGAGTATGTTGGGCCCATGCGTTACTTTTGCTTTGGAAGTTACTTTTCCTTAATTCCTGCTTACAAATCCAGCATAGGCACGGCTAAAAGTTGTTAACCACCTTACTTTGTGCCTTGGACCATACTTGTTTGAACTTGCTTCAAGAACACGTAAACGCCTAGCATATGATGGCTATATTTTTTATTTCTCCAAGCTACAAGATTTTTGCCTATAAATTGAGAGCCATTGGCAACGGTAAAGAGGTCAAAAATTTTGAGAAAGAAAAACCTTGAACCCCTGGAAAAAAATTCCAAGAGTCCAAAAACTGTAAACACAACATACAAAACTTGTTAACTTTTGATTCCTTGCATTCAAACTCCATTTGCTCTCAAGTGTTTCTTGACTAAAACCATCCACACAGTTTCTGATTCACATATTAGAAGTTATCCTAACTTCTGTATTCATACTGTAATACACTCTCCATCCACCTCTACCTCAAAGAAGTCATAATATCACCCCTTGGCTGTTCCAGACATTGAAAACTTCCAACCTGCTGGGTACGAGAAGAAGTTGCTCAGAACATCACCAGAGTTCAGGACCAACCTCCGGTTCACAGAAATCATTTCCAGCTGCAAGGTAAGTTTCTGCTGACTCTCATCATATTACCTAGTCATTGTCAGATTTTTCATGTTTAAAATACAATGTAGATATTCTGATTCTGATGATGTACATATTCTGATATTTCATGCATCTGCCTGCCTAAGTAGAGGGAATTCCAGTTCAGAGCTTTATGAGGAAATCATGACTCATAATTAGGATTAGCAAATTCACGTTTGCTTCTGATCTATATTGCTGATATCTCTTACTTCTGAAACATTATGAAACTAGTCATAACTGTTATATGTGTAACTTCTGCTCTGTTTAGAAATGACTAAGTTACAGATGTTCTGACTAGCGTGGAGAGGGAGACGCAGTTATATCAGTGGCATCAGAACTTCTGAAAACTTGTTTATTCCCAGCGGATCCAGAACTTCTGAACTTCCCTATTTCTACTAATGTTGTTTCTGTTTATGCAGCATGCCAGAGTCAGAACTTCTGACCTCTTCTTTTTAGCATTTGCGTTGATTCTGTCTTTCTTTTTTTTTTGTTATTTTTTAAAATCACCTTCCTTTTTCATTAACCAAAATAAAACACCAAAGATATTTCATGTTCACATATTATATTTTATTTCTTTCAACACAAAAAGACCAAAAATATATTCTTAAACAAAACTTATTTCTTTTCTTAAATAAATAAGCATTTTACATTTTTTGTACATTCTTATCCATTTCAATATGATTGTAATAGTAACTTAGGATTTAATTTTATTTGCAATCCCAATTTGTAAATATGTACCCCCTTCCCTAAAACATTGTAATAGCGTAGGACTTTACATTTTTGCAATTTATCGCTTTCGAATGTACATGCGAGTAATTAGGGTTTGTATGGCAAGATAAAACCAATCAAATAGAAAACCCTAAATCAAGACAAAATCAAGCATGAAAACAACACACTTGCATACAAAACACCCCTAGGGTTATCCCACTTGGTTGCCTATACAAAAATGGCCATATTACGCATGTAAGGTGTCTTAGCAAAAACAAACAAATACAAGATCATAGTCCCCCGGTGACGCTATTCAAAGTTGCCTTACAAAAATGATCTTAGTCCCTAAAAAATTCTAAGATGCTTTGCAACATTTCTAATCATGGCTATACGATGACCCACGCCCGTCCCGTTTACATCCAAAGATAGGGTTGCTTATCAAATCAATGGTAAGACAACAATGTCAAAGAAAAAGAAAATGAACAAGAAAGACATTTGAGTAGGTAGATTACTTTTAGTTACTTGCTCCATTTCAAAACAAATATCCTTGCTACTTTCAAAACAAACACACACATTTCCAAACATCTTACAAACATTGAAAACATTTTCAAAAAGATCAACATCTTTGTATACATTCTTACGAACGAGAATCATTACAAAGATGGCCTAAACAATGGCCTCTTTTACAAATTACTTTCAAAACCATACAAAGTACAATTTCAAACAAAAGCAAGTGATCTAGCAAGTAACTAAGATCCCATGGAAAACCATGGATGAAAAGGGTGCTAATACCTTCACTTTTATAATCTACCCCTCGAACCCAAGAAACAATCTCAAAGGTCTTTCCTGTGCTTTTTCACCTTTCCTTTTGGATAAAAGAAAAGTCAGTGGCAACTCTTGCTAACCGCTACATTTGCGATCAAACGCAAAATACCCAAGTCAGTTGTCCCACCATATCATAGAACTGGCGACTCTGCTGGGGATTATTCTAAAAGTGGGGTTGCCTTAGGGTTATATCACATTTATTTGCTTTCTTTGTTTGACTTGTATGCTTTACATTTTGGTTCTTTGTTTGGGTCTGAATCCTCTACCCGAATTTGGGATACATTATAGGTAAGTAGCAATACGTTGTGGAAACTGTGCGGGGTATACCGACATGGTCTAAGAAATAGCTACGTTAGTGCGACATATTTGTGGGTACCGGTAGCCTTTGAGTTAATCAAAGAGAATACGAGGCCACTGAGTGATGTCATGAAGCACTAATGAACTTCTAGAACCTTTACTTGACCAACTTATCCTTTAGGATGTAGTGAGATGACTGGCTTTGGTGCAGTCCGAAGTTGGTAGATACTCGATACTACACTCATTGAGGTTTGGTTTCTTGGGATATTTCGGTCGCCATTAAAGAGATTTGTGCTGAAACAATGATCAAGGAAACAAACCAGTGATATTGAGCTCCTTAGAACCCAGATACTATTGCTAGGACAAGTTTAAGCCAACTAAACTTCAAGAGGGTACTTACCTATAAAACTCCATGCAAGCCTAAACTAAGGACTTGTTTGCTTTGCTTATATATGCATACTTATACATAACATCATGTACATCATGAACATCATATACATCCACTAACCATTTCAAGGATTTTGGGATTCATCTTTGTTCTTGTTTTGTAGGATATGAATTCACTTCGCAGGAAAACTATTCAAGTCAACCTTGTGAGAATCCCTCGACAACTAAAGGAGCTAGCTTCAAGGATTCCTGAGAACTCTCCATTCACCAAGAGACATGGTCGTCTACTCAACTTGGTCATTGATGACACACAAATATGTGATATTTATGGCTTGATATACACCAAATATTTCTCATACTTTAGTTTAAATTAAATTGTTTTATAGGTATTATGCAGATATTTTTCTATTTTTGCAGATATGCATTAAGCTGAACACTTTGGAAGAAATGAAGAAAATAGAGGTGCAAAACAAGCAAAAAGGCCAAAGGAGAAGAAATGAGCTCAAGCCCATTATACATGTGAGCACGTGGCCCACCATGAAGAAGACCTTGACGACCGTCAAGGAGGCGTGCCGAACGTCACACGCTAAGAAAGACCAAGTGACTATCATCACTTGAATGTGACGAATGTCACAAGCCACTTACCCCACTTTCTTCGCATCCAACAGACAGAAACGCATTCAAATGTTAATCCAGTGACTACCTATATTTTCTGACCCACTCAGTCAAAGCACCAAGGAACGTGACAAATTAATGGCCCTATTATTTCTCAAAGGAAGAAATAAACTGTTCCTACATTTTCGAGAACAACTATCATGCAAGACTTATAAATAGAGCCTTAGACCACAGTAAAAAGGGTTATGCTTTTTGTGCAAGAAACTTTGGAGATTTTATATTTAATTTGAGTGAATATTCTTTTCAGAATTATTTTATTTCCCAGTTATTTCTATATTCCTTTCCAGCATTATTTTCTTTGTACGGTTAAATATATTCTCCGATTGAAGCAAAGCCTACAATTTGTGCAGGAGTGCTTCTATCTTCAGAGTTATTACCAGGTTTATGTTTACGAATTCTTATTACTTTTTAATCAATATAATTATGTTTATTTTTGTTTGTCTCTTAAATTATTCTGTGATTTGGTTTAATATTATGTTAGGCTAGAATTCTTATACCGGTATGTAAAGTCACTCAACCAAGGGAACGAGTAACTTAGTTGGGATTATTTTTACTACGAAACTTTCTTTTCTGGCCTAAGTTACTATTTTTAATCATTAAATTGTTTTGTTACGGAAGTAAAAAACAGATAGAGGTTAGGGTCAACAAAGCGGAAGTTTGAGATCTTTTAACTGGACAGTAGTAATTAGGCATTGGCTTAAAATACAGCGGAAGCACTTTAAAGTTAATTAAGATTTTATTTAGTTTTCAAAAAGTGTTTTTAACTCCTGCGGGATGGCGGAAGCGTACGTTAGGACTTAACTGCATAGCCTAGATCAATAAAACGACAGTGTGAGACGAGGGTTTTTAAACTAAATAAGTTTTACTGAAAGTTGTTTTGAAAATATAAAGACGCCCAACAGGTCGCTAGTTCCCGAGGTACGACTATTGCATACTGTAATTACGCTAATTGATTATTAAAAATCCAATTTAATTTAGTATTTAGTTTTCCCTACAACCCAATCAAATATTCATTAGCTTTAGATTTGCGAAGTAAAAATAGAAGACGGTAGATCGATTCATCAGTCTCTGTGGTTCGATATCTTTTAAAACTACACGATAAGACTGTGCACTTGCATTCCAAATCATTGGATACACAAGTATAATCCCGATCAAGTTTTTGGCGCCGTTGCCAGGGACTGATTTAAGTCGATATCGCTACTCTTTTGTTACGCAGTAGAGACTAGAGCAAAAACTTCTCTCTTTCTTCTCTATTTCTTTTCTTTTCTTTTCTTATTTGTATGCCAAACACTCGTTAGCAAGGCGAGCCGTTATACATACAAATCAATGATATCGAGCGTTATCTCAGACTTAGATGCCGCATTCAAGAGTATCATTTCTTCCATAACACTCAACCTCGTCAATCACTCGAACCTCCTATTTCTCGACCAACTGAAGAAATGGCTGCCAATCCTGCTCTGCGCCCACTCAAATCCTATGCCATTCCCTCACAAGATGAACCGCACAATAGCATTGCTGCCCCTCCAATCGAGGCTAACAACTTTGAACTGAAACCCTCTTTGTTATCTGCTGTACAACAGAACCAGTTCTCTGGTGGGTCAATGGAAGACCCTAATCTTCATCTATCAATATTTCTACAGTATGCAGATACAATTAAGAACAATGGGGTCAGTCAAGAGGCAATAAGACTTCGTCTCTTCCCTTTCTCTCTAAGAGACAGAGCAAGAGATTGGCTCCAATCTCTACCCACAAACTCAGTCACTACATGGGACGAGCTGAAGAAAGTCTTTCTTGCAAGGTACTTCCCGCCAAGCAAAACAGCTATGCTAAGATCTCAGATAAGCGATTTTAGACAAAAGAAGAACGAATCCCTTTTAGATGCTTGGGAATGATACAAGGATCTAATGAGACTATGCCCACATCATGGCTTGGAAGAATGGTTGATTATCCATACTTTCTATAATGGTCTCCTTTACAATACAAGATTAACGATAGACGCTGCCGCAGGTGGTGCACTTATGGACAAATCCTACACCGCTGCCTATGCTCTAATAGAAAGCATGGCCCAAAACCACTATCAGTGGGGAAGTGAAAGAGGACACGCAGACAAAGGTACTGCAGAGAAAGCACCGACAAAAGGAGGCATGTATGAGATAAGCGACCTAGACAGTGTCCATGCTAAGGTAGATGCTCTCACCCTAATGATAGATAATTTGACCGCAATACCTCCAGCCACCGTGGCTGCTATAACTCCCAATTGTGAAATATGCGGAGTACCTGGACATCTAGTTACTGAATGTAAGATCTTGGCAGGTACTCCAACTGACCAAGTGAATTATGCTCAAGGAAACCCTTACTCAAACACGTACAACCCCGGATGGAAAAATCACCCAAATCTCTCATATAAAACCCCAATGTGTTGTATGCTCCAAACCAAGCACCTGCCGTGCCACCTGGATATCAGAAAGCTCCTGCAAATGCTCCTAGTGAGCCTAGAAAATCAAACATAGAACTGATGATGGAGAACTTCATAGATACCCAAGCGCAAACAAACAAAGACGTCCAAAATCAGAACATACACACTAATGAGCAGATAAAACAATTAGCAAACAAAATAGATGCTTTGGCCACCAACAATAAAATGTTAGAAACCCAAATCTCTCAAGTGGCCCAACAACAAGCACCTACAGATGCACCTGCTGATACATTTCCCGGTCAACCACAACCTAACCCGAAGGGGCATGCTCATGCCATCATATTAAGAAGTGGAACCGAGTTAGATGGACCGCCTGACCCAAGACTATCAAATCAAAGTATGTATCAAAGGGCTGAAACACCAACTGAGAAGGAGAATCAACCAGAGAAACCAGAGGAAGACGAAGAAGATAAAGGAGAAGAGGCAAAAGAAAAAGAAAAAGAAAAACCTTATGTGCCTCCACCGCCTTATAAACCCCAGATCCCATTTCCTGGTAGATTAGCCAAACCTAAGAATGTAGGGCAATTTAAAAAATTCGTAGAACTTCTGAAACAACTTAATATAACAATCCTTTTCACAGAAGCCATAACTCAAATGCCCTCATATGCCAAATTCCTCAAGGAAATCTTATCCAACAAGAAAAAGCTAGAAGATAACGAAACAGTTACGCTTACAGCAAAATGTAGCGCAATTATCCAAAACAAGATGCCCCCTAAGCTGAAAGACCCTGGAAGCTTCTCTATACCATGCCATATAGGTAAGTTTGTCATAGACAAAACCCTATGTGATTTAGGAGCTAGTATTAGCGTTATGCCTATATCCATATGCAACAAACTGGAAATGGGTGAACTAAGACCAACAAAGATGTTCGTTCAATTGGCAGATCGCTTCGTCAAATACCCAGTAGGAATCTTAGAAAATGTTCCTGTTCGGATAGGTCAATTCTACATCCCTACAGATTTCATAATCACGGGCATTAGAGAAGACGAAAGTACACCTATCATCTTAGGGAGACCATTCCTAGCTACCGCTGGAGCTATCATAGATGTAAAAAAGGGCAAACTAACCTTTGAAGTAGGTGAAGAGAAATTCGAATTTATTCTGACAAAATTCTTACAAGTGCCTGCCATAGATGACACATGTTATCTGGTAGACATCATGGACGAATGCGTAAGAGAAATTGAATGGGAACCAATACCTCGTTCCGAAACCATGAAGATTCCCACACCTCTTATATTCGAAGATAACGAATGATGTCCTGAATACCGAGACGACAATCTGAGTGAATGCTTAGCTCTGACACCCGATCACATGCCTTGTCCAAGAAAACCAGCATTGGATCTTAAGCCATTATCCAAGACCCTCAGATATGAATTCCTTGACACCGAGTTAAAACGACCTGTAATAGTCAACGCGGACTTAGGACAACATGAAACAGACAAATTATTACAAGTCTTAAGAAAATATCCATCCGCCTTGGGATACAACATTACAGATCTCAAAGGAATAAGTCCTTCCATTTTCATGCATCGTATTATGCTGGAAAATGACTGCAAATCTTCTAGAGAACATCAACAAAGAATTAACCCAATATGGAGCACCGTAGTTAAAGATGAAGTTAAAAAACTTCTGAACGCAGGAATCATATACCCAATCTCTGATAGTCAATGGGTAAGCCCGGTCCACTGTGTACCAAAGAAAGGTGGTATAACAATAACAACAAACAAAGCAGATGAAGCTGTAGCGAAACGAACTATAAGCGGAGCTAGAATGTGTATTGACTATAGGAAGCTAAACAAGGCCACTCACAAGGACCATTTACCTCTACCATTCATTGATCAAATGCTTGAACGATTAGCTAAGCACTCTCATTACTATTATCTAGACGGTTACTCAGGATTCTTTCAAATTCCTATCCACCCTGATGACCAAGAAAAAACAACATTCACATGTCCTTATGGAACTTTCGCCTATCATCGAATGTCGTTTGGATTATGCAATGCTCCCGCCACATTTCAGAGGTGCATGATGGCAATCTTTGCTGATTTCATAGACAACATCATGGAGGTCTTTATGGACGACTTCTCTGTATGTGGAGAGAGTTTTGAAGATTGTCTGATAAATTTGGAGAAAGTTTTGGAGAGATGCGTAAAAGTTAACCTCGTTCTGAATTGGGAAAAGTGCCACTTTATGGTCAAACAAGGAATCGTACTAGGACACGTTGTGTCTGAAAAGGGGATTGAAGTTGATAAAGCTAAGATCAAAGTCATAGAAAACTTGCAACCCCCTAAAACAGTAAGAGAAATACGCAGTTTCTTAGGACACGCCGGTTTCTACCGACGATTCATAAAAGATTTCTCGCAAATATCAAAACCTCTAACCACCCTCCTTATGAAAGACATTGAATTTGATTTCGATGACAAATTCCTAAAAGCATTTAACCAATTAAAAACAGCTCTTGTATCCGCACCAATCATGCAACGACCTGATTGGAGACTTCCATTTGAAATCATGTGCGACGCAAGTGATTACGCAGTAGGTGCAGTCCTGGGACAACAAAGAGATAAGAAGCTTCATGCGATATACTACACTAGTAGAACCTTGGACCCTGCACAGATGAATTACACAACAACGGAAAAGGAACTTTTAGCCGTAGTCTTTGCACTAGACAAATTTCGCTCCTACCTAGTAGGCGCAAAAATAATCATCTATACAGACCACACAGCTATTAGATATCTCTTAACCAAGCAAGATTCAAAGCCGAGACTTTTGAGATGGATTCTGCTTCTACAAGAGTTTGATTTAGAAATTAAAGACAAAAAAGGTACCGAGAACGTAGTAGCCGACCATTTATCCCGAATGGAAAAGCTGACACCAGAAGAAGTACCTATTAACGATGACTTCCCGTATGAACGTCTGTTAGCTCAAATGGACTTAGGAGATGCCAGCAAAGAACCACCTGAATCAAATCCAAATCAACTTCTTTTAGGACTTGAAACACAAGTTGTTAGCCGTGATTCACAAGAAAGCCAAGACGAAATAAATAATGATATAAACGAAACCATGGTCTCTGTCCGAACTAATCAAACCATACCATTGTATGCGGACATAGCTAATTACTTGGCTGCCAAAATCCTACCCCCTGATATGACTTATCAACAGAAGAAAAAATTCTTTCACGATTTGAAACATTACTTTTGGGATGAACCTTTACTATTCAAGAGAAGTGTCGACGGTATTTTCCGACGATGTGTCCCGGAAAACGAAATTGAAAGCATTATTTCTCATTGTCATGATGCCCCTTACGGAGGACATGCAAACACATCAAAGACATGTGCCAAAATTTTGCAGTCTGGCTTCTACTAGCCAAATCTGTGGAAAGATGTGCACATAGCCATCCTCGACTGCGACCGATGCCAACGCACTGGAAATATATCCAGACGCGATGAGATGCCTCAGACTGGTATTCTACAAGTCGAAGTCTTTAATGTATGGGGAATAGACTTCATGGGACCATTTCCATCCTCATTCGGTAACAAATATATACTTGTGGTTGTAGATTATGTTTCGAAATAGATTGAAGCAATAACTTCTCCAACAAACGATACTAGAGTCGTGATTAAACTCTTCAAAACCATTATATTCCCAAGGTTTGGTGTACCCAAGCAAGTCATAAGTGACGGTGGCTCCCACTTCATATCAAGAATCTTCGATAAAATCCTAACCAAATATAGGGTGAAACACCGCGTAGCAACACCATACCACCCCCAGACAAGCGGACATGTGGAAGTCTCAAATCGAGAAATAAAACAAATATTGGAAAAAACTGTTGCCATGTCAAGAAAGGATTGGTCAGCTAAGTTACCCGAATCACTATGGGCCTACATGACGGTGTTCAAGACGCCAATAGGTACAACACCCTTTAAACTCATCTATGGAAAATCATGCCACCTGCCAGTGGAAATTGAACACAAAGCTTACTGGGAAATTAAAACTTTAAACCTAAGCTACACTGCGGCAGGTGAGAAAAGGATCCTCGACATAAATGAATTAGAAGAACTAAGATTAGACGCATATGAAAATGCGAGGATCTACAAAGAAAGGATGAAAAAGTGGCATGACAAACGGATCTCAAGGAAGGAATTCAATGAAGGAGATGTAGTTCTCCTATTCAACTCTCGTCTAAAACTTTTTCCTGGGAAACTCCGTTCACGATGGTCTGGACCATTCGAAGTGACCAAAGTTTTCCCCAGTGGTGCCATAGAGATTAAAGGAAAATCCACGAACCCGTTCTTAGTAAATGGCCAACGTCTAAAACATTATTACAGTGTTGAAAATAAGGATTACACCGCGAGCTTAACACTATTAGAGCTACCACCCGAATTAGGAAACTAATTCACGTCTAAAAAACATTGTCAAGCTAAAGACATTAAACAAGTGCTGTGTGGGAGGCAACCCACAAGTTTTTAATTTACTTTCTTTCAAATCTCTTTATATTTTTTATTTTTATTTTGATTATTACTTTCCGATTTTTTTCCTTTTCTTTCTTTCTCTCACTACATATTTTATTTATTTGCATTTTTCTTTTACAAATTTTAGTACCGACTCACAGGAACCTACAAGCTAAAACTCATTTATGGATACTATCATTTTCGCCACGGAGGCCCAGCAGAGGCGGTATGAGATTCTGGCTCAGCGCCAGATGAGTATGACTACGTATGTGCATGATCCCACGTTGACAGCTTTTTGAATCAGGGAGAGTGTATACTTCTTGTTCAACCAGATAGGATGGGAAGGGTTCCTTGCCCATAAACACCCTACACACCAACGCCTTACCTTAGAGTTCTTAAGCTCACTCATCTATAAACCCACACAAGGCCTAGGGCGTAGTAGGGGACATATGTCCTTTAGATTATTTGGTTTCACCCACCAGTTTACAGTTCGTAGTCTAGCTGAGCTGCTAGGATTCCCTAGTTCTTTAGATGCCTACATGGAAACCCAGGCGGATGACTACCTTAATTTTGAACTTAACCACTTTTGGAGGGACATAGCGGGCCAATATCCTGAGGACCCTGACCACCTTGATGCTACTGAGATCCATAACCCTGCAATTAGGTATTTCCATCACATATTAGCTTTCACCCTTTTTGGAAAACCTATAAATAGACTCTCAGTTTCTAGGGATGAGTTATTCATCATTTACTGTGCTTTTCAGTCCAGACCAGTCATTGGTGCATCATTTATGATCGCTAACATGTCAGCTATAACTCAGTGTACCCATGGCCCCATCTGTGTCGGCGGGCTAGTCACTATGATAGCCGAGGCCTTATCCCTACGCTCATCTCTGTCACGCCTTACGCCGTACGCCAGATACTATACCATGGATATCCCTTTTTGTTTTAACATATCTTTGATTGGTAACCTCAGCCCACCTCACTTTCAGCTGCTTGTCCGAAATGACCCTGTCTATTACTTCAAATTGCCTAGCCCTGAGAACACAAGTGTCTATACTAAGAAAAATTGGCTATATAACCTAGAAAAGACAGACGAACACGACCCCGAGAGGGAGGAGAGCAACCCGTTCACACCCACCAGCTACCATGATTATACACCATCAGAATACCCTACACTACCCTTTGTTACCACAACTGTTGACGTCCCTATGGTTGATCATGCACATGCTATCACGACACTGTAGACAGATGTTACTACACTCCGAGGAGAGCTCTCCACTGTTAAAGATAATGTCAGCACACTTCGGCGTGACTTCTTTCATTTCATGGATGTCGTCACAGAGCAGTTTGATCACATTTATCAGCATCTGCACGCTACTGCACCGCCTCCAGGAGGTCCTAGTGCTTGATAGTTTTGTTTTTGTACTGCCCCAGTGAGGACACTGTTTGTTCTTAGTATGGGGGGGGGGGGGGGTCATTATAATTCTTAAAACTCATTATGGTTTTATACTCATATTTTCGAATAATTTGTTACTTTTCGGTTCTAAAATTTCGATTATTTATTTATCTATTCATTTCATATCCATCTTTTTATTTCAAAGTATTTATTTTCATTCACAGTATTTATTTATTTTTATACTATGCAATTTCTGTTATTATTCTTATTTGTTTCTTATTTATTTATTTACCATATCATTCTTCCAATTCTACTATGTGCCACTAAATACCCCTTGCAAAAATACTACTCAAAGTATATGAATTAATTAATTTAATGGAACCATGCTACACTGCACGCGGTCAAAGAGGTCAAAGAAAGACATGCACGCATCACTTCACCCTGACGGACGTCAGGAAGCATGTGACGAACGTCAGGGATTGTCCCTTTGACTCTGACGAGCGTCATAGAGCGCATGACGAGCGGCAGAGCTTGTCTCCCACATTTTTCCTTCCCGTGACCGTTGAACAACATTGAAACTTGCACGAAATTTTGCTTTAAAAACCCCCACTACCGCATTTACTCCATTCATCCATAACTTCCATAACCTCTCATATTCAAAATTCTCCCATAAACCTCATTAAACTTCTTACTCCATAAAACCATCTATATAAACCTCTCTTTCATCCCTAGTTTCATCACTACCACCCACCTTCCATCTCTTTATCACAAATACATTTTTTCTATCAAGTTCAAAATCATGGCCGCCCAAGGGAATCCACCAAACCAACCCGAACCCGACATGCGGCATCTCGTGCTCCGACAAGGAGAAGTAGGTGAACTTCAAAAGGAAAGGTACATAAAATTCCATCGTCGAGGGCTAACACCCATGAGGTTCATCGACAACAACTGCTTGCAAGAATTGGGGTTGCAAACCCATATGCAAGGCTTGCTGAATAAAGCTGGCCTGAGCTTTATTAGCACGATGAACACACCAACTTACGAAGCTCTCACGTTGGAATTCTTGAGTTCCTACGCATATCACACTCGCGATGATGCCGTCGCACACCTAACGGGAGCCGCTCAATTTCGGATGTTCAACCGAGAGTACACACTCAACCATGAAATTTTGAGCGACATATTTCATTTTCCCCGTGGGAATAATGTGCAATATCGCATTCCCCCGGAATTGGATTGGAATGGAAGTGCATACGCACTATAGGAGAGAATAACCGGCAAACCAAATGTCAATCCCGAAGCACGGTACGCCTCTCACATCCACAACCCGAACATTCACTTCTTACACCGTGTTATGGCAAACACAGTATTTGGAAGGGCAAACAACAACAAGGTCAATACCAAAGAATTGTATGCTCTTCACTGTACCTTTTCACAAAACCTCAGTCTTAATCCCGTTACTTTAATAATGTCCCACATTAAAAACCTCGTTAAAAGAGACGGGACTACACCTTTTTGTATCAGAGGCATCGTCACCACCATCGCAATTCACCTGAACTGGGGGGGAAAGGATTCAACTCCTACCTCCGCTTCCAGCAGTTTATATGGATATTGATAACTGTAGAGTTGGCCGCCTGATCAAAGTGCGAGAAGCTGGAGGGTACTATCTAATGGTTAAGAATGCAAAAGTTCGTAGCGTGATCATGCCAAATCAAAATCGTACTAATTTGGGTAATCCAGATAACTGGATTTACAACCTGAACGCCCCAGAACCCGGAGAAAACTAGCAAGGAAATCAAGGTGAGGCCAACAACACTGCCGCTGACGAAATCGAAGAAGAATTAGAGCAGCAAGAGACCCAACCATAACAAGCCAACAATCCCGCCACCATCGACACAATCTATGCTGCAATAATGCAGCAAAACCAGCTGTCCACTCAGCGCTACCAGAGCCTCGAGACGCGCCAAATCGAGATGATGACTCTCATGCAACAAATGCAGAGAGACCAAAACGACTACACTCGCAGGAATGATCAAAGTATGCTGGAATCCACCATAGGAATGACGGAAGATATGCGAGCCTTAACACTTTGTGTTGACGACTTGCATAACATCATATCTCAGAGAGATGGAGGCGAATCTTCCAGACACGGTGGTCAAGCACGTCGAAGAGCGAGGACACGTGGCCGATACCAAAGACAAGAGGAGGAAGAATGATTATCCAGTTTCCACTTCCCCTATCCTCTTCTATCAATACATTGAGGACAATGTATGATTCAAATATGGGGGAGGAAGTATTTCCCTTTTCCTAGTAAATTTTATTTCTTTGTAATTTCCCTTCCGTTATCTTTATTTCAATAAATTTTTTTTATCAAGTTATCTATTAAAGCAATTTGTGTTATTTTAGACTCCCCTTTCTTTTTGAGCCCTATAAAAATTTTTTTGACTCACTCAACAAGTACATAGACTGCAAGATCTTTAATCATCAGGAATTGGGGCAAGATTAAGCAAAATTTCTACCGTCTAGACACTCTACAACCCCAGAGTATGATGGACCAGTTCAAGTACCTGTCATTCCAACACCCTGAGTTTAGTCTTTGTAGTAACCCTGAGTAGTTTATATTAGCAGTCAGCACCGTCTTAAACACAAAATACGCAGGAAGTCGATGAATATAAGTGGATGATATAATATTTCAGCAAAATATTACAACGAAACACACCAATTAAATTGGACGATCCTTACCCGATCGCCTAATCTAAAGGATGTAAACCTTACAAAGTAACATAAAAATTCATTTGATGGATGGTTCAGGAGCATCTGGTACTGAACTCGGTAGGGAAGATTACAGTCTGATCCCCCGCATCCAACCGTTGAATTGAAAAAGGTTGCCACATTACTGTGCCAAAAACCTCTAAAGTTTAAAAGGATCATAACCACTAACCGACTGTTCTGCTATGTGCGTGTAAAGATAAAGGGCTTAATGTGATTGCGCTAGAATGAAAAGGGAAAAACAAGACAAATACTCGAGGTAGGCTATGATAGGACCTGTAACTGGTTACGTAAAATGGGATTGTCTAGTGTCATTGACGTAGTAATGGAGCATGAATCGAGCCATCGATTTTATGACAAAAACACAACACAGCTATATATTAGTTAATCCGAGTCATAACCATGCATCTGACCATGTTCAGAAAAACATCGTACTCAGCATTTGCTTGAGGACAAGCAAAGTTTAAGTATGGGGGAGTTTGATGACACACAAATATGTGATATTTCTGGCTTGATATACACCAAATATTTCTCATACTTTAGTTTAAATTAAATTGTTTTATAGGTATTATGCATGTATTTTTCTATTTTTGCAGATATGCATTAAGCTGAACACTTTGGAAGAAATGAAGAAAAAAGAGGTGCAAAACTAGTAAAAAGGCCAAAGGAGAAGAAATGAGCTCAAGCCCATTATACATGTGAGCACGTGGCCCACCATGAAGAAGACCTTAACGACCGTCAAGGAGGCATGCCGAACGTCATGCGCTAAGGAAGACCAAGTGACTATCGTCACTTGAATGTGACGAACGTCACAAGCCACTTACCCCACTTTCTTTGCATCCAACGGACAGAAACACATTCAAATGTTAATCCAGCGACTACCTATATTTTCTGACCCACTCAGTCAAAGCACCAAGGAACGTGAAAAATTAATGGCCCTATTATTTCTCAAAGGAAGAAATAAACTGTTCCTACATTTTCGAGAACAACTATCACGCAAGACTTATAAATAGAGCCTTAGACCACAGTAGAAAGGGTTCTGCTTTTTGTGCAAGAAACTTTGGAGATTTTATATTTACTTTGAGCGAATATTCTTTTCAGCATTATTTTATTTCCCAGTTATTTCTGTATTCCTTTCCAGCATTATTTTCTTTGTACGGTTAAATATATTCTCCGATCGAAGCAAAGCCTACAATTTATGCAGGAGTGCTTCTATCTTCAGAGTTATTACCAGGTTTATGTTTACGAATTCTTATTGCTTTTTAATCAATATAATTATGTTTATTTTTGTTTGTCTCTTAAATTATTCTGTGATTTGGTTTAATATTATGTTAGGCTAGAATTCCTATACCGGTATGTAAAGTCACTCAACCAAGGGAACGAGTAACTTAGTTGGGATTATTTTTACTACAAAACTTTCTTTTCTGGTCTAAGTTACTATTTTTAATCATTAAATTGTTTTGTTATGGAAGTAAAAAACAGATAGAGGTTAGGGTCAACAAAGCGGAAGTTTGAGATCTTTTAACTGGACAGTAGTAATTAGGCATTGGCTTAAAATACAGCGGAAGCACTTTAAAGTTAATTAAGATTTTATTTAGTTTTCAAAAAGTGTTTTTAACTCCTGCGGGATGGCGGAAGCGTACGTTAGGACTTAACTGCACAGCCTAGATCAACAAAACGACAGTGTGAGACGAGGGTTTTTAAACTAAATAAGTTTTACTGAAAGCTGTTTTGAAAATATAAAGACGCCCAACAGGTCGCTAGTTCCCGAGGTACGACTATTGCATACTGGTAATTACGCTAATTGATTATTAAAAATCCAATTTAATTTAGTATTTAGTTTTCCCTACAACCCAATCAAATATTCATTAGCTTTAGATTTGCGAAGTAACAATAGAAGACGGTAGATCGATTCATCAGTCTCTGTGGTTCGATATCTTTTAAAACTACACGATAAGACTGTGCACTTGCAGTCCGAATCATTGGATACACAAGTATAATCCCGATCATTCACCTCCAACACAGATGAGGATATGATGAAGGTGCTCTTTCAGTTCTTTGATCCTTTGCACCATTGCTTCACATTCCCCGACTATCAACTTGTGCCTACTTTGGAAGAATTCTCCCAACTCTTGAGGATTCCCATTCTCAGTCAACTACCTTTCAATGGTACAGAAATAGATCCAAAGCCATAAGAGATTGCTCAAGATCTACACTTGCACTCATCTGATATCACAACTAATTGGGAAACAAGGAGTGGTGTCAAAGGTTTCTTAGCAAAGTTCTTGTTTGAGAAAGCCCAAAATTGTTGGAACTCTTTGGACTTGCAAGCCTTTGAGTAAATTGTGGCTCTCCTCATCTATGGGATGGTTTTGTTTCCAAATCCTGACCAATTCATAGATGTCAGCACCGTCAAAATCTTTATATTGCGCAACCCAGTGCCTACATTGCTAGGGGATATCCTACACTCTTTTCACACTCGCACAATGAGGAAAAGAGGTGTTCTTATGTGTTGCACTCCTCTCTTAGCAAGATGGTTTATTTCTCATCTTCCCCAGTCAGTCTTAAAGAATGAGCAAGGTTCAAGGTGGTCACAAAGGTTGATGATGCTCAAACATTCAGACATTCATTGGTGCTCCCGTTCCAAAGAGAATGTTATCATTGTCGCCCGTTGTAGAGAATTTCCTAATGTCCCTTTACTTGGTATTAGGGGAAGAATCACCTACAACCCATGTTTAGCCTTAAGGCATTTTGGTTATGCCCGAAGGGATGGCCCACATGAGATGTTGATTCAAGGTTTGGTATTCAACTACGACAACGACGATCAAGGTCTTTGCCATAGATTTATCCGAGCTTGGAGGATGATAAACAAGGTGGATAGAAAGACTTTGGGGCACAAGAATTCTATCCCTCTTGAGCCTTACCTAAAACGAGTATGAACTCGCGCTCAGAGTTTTATGATGCCTTACCCCTCCATTCTCCCGGTAATCATTGAGCATGTCATGGAGGGAGACGTTCCATACACTATCCAACATCCTGACATGCCCACATCTCTTGAAGACCTCTAAAGGGATTGGATACAACTCAAAGGAGAGCGAGATACTTTCGAAGACCAATTCTACGCAAGCAAGAAGAAGGTTTTGGAACTCACTAGACTACTTCATGAGGAGTAGACTCTGAATGCCTACATTGAACTAAAGAGGATGCGCACTACTTTTCTATCTTAGATTTTTTGTATTATTTTGCCCAAGAGGAATTGATGTATTCAAATTTTATTTTATTAATATAACGTGTGTCTCCTTTTTGTCTAAAACAAATTTGAATCTTTGAAATTCTTGAAAACATTGCATATGCACATATCATTCATCATAACATAAACAGGTCTTTTGCAACAAGTCTCCTCATCTCTCCACTATTTATTTCAGTAAGATGGATCTCGAGCAAACAGTGAAAGATCTCGAAACTCAGAATACGCAGTTTCAACAGTTGCTCATGACCCTAGCCAAGGGACAAGAATATTTGAAGACTTTGTTGGCTGAAGAAAGGAAGAAGAAAACAAAGAAGGTAACCAGAGTCTTAAACATGGGAAGAAGATTTCATGGGCAGACAAGAAGGACTTTGGACTTTGCAACAACATCCGGTGAAGGAGAGGGGAAAGGCAAGGAAACAGTTATCCCGTCAGAATCGGGAGAAGAGGAAGAAGAAGAGGACTACTCTGAGGAACAATACCCTCCAGCTGATGACAAGTATAAACATCTTGAAGAGCGGTTGAGCATGATGGAAATCCAAAAGGTGCCAGGCTTGGACTTTGAGGAATTGGGACTAGTGTCGGGGATTGTGATTCCTCCGAAATTCAAAGCACCTGTATTTGCCAAATATGATGGAGTGTCATGCCCTAAAATGCATCTCCGGTCATATGTGAGGAAAATTCAACCCCATACCACTGACAAAAACTTATGGGTGCACTTTTTCCAAGATAGTCTGTCTGGGACTCAACTTGACTGGTTTTACCAATTAGAAAGAGCCAACATTCACAATTAGGAAGATCTTGCCGCAGCTTTCTACAAGAAATACCAGTACAATGTTGATTTGGCACCTACCCGTACTCAACTCCAGAGTATGGCCATGGTGCCCAATGAAGGTTTCAAGGACTATGCACAAAAATGGAGAGATTTGGCAGGAAGAGTCCAACCCCCTCTATCTGAGAGAGAATTGGTGGACATGTTCTTGGGCACCTTGTCTGGTCCCTTCTTCAATCATTTAATTGGAAGTTCATCTGCAGATTTTACTGAACTAATACTAACCAGAGAGAGGGTAGAAGTCGGCATAAAAAGTGGAAAGATTCAGAAAGATACATCTTCTTCTACAACATTAAGGAAGCCTTTCATCAGGAAAAAAGAGGTAGTTGCTGCATATCCGCAAAGAAAACAAGGTAGGGTCGAACGCCGACCAATGGTGGGAGCTGTTATGATTCCTAAGCTCGTATCTAATCAGCAAAGAAATAATTAACCAAGGGTAGAAAGGCCAGTCAGGAAGTTCACCAGAATCAACATGACCCCGTCTCAAGTATTATCGCATATACTAAGATCCAACTTGGTGACCTTGAAAGAAGCTCCGAAAAACCCCTATACAACATCTCCTCATTATCATCCCAATTCCCGTTGCGCATATCACTCTGAAAGTCCTGGTCACGATACTAATAATTGTTGGGCCTTAAAGAACAAAATACAAGACCTCATTGAAGCAAAAGAAATCGAGTTTGATGCACCCGATAAGCCAAATGTCATTTATGCTTCTATGCCTAGACATGGTCACAATGCCAATGCCATTGAAGAAGGATTGTTTATTACTTCAGTTAATGAACTCATGACTCCACTTCCAACCATTAAGATAAACTTGTTGAAAGTCGATGTGTTCTCGGGCTGTAATGAAGTCTGTCATTGTTATACCCCAAAATTTGCCCTCCCATATTCCTCAAGAAATTGCCAAGCCAAGCTACAAAATTTCCCAAGGGTTGTGCAGTGCAACAATCTCCCATACAGTCAAAATTAGGGTTTTGAGTCTGATCAAGAAAAGGAAGTTTTCAAAGGCTCAATCAAGTCTCATATGCTTACAAATATGGTCAAACATCCTCATATCAAGTTTCAAGGCATTCAGCTCAAGATTGCACAGTCAAAACCCTAAATTGCACTACAGTCAACTGTAGGGGCAAAATGGTCATTTGGCAGTCAAAAGTTCAAATTTTTGGTCAACATATCATTTTGAAGCCACAAACATCATTTGATCAATGCTTGATCATGATTCTCAAAATTTGGCTCAGAAATCATCAAAGATGCAAAAGTTGCTATATTTGGACAGCTGAAAAAGTCAACTGAAATTGACCAGAGCATAACTTTCACATGGATTATCAGAAAAATTCCATCCAAAGCTCATTTTGAAGAGAAAGACATTTCCTACAACTCATCTTCATACTTCAAGTCCAAGAAATGCTCTCACAAAAAGTTATCAATTTCAACATTATAGGTCATTTTCAAAAGTCAACAAAAAGGGACTTTAAGTCAAAGGCCATAACTTGAGATTGGAAAATCAAAATGACATGGGACCAAAGGCATTGGTTAAAGGACTCAAAGACCTTTCCAAAATGTCCAAGAACATGTGAAAAGCTTAAAAATTGAGCAAGTTATGCCTTGTAGAAGTTGGGAAATTTTTGTGAAATGGCAAAAGTCAATTATCCTTGAAACTCCAATTTTTGACAAAAGGGCCCACTTTCTTCCACTTGATTCATCCTTGTCATGCCACACACGTGTCCCATGATTAATTTCAAGACCAAATATTGATTTTTCTATTTTATTTAATTTTTGATAATTTAATTCATTTTAAATCTTGGAAAATTCAAATAAAATTCAAAAACCAATGGAATAGTGTCATGTGAATTTGGACAACTTCCATATATCATGGGCCAACTCAAAAACTCAGGCTAGGGTTAAATTGCACACTAAGTCTTGGTCTTGGCTTAAAAGAAGGAAAATTGGTTAATAGTGAAAACCCTAGGACTTGTTCTCTCATGAGCATAAATCAAGGCCAGCTAGCAAGCTAATTCTCTTCCATCATAAGCACTGAGTCAAACCCTAAGCCTTGGACACCAAAGGCTGCGCTCAAAAGTTGATAAAAAAAACTTGAAATTTGGACTTGAAAATTGAATTCTGAAATCACTACTAGAGGGCGATTCAGAGCTTGATTCTTTTTCTAATAGTTTCCTTAGGCATTCCTGAACGTGTGCCAATTCCTAACATCAACCAAGACGCAAAGAAGTGGTATCTATAGCTCAGACTGTATCTCGAAGCTTTTGAAATCGCATATCTCAAATCATACATCTTTTTGCATTTTGATTGATGAATTCTTGTTCATAATGAAGTTTCCAAGCTAACCATTACTTTTAATTGCGTTTTTATTGATCATACGAGATTATGCCATGTTTGGATATTAGGGTTTGCAGGTTTTAAAATTGGGGTTTTTGCAAAGAAGAAAAATTAAAGCTTCAGACCATGACCATTGCATTCAGTACATTGAGACGAACATGAATCAACCTTCGCGAATAATTTATGAGCTACATAGCGCTATTCGCTATTTCTTCTAAAGGTGCCTAAACCCACGCATAAAAAACCGTGGCCTTTGTTTTGTGGTTTCAGGAAAAGTGGAGAAGATGACCTCGTGTCCAATGGTCATTGGTGCTTTTGAAATTCGCGCGTTTTTAATCCACTAACATTATGTTTTACTTATTATATTTATATGTTGTTATATGTTAAATTAAAAGCGTTTGGTTCAGTGGTGCAGGTGTCACTTTGCAAAGTCCAAGACCTGGGTTCGAATCCCAGGTCTGAGTAATTTCGTTACTATTTTTTCATTGATAATCATATGCAGGCACAATCCTAAGACGCATCATGCACACTCAAAACTCATCGTCCACGCGTCCCAGTAAATCAATCAGAGGGCTCAGATTCAAGGCACATGATACACTATGGTCAACGCATTGGCACGTGAACTGAAAAGTCAAGTGGATTTCAATGTTAATGGGCCAGAATGCTAGGCCTTACCCCCAATTTTGGGGTCACCCCCCCTGGTTTGCTTTGCTTTTCATAATTTATTTTTTTTTTATTTATTTTCATTGTTTTAATTAATTAATTGTTTTCTTTACAAAATATAAAAACATCACAAAAAAATCAGAAAAAGGATAAGGACATAAAAAATATTTGTTTTATTTATTTTCTTGTAAATAATTAACATGTAAATAAATTTAGTAAAATAGGTTTTAACTTTAATTCTTTCTTCCATAAAAAAATCCAAAAATGTAGCATTAGGTTAATGACTTTTTTATTCCTTTTAACTTTCCTTGTTTTTTGCCATAATATTAGTAATTTTTATAATTAAACTAGGGTTGCATTTTAGGTTAGATTTTAATACTTTCTTAATAACTAAAAATCCAAAAATATAGCATTAGGTTTAATGACTTTTTATACCTTTTAAATTTTTCTTTTTTTTATCACAATATTATTTATTTATTTATTTTATTTTTATAATTAAATGTACATAAGTAAAAATTAGGGTTTAATTTAGATTAATATAACATTTTCACAATAACTAAAAAACATTAGAATTAGGATTTGCATTTCAAATTTCATTCTAAAAAGTTCTTTTTTTCTTTTAAATCTTAAAAAATACAAAAATACCAAAAACATTCTTTTTTTTAATTCTAATTCCTCATTAAATTTAATTTTTTGCAAAAGGGTCCAACGCCCATTGTCTTAATTATTTTATTTTGCACATTTACTTTATTGCTTATTATTCATTATGTACATGTCTCAAAGCCTTGTAACAATTTATACTTTTCGCATATTCGCTTTATTTATTTTCAGTCAAATCGGGTCCGGTTTATTTTGGCGATGTGGACCCGCGCCATTTGTAATAGTTTAGATTTATTTTTTCCGCAAATATTTAAACTGTTAAAAAGCATGCAAGAATGAATGTCTTAATTAAAATCAAGCGTAGAACACAAATAAACATGACAAGACAAATAACTGAAACATGACACACAATTCGCACACACCACCCCTAGGGTACGCCTCACTGTTGCCTTTCGAAAGGTGATTGTCGAGTAGAGGACGTCTTAGTAAGTCCTCATGATCCGGGAACCTGGCATGAGGGTAGCTTCTAAGGTGTCTTCCCATTGCTCTGGTGATCACCACGTCCCTAAAACTCGAATTGACCCGAACACCTCCAACAGTGGTGCTACCTACCTCTCAATGGTGGGATGGCACTACTTTAAAGGACATTTACACAGACGAATTCCTTAGGGTAGGTAGACGACTCATGGACACTTGCTCTCTTCAAAACAAACTGAAATCTTTTCACACCAACACACTTTCAAAAACTTTCAAAACAAACTTTTCAAACACTCTGACGTACGAGTTGAACTGAAACTTTTCAAAGAATATTTTTGAAACCCACAATTGAAAAGCAAGCAAACATTTTGAAAACACATTGAGCAAGTATCTAAGAGCCCATGGATAACCATGGATAGAAAGGGTGCTAACACCTTCCCTTTCTATAACCTACCTCCCGAACCGAGATCAATCTCTTTAAGGAATTTTTCTGTGCTTTTGTCCTTTCCATTTGGAGAAAATAAAAGACGGTGGCGACTCTTGCTTCCGCGACATTTCGCGAACCAGCGTTAAACAGTCAGTTCCAGATCCACCGATCACAGAACTGGCGACTCTGCTGGGGAATAAACTTAAAGTGGGGTGTACCTTAGGATTAAGATCACTGTGTTTTCAATTGCTTTCTTTGCTTGCTTTAAATTGTGGGACTGTCTTGGGAGTTCTATAGGTCCTAATCCGGATCTGGGGGATACCTTCTTAGAAAGTAGCAACAAGGCTGTGAGGGAACTGTGCGGGGTATACCGACATGGTTGAAACAGTCTGCTACGTTGATGTGGCACTTTGGTGTGTACCGGTAACCCTTGAGTTCAGTCAAGGAGAGTACGGGGCCTCCATGTGGTGTCATGAAGCATCAACAGACCTTAGGAACCTTAATTGAACTATCTTGGCCTCTTTAGGGTAGTGAGATAACTGACTTTGGTGCAGTCCGAGGTTGGTTGATACTCGATACTACACTCAATTGAGGGTTGCTTTCCTGGAATATTTCGGTCGCCAGTTCAGTGGCTAAATCGAAACGATGAACAATGAAAGCAATCCCGTGATATTGGGAACCTTAGAACCCGGTTACTTTGATAGGACAGGTTGAACCCACCAACTTCAAGAGGGTACTACCCAGACTCCATGCTGGCCTAAACTTTAAGGGCTTCTCTTGTGTGACTTGTGTGCCTTCCTACTTGAACTACTTGCATGCTTATTACCTGACATTTGTCTCTTGCAGGTTGTGTTTGTAGTCCTTAATTAGGAATCATAACAGGGTATCCTAAGTTTCTTGCAGGTTTTTGCAGTCCTTAATTAGGACTCATAACAGGGTTACTTACATTACCCCATGCATATCATGACATCATACCATTGCATACATCCTAACCCATTTCAAGGATCTCAAGGGCTTGTGATGCAGGTCATATAAATCAAACATCTAGCAAGGGGCAAAGAGGATTTATTTTCCTCTAGCCAATGAAGTCAGGGGCTATGACCCACTGGATATGGTGAGCCTTTGACCCGTGACGAAGGACTCTCAACAACATGAAGTACTTTCAATCAAGTTGCCAGTTTCCAACTCTAACAAGTTTCTCTGTTTACCCCACGAGGTCCTTGAAATCATTGCATGCATATCATACATATCATTACATAACAGGTACCCTTCCTCTGCAGGTTGCTTACCTTCTTCGCTGTTTATTTCAGCAGTCTCGTCATGAATCCTGAATCATCAACCGAGGCATCTATCAAGGCTCTTCAGGCGCAGAACGCCCAATTTCAGGCGCAGAACGCCCAATTTCAGGAGCTGATCAAAGGCTTGGCTCAGGGTCAACAAGATCTGAAGGCTTTGTTTTTGAAGAAGGACAAGAAGAAGAAGAGGATTGTTCTGTTCAGCCCTAGACGCAGATCTGGGAATACACCGCAGGAGGAAACTGAGGGGACAACCCCATCTGTGAGGGAAAGCAGTCACCATGAGAGAGAGGTGCCTAGTCCAGTGGTCTCCGACAGCGAGACAGATTTCAACGACGAACAGTACCCTCCGGCTGAGGACAAGTACAAACAGTTGGAGGATAGGCTGAATGCTATGGAGATCCAACAGGTACCTGGGCTGGATTTTGGAGATCTGGGTTTGTCAACTGGTGTGATTATTCCTCGGAAGTTCAAGGCACCATCCTTTACCAAGTATGACGGGGCGTCTTGTCCCAAGCTGCATCTCAGGTCTTATGTTCGGAAAATCCAACCATACTCAGCAGACAAGAACTTGTGGATCCACTTCTTCCAGGAAAGTCTTTCAGGGACTCACCTCGAATGGTTCTATCAACTGGATGGGACCAAAGTTCGTAACTGGGAGGAGTTGGCGACTGCTTTCTATAAGCAGTACCAGTACAATGCCGACCTTGCTCCCACACGTACCCAACTCCAGGGTATGTCGTTGGGGTCAAGTGAAGGTTTCAAGGAGTACGCACAAAGATGGAGAGACCTTGATGGAAGGGTGCAACCTCCGTTAACTGACCGGGAACTCGTTGATATGTTCTTGGGGACCCTATCCGGGCCATTCTTCAATCACCTCATTGGTAACTCATCTGCTGGATTTACCGACCTCATCCTGACTGGCGAAAGAATTGAAGCTGGTATCAAGTCGGGGAAGATTCAAGAGGCCACACCTTCTGATATTCATAAAAAACCTTACACGGGAAAGAAGGAATCCAATGCTGTATACAGTCAAAAGAGTCGCCGTGATCAACATGCAGGGGCAGTCATGATCTCTGGTTCTGCACCACGCCGTCAACCACAAAGGGGAAACCAGCAAAGGCCGGAAGGGCCTAAAAGGCAATTCACCAACATTAACATGCCTTGGTCACAAGCATTGCAGCATATGGTGAAGATGAACCTGATTGCAGTAATCAACCCTCCTTCCAATCCTAAGACCTCCTCTCCTAGCTACAATCCAGAAGCAAGGTGTGCCTATCATTCTGATAGCCCGGGGCACGATACTGAGGACTGTTGGGCACTGAAGTACAAAATTCAGAACATGATCGATGCCAAAGAGATCGAGTTCGAGCCTGCGGAGACTCCCAACGTGATCACCGCTCCATTGCCAAAGCATGGCTAAATTTTTGTTCATTTGATTTCAAGTTGTATTTTTCCTTTTCTTGTTCAGATAAACAATTATTGTGTTAAACTCTTTTATTTCATGAATGCATTACACATGTCTGTCTTGAATTAATTATGTTTACTATGCTTAAAACTGCTTTCATATTTTTTGCGATGGTCAATTCTTAATTGAAAATTCTAAACCTCTTGAGGGAGGATGACGAAAACAATACCACAATTTACAGTATGCTTTTGAACAGACCCCGCTGATGAGGTACAGGCATTGTTTCAATTCCTAAACACTGGAGTTATAAGGATGATAATCCCTCGTCAACCCATCAGAGCCAAAGAAGTAGGAGTTTGTATTTTCGAAAATCAAAACCCTTAATCATAACCTGGGGCAGGGTAGTTCTCTCAGTCGATCCAAGTGCACAATGAATGTCACTAAATGAGTTTTTCAAAAACAAAAGACAGTGATGGTTCCGAACAATCATAAGGACAGGCAGTCATTATCAAAAAAAAATTCATGAATGAAAAGCCCAAAAAGTCAAAACCAATAAAGAAGACTTACCAAACTGGGGCATCCCGCTGACTGTAATCCCAAAAAGGAAACATTCCAGGCAAAAAAAAAAAAAGAAAGGGATAACTAAATCAAAAAAAAAAGAGGTCTCACAAACCCTCAGCAAAAAAGGGGATGATTGCCTATTCAAATAAACGTTCAATATCCGAATCATCACCGGAAAATCAGAGCAAAAACTCAAACAAGGTCTAACGCACGATCAACTGAGTTTAGGTTTGGAGAACATCACGAAGAGCGGGTGGGTACAAATAATTTGAGCCTTTATCCTTTGTTTCTTAAACCGTGAACCAGGCCACGATATAACTCTTAAAAGTCCTAGCTGAAGCATGGGTTAGTTCGAAAGCATACTGTTACGAAGGTATCCTGACTCCTGAAGGTTTGCTGTAAAATATTGAGTTGACATCGCACTGTATTACAAAAAATGCATTTTCAAAATTCAAGACAGACATAGACTTTTGCATTCTTAAAATAACCTTGTTTGCATATGACCACTTGTTTGAACAAGCAGGGAAATTCGCACGATGAACACCTTGTGAACAGAAGAACCTCCAATCAAGGGGCACATTGATCATTATCTGGGGCATGGCAAAATACTTCCAACAGGGGCAACTCCCTACATTCTGAGAGCGTGGACATAGTCGGAAAAAATACTGCGCATAATCAAAGACCCGCTAGGTTGACATACCTAGGCAAAAATAAGGGCTTCCCGGCGAACTAAAAGGGTTCGGGCAAAATGAAGGGATGAAACGAAAAACATGTACACCCGGCAAGTCGAAAACCTGAAAAGGCGGCTTGGGCAAAAATGGGTATCCCGGTGGACTGAAAACCCGAAAGGGCGGTCCAGGCAAAAGTTAGGGATCGAAGCGTACGACTATGTTCCGGTATCTCGTCACTTGCCTACCCGAAGATTTGTCGATCACCCGCACAGGTATCCTCTTCCCTCACCTCCGAAGCAGGGGCAATAATGAGCTATCCAGGCGATCCAATTGCTCTGTCAACCAAATTACAAAGGACAGATCAACATAAAAATGATTACCATCTACCTTTACAAATTCCAGATCGTGGGCTAACGTCCGAGACCAAACAGGACAATTATCCACTTAATCAAAATCATGCAACCCAACACCGGTTTCTGCTCAACCTTCAGACAAAGTCATACACAGACTCCTCCTCCATAAGATGACCTAACCCCGGTTCATCAAGAAGTTTTACACAAACTTATCCCGAAGCAACCTTACCCCGGTTCCTCCAGAAGTTTTTACACAAACTTATCAAAGTAACCTTACCCCGGTTCCTCCAGAGATTTTTACACAAACTCAACCAAATAACCTTACCCCGGTTCCTCCAGAAGTTTTTACACAAACTTATCCAAGTAACCTTACCCCGGTTCCTCCAGAAATCTTACATGGATTTATCACAAGTAACCTTACCCCGGTTCGTCAAGAAGTTTTACACGAACTTATCCCGAAGTGACCTAACCCCGGTTCCTCCAGAAGTCTTACATGGACCTATCTCAAGATGACCTAACCCCGGTTCATCAAGAAGTTTTACACAAACTTATCCTGCCGTAACCTAACCCCGGTTCCTCCAAGAGTCTCACATGGACCTATCTCAAGATGACCTAACCCCGGTTCATCAAGAAGTTTTACACAAACTTATCCTGCCGTAACCTAACCCCGGTTCCTCCAAGAGTCTCACATGGACCTATCTCAAGATGACCTTACCTCGGTTCGTCAAGAAGTTTTACACGAACTTATCCTGCGGCAACCTAACCCTGGTTCCCCCCAGAAGTCTCACATGGATTTAGCTCAAGATAACCTCCCCGGTTCATCAAGAAGTTTTACATGAACTTACCTCACCAAGCAACCCTACATCGGTTCCCTCTCTTCAAGATGCAGTTTTACATGGACTCGTCACCCAGAAACCCTACACAGGTTCTCCCTTTCCAAAAAAACGAAGTTTTACACGAACTCATCATCAAAGTAACCCTACCCAGGTTCCTTCTCCATTTCAGATACAGTTTTACACAAACTCATCAGCATGCAACCCTACATAGGTTCCCCCTTTCAACTTATAAAATTACATTCCAAAACTCCCCAGAAGAGTCCAATCCAGTTTCCCCAGGAAAATTGGAATTCATCTCTCCAAGCAGTAAGCTTATCCCCAGTAGATTCTGGAAGCTTATCCCCTCGCAGAGCACGAACGCGTCGTCCGGCTTTATTCAAAGAGTTATTTCCTTAACAGGATATAACTGGGTTATCCTCAGCCAAAAGCCACGGAAAGGTCATCGTCAACATAGTTCTTTCCTATCCCCAGCGAAGTCCATTAACACTTCCAACAACAAAGACATCCTCAGCAAATTACTGCTATCAACACTCAGCAAAGCATCTCTATCCCCACAGAGTATTGCTTCCCAACATGATCGCTAGAATATCTTTTCTCCCCGCAGAATCTTCCATTCGCCAAGTTTATTCCGCAACGGAGTCATCTTCTCCTACCGGTATCCTTGCAGTTATCATCCCCAGCAGAAGCAAAATCTATTCTTCGACATCAGCCCAGGATACGACTTCCCGGCACCCGTCAAGGATTCACTTTCCTAGACAAAAATATACATGAAACATCACATACATCATTATAGCATGCATGTACACATCATATCTTACAAATCTCATTTATGTTGAGAACATCATTGCTTGATCCATATCATGCATTGCATATGACTGACTTTTACCTTTCAGGAAAGATCCAGTTAAGTTCTCAAGCTACATTTCAAGACCTAGACCGGTTCAGTTAAATCGTCCCAAGATTTTCCTGATGCTTATCCAGTCAAAGGCCTTCTCTGGTTCAGTCAGATCGACCCTAAGATCTCCCTGATGCTTATCCAGTTGAAGACATTTCAAGACCTAGACCGGTTCAGTTAAATCGTCCCAAGATTTTCCTGATGCTTATCTAGTCAAAGGCCTTCTCTTGGTTCAGTCAGATCGACCCTAAGATCTCCCTGATGCTTATCCAGTTGAAGATATTTCAAGACCTAGACCGGTTCAGTTAAATCGACCCTAAGATTTTCCTGATGCTTATCCAGTCAAAGGCCTCCTCTGGTTCAGTCAGATCGACCCTAAGATCTCCCTGATTCTTATTCCAGTAGAAGACACCCAAGATTTTTCTCAACGAGCGTTGTTGAAGTTAAAATCGCCCAAGGTTCTCTTACCATCCATGCTGAGGCAGTAACCATCCCTGGTTCATTCATCAGCGTTTGAAGCATGTAACCAGTCAGGACACATCTATACCAAGCATCTAAAATCAGCTCCTGCAACGTGTCAGGTACTCATTTTTTCTTTTGCAGGTATGCAGGTTCTCGCTAAGGAATCTCCTACGCAATCAAACATCCAGATGGCATCTATAAGCCCATTCCACCATCATTGCTAACATGTGAGCGCAAATTTCCGGGCACTCTAGTGTCCAATCATCTTTTACCCTCGGATTACGAAAGGCACGTCAGCCAATCTGCATCCTCAGGTCTAAGAAGATTGAACAGGGGCAACTGTTATACCCCAAAATTTGCCCTCCCATATTCCTCAAGAAATTGCCAAGCCAAGCTACAAAATTTCCCAAGGGTTGTGCAGTGCAACAATCTCCCATACTGTCAAAATTAGGGTTTTGAGTCTGATCAAGAAAAGGAAGTTTTCAAAGGCTCAATCAAGTCTCATATGCTTACAAATATGGTCAAACATCCTCATATCAAGTTTCAAGGCATTCAGCTCAAGATTGCACAGTCAAAACCCTAAATTGCACTACAGTCAACTGTAGGGGCAAAATGGTCATTTGGCAGTCAAAAGTTCAAATTTTTGGTCAACATATCATTTTGAAGCCACAAACATCATTTGATCAATGCTTGATCATGATTCTCAAAATTTGGCTCAGAAATCATCAAAGATGCAAAAGTTGCTATATTTGGACAGCTGAAAAAGTCAACTGAAATTGACCAGAGCATAACTTTCACATGGATTATCAGAAAAATTCCATCCAAAGCTCATTTTGAAGAGAAAGACATTTCCTACAACTCATCTTCATACTTCAAGTCCAAGAAATGCTCTCACAAAAAGTTATCAATTTCAACATTATAGGTCATTTTCAAAAGTCAACAAAAAGGGACTTTAAGTCAAAGGCCATAACTTGAGATTGGAAAATCAAAATGACATGGGACCAAAGGCATTGGTTAAAGGACTCAAAGACCTTTCCAAAATGTCCAAGAACATGTGAAAAGCTTAAAAATTGAGCAAGTTATGCCTTGTAGAAGTTGGGAAATTTTTGTGAAATGGCAAAAGTCAATTATCCTTGAAACTCCAATTTTTGACAAAAGGGCCCACTTTCTTCCACTTGATTCATCCTTGTCATGCCACACACGTGTCCCATGATTAATTTCAAGACCAAATATTGATTTTTCTATTTTATTTAATTTTTGATAATTTAATTCATTTTAAATCTTGGAAAATTCAAATAAAATTCAAAAACCAATGGAATAGTGTCATGTGAATTTGGACAACTTCCATATATCATGGGCCAACTCAAAAACTCAGGCTAGGGTTAAATTGCACACTAAGTCTTGGTCTTGGCTTAAAAGAAGGAAAATTGGTTAATAGTGAAAACCCTAGGACTTGTTCTCTCATGAGCATAAATCAAGGCCAGCTAGCAAGCTAATTCTCTTCCATCATAAGCACTGAGTCAAACCCTAAGCCTTGGACACCAAAGGCTGCGCTCAAAAGTTGATAAAAAAAACTTGAAATTTGGACTTGAAAATTGAATTCTGAAATCACTACTAGAGGGCGATTCAGAGCTTGATTCTTTTTCTAATAGTTTCCTTAGGCATTCCTGAACGTGTGCCAATTCCTAACATCAACCAAGACGCAAAGAAGTGGTATCTATAGCTCAGACTGTATCTCGAAGCTTTTGAAATCGCATATCTCAAATCATACATCTTTTTGCATTTTGATTGATGAATTCTTGTTCATAATGAAGTTTCCAAGCTAACCATTACTTTTAATTGCGTTTTTATTGATCATACGAGATTATGCCATGTTTGGATATTAGGGTTTGCAGGTTTTAAAATTGGGGTTTTTGCAAAGAAGAAAAATTAAAGCTTCAGACCATGACCATTGCATTCAGTACATTGAGACGAACATGAATCAACCTTCGCGAATAATTTATGAGCTACATAGCGCTATTCGCTATTTCTTCTAAAGGTGCCTAAACCCACGCATAAAAAACCGTGGCCTTTGTTTTGTGGTTTCAGGAAAAGTGGAGAAGATGACCTCGTGTCCAATGGTCATTGGTGCTTTTGAAATTCGCGCGTTTTTAATCCACTAACATTATGTTTTACTTATTATATTTATATGTTGTTATATGTTAAATTAAAAGCGTTTGGTTCAGTGGTGCAGGTGTCACTTTGCAAAGTCCAAGACCTGGGTTCGAATCCCAGGTCTGAGTAATTTCGTTACTATTTTTTCATTGATAATCATATGCAGGCACAATCCTAAGACGCATCATGCACACTCAAAACTCATCGTCCACGCGTCCCAGTAAATCAATCAGAGGGCTCAGATTCAAGGCACATGATACACTATGGTCAACACATTGGCACGTGAACTGAAAAGTCAAGTGGATTTCAATGTTAATGGGCCAGAATGCTAGGCCTTACCCCCAATTTTGGGGTCACCCCCCCTGGTTTGCTTTGCTTTTCATAATTTTTTTTTTTATTTATTTTCATTGTTTTAATTAATTAATTGTTTTCTTTACAAAATATAAAAACATCACAAAAAAATCAGAAAAAGGATAAGGACATAAAAAATATTTGTTTTATTTATTTTCTTGTAAATAATTAACATGTAAATAAATTTAGTAAAATAGGTTTTAACTTTAATTCTTTCTTCCATAAAAAAATCCAAAAATGTAGCATTAGGTTAATGACTTTTTTATTCCTTTTAACTTTCCTTGTTTTTTGCCATAATATTAGTAATTTTTATAATTAAACTAGGGTTGCATTTTAGGTTAGATTTTAATACTTTCTTAATAACTAAAAATCCAAAAATATAGCATTAGGTTTAATGACTTTTTATACCTTTTAAATTTTTCTTTTTTTTATCACAATATTATTTATTTATTTATTTTATTTTTATAATTAAATGTACATAAGTAAAAATTAGGGTTTAATTTAGATTAATATAACATTTTCACAATAACTAAAAAACATTAGAATTAGGATTTGCATTTCAAATTTCATTCTAAAAAGTTCTTTTTTTTCTTTTAAATCTTAAAAAATACAAAAATACCAAAAACATTCTTTTTTTTAATTCTAATTCCTCATTAAATTTAATTTTTTGCAAAAGGGTCCAACGCCCATTGTCTTAATTATTTTATTTTGCACATTTACTTTATTGCTTATTATTCATTATGTACATGTCTCAAAGCCTTGTAACAATTTATACTTTTCGCATATTCGCTTTATTTATTTTCAGTCAAATCGGGTCCGGTTTATTTTGGCGATGTGGACCCGCGCCATTTGTAATAGTTTAGATTTATTTTTTCCGCAAATATTTAAACTGTTAAAAAGCATGCAAGAATGAATGTCTTAATTAAAATCAAGCGTAGAACACAAATAAACATGACAAGACAAATAACTGAAACATGACACACAATTCGCACACACCACCCCTAGGGTACGCCTCACTGTTGCCTTTCGAAAGGTGATTGTCGAGTAGAGGACGTCTTAGTAAGTCCTCATGATCCGGGAACCTGGCATGAGGGTAGCTTCTAAGGTGTCTTCCCATTGCTCTGGTGATCACCACGTCCCTAAAACTCGAATTGACCCGAACACCTCCAACAGTGGTGCTACCTACCTCTCAATGGTGGGATGGCACTACTTTAAAGGACATTTACACAGACGAATTCCTTAGGGTAGGTAGACGACTCATGGACACTTGCTCTCTTCAAAACAAACTGAAATCTTTTCACACCAACACACTTTCAAAAACTTTCAAAACAAACTTTTCAAACACTCTGACGTACGAGTTGAACTGAAACTTTTCAAAGAATATTTTTGAAACCCACAATTGAAAAGCAAGCAAACATTTTGAAAACACATTGAGCAAGTATCTAAGAGCCCATGGATAACCATGGATAGAAAGGGTGCTAACACCTTCCCTTTCTATAACCTACCTCCCGAACCGAGATCAATCTCTTTAAGGAATTTTTCTGTGCTTTTGTCCTTTCCATTTGGAGAAAATAAAAGACGGTGGCGACTCTTGCTTCCGCGACATTTCGCGAACCAGCGTTAAACAGTCAGTTCCAGATCCACCGATCACAGTCATCTCTGCTTATCCTCACCATTTGGTTGTCCTTTGTTAAAGACATGCATTCAGTGCCTGATAGATAACAAAGAGATTTTGTTTGAAAAGACTCGTGTTTCACCTATTCCTGTTGAAGATGTTTCTATCATTACCATTTCCGCCAATTCTTCCATGGTCTCCACCAAAAGACCCGTTAGAATTACACTGGTTCCGAAAGCAACTCCTTTAATAATCATAATGTCCGGGCCAGTCCCATATGGATTAGACAAGACCATGCCGTGGAATTATGGAGGGGACATTTACTACCATGGAGTCAAGCAAGACTGGCTGGCCGCCGAAGAGATAAACTCCGAAGAAGAAGATTCCGACATCAGTAATATTGCCGGAACCAGCAAAATTACCCGAAGCGGTAGGATCTTTTCTCCAGAAATTGCTCCTCCTAAAGCAGTTTCTGGACCCGTGATCATCCATGTGGTTTCTCCAAAGGTTACTTCCGTACGCATAATCATCTATGCAAGTGCTCCTATTGATGAAGACGTTACAACCCCTGTAATCATTCTTACCGACACTCCTGCTGTCGAGTTAACCGAGGCTCGAGGAAAAGGTGTTATGGTTGAGCATGTCCGGACGAAGGCTCAGTCATTGACTATCCTTGAGACCTCTAATAAGGAAATGGAGGAGATCTTAAAAATTATAAAGAAAAGCGACTACGATGTAGTTGAACAACTGGATAAAACCCCCTCTAAGATATCCATGTTGGCATTACTACTATGTTCCGAGGCACATGCAAAAGCCTTGGTTAAGTTCTTAAAAACTGCCCATGTACCTCAAGAGACGTCTGCTGATCAATTTCAAGACTGCGTGGCCAGCCTAACTGTGGACAATGGTTTAGGTTTTTCAGATGTTGATCTGACACCGAGGGGAAGTAAGCATAATGAGGCGTTGCATGTCTCAGTGGAGTGTAGGGGCACCACTCTGGCGCATGTTTTGGTGGACACAGGCTCGTCTTTGAACATATTACCGAAAAAAGATTTGGATAGACTTGACTGTGAGGGGTTGACTTTAAAGCCAAGCAACATAGTAGTAAAGGCTTTTGACGGCTCGAAGAGGATGGTACATGGGAAGGTGGACATTCCCATAAAGGTTGGAACCCAAACCTTCAATTCAACTTTTTATGTGATGGACATCTGCCCTTCATATTCCTGCTTGCTAGGCCGACCATGGATCTATAATGTTGGAATTGTTACCTCTACATTACACCAGATGCTGAAGTATCCAGTTCAAGGGAAGATTATCACCGTTCATGGAGAGGAAGAATACATGATCAACCATCTCAATTCCTTCAGATGTGTGGAATTGGACGGAGAATTCATTGAAACTCCTTTTCAACACTTTGAAGAGGTCCCCCAAGAGGTCGCAGTGACCAAGGTTGCTTCTAAGATTATAAGGCCTCCACTTCGGATGTCATCTCTGAAGGATGCCAAAGCAGTGGTGGAAGAAGGTGGATGTACTATCTAGGGGCAACTTCCAGATATCTCATATAAGTCTGACAAGTTTGGTTTAGGTTTCACTTCAAGTGCTCAAAAGGTTGTACGCTGTGCCCATGTTGGAGGGCCACCCTTGAAGATTAGCAACCGTGAGGTCAACACGGTAGAAGATGGTGAAGATGGCTGCAACCTGGAGGAATGGATCTTTCCAACTGTCAATGGAGGGCTCAGCAATTGGGAGGCCAGAGATTTCATCCCAATCACTTTCATCCCTCAGTAATTTATCTTTACATTTTGTTGGATCTGTAATATTCAAAAACAATTTGCACTCTTAAAACCTTGTGTCTTACCCGAGGCACAATGGTCCATTTGTAAGGGTTATTATTTCATCTTCATATGACATCAATGAATCATGGACGTTTTCGCATACAAACTTTTGTGCTCATTGTTTTTATTTTACATTTTATTTTCTTTCTAAGATAGCTATACCCTTACACACACCCACACTCACAATGCAGGTATCCATCCATTCTGGATCCCATGGATAATGATACTGCTATGGCCTTTCGTAACTCTGAGAATCTAATCTACCAAGCCGAAGACGAATGTGAGGAACTGGCCAGACTGCTACAACAAGAAGAAAGAACCATTCAGCCTCACGAGGAACCCGTGGATACAATCAACCTGGGTACCGAAGAAGACAAAAAAGAGGTCAAGGTGGGTGCCAATATGGAACCCAATATTAAGAAGTGTCTGATTCAGCTGTTGCATAATTATGTCAAAGTCTTTGTCTGTTCATATGGAGACATGCCAGAACTTGATGAAGATACTGTGGTACATCGTCTGCCTACAAGAGAGGGTTGTCCGCCAATAAAGCAAAAGGTTCGCCGCATGAGACCTGATATGTCAGAAAAGATTAAAGTAGAGGTCATGAAGCAATTCAATGCTGGATTCTTGGCTGTCATCTCTTATCCTCAATGGGTTGCCAACGTTGTTCCCGTGCCCAAAAAAGACGGCAAAGTGCGAATGCGTGTGAACTACCGAGATTTGAATAGGGCAAGCCCTAAAGATGATTTTCCACTCCCCCACATTGATATCCTAGTTAACAATACGGAACAACACAAAGTGTTTTCCTTCATGGACGAATTCTCAGGTTACAACCAAATCAAAATGGCACCTGAGGACATGGAGAAAACAACATTTGTCACACAGTGGGGCATATTCTGCTACAAGGTGACGCCATTCAGACTGAATAATGTTGGGGCAACCTATCAGCGCGCCATGGTAGCTTTATTTCACGACATGATACATCATGAAATAGAAGTCTAAGTGGACGATATGATAGCCAGATCGCAAACAGAAGAAGAACATCTTGACCACTTATAAAAACTGTTTGAGAGACTAAAGATGTACAAGCTGAGGTTGAATCCAAACAAGTGTACATTTGGGGTACGGTCATGTAAACTCCTAGGTTTTGTCGTCAGCAACAAAGGTATCGAGGTCGATCCTGCCAAAGTTAAAGCAATACAAGAAATTCTTGTTCCTCGTACTGAGAAGGAAGTCAGAGGATTCTTGGGACGTTTGAACTATATTGCCAGATTCATTTCTCACCTGACAGCTACTTGTGAGCCAATCTTCAAACTATTGAAGAAAGATTAAGTAGTCAAATGGAATGATGAATGCCAAGTTTCTTTTAATAAAATCAAAGAGTACTTACAAGATCCTCCTGTGTTGATGCCACCAGTCGAGGGAAGACCGTTGATTATGTATCTGACTGTTTTAGAAAACTTAATGGGGTGTGTATTGGGGCAGCATGATGAGTCTGGCCGAAAAGAGCACGCTATTTACTACCTGAGCAAAAAGTTTACTGACTGTGAAACCAGATATTCACTGCTCGAGAAAACTTGTTGCGCTCTGGCATGGGCTGCTCGCCGGCTAAGACTGTATATGCTGACTCATACTACCTTGTTGATATCTAAAATGGATCCGATAAAATACATCTTCGAGAAGCCTGCTCTTTCTGGGAGAATAGCGAGATGGCAGATGATCCTGACAGAGTACGACATACAATATACTACCCAGAAAGCTATAAAGGACAGTGTACTAGCTGATCACCTTGCTCACCAAGCCGTAGAAGACTATCAGTCCATGAAGTTCGATTTTCAGGATGAAGACATCATGACATTAGACAACTGTGAAGAAATCAGGCCATACGACGGACCTGAACAAGGATCCCGATGGACCCTGTTCTTTGATGGAGCCTCTAACACACTCGGAAATGGTATCAGTGTTGTACTCATATCTCCGGAAGGTTGTCATACTCCCTTTATCGCTAGACTTTGCTTCAATTGTACCAACAACATGGCAGAATACGAAGTGTACATCTTTGGTCTCAGAGCTGCCATAGACTTGGGGATCTAATCCTTGGATGTATTTGGAGATTCAGCTTTGGTCATCGGTCATAACAAAGGGGAATGTGACACCAAACACCCAAACCTTATCCCTTACAAAGAACACGTTTTGACGTTGCTACCACATTTTGAGAAGATTACCATCGAGCATTTCCCGCGAGAAGAAAATTAGCTAGCAGACGCTCTAGCCACAATGTCATCTATGTTTAAACTTAATTGGGATAACGAGGCTCCCTAAATCACCATCGAACGAATGGATGAACCAGCACACTGTCACGAGATTAATATTGAATAAGTAGTGAACCAGCCTTGGTTTCATGAAGTCAAGAGGTATCTCGAGGCTCAAGAATATCCAGAATGAGCTTCAATCAATTATAAGAAGTTCTTAAGGAGATTCTCTGCTAAATTCTTCCTTAGTAATGGCATCCTATACAAACGCAATCATGACTCTGTATTGCTTCGATGCGAAGATAAGGTTGAAGCTGAAAGGATCATGGCTGAATTACATGAAGATACTTTTGGCACCCATTCAAGTGGGCATACAATGGAGAAGAAGATCATACGGGCAGGCTATTATTGGTCTACCATGGAAGCAGATTTCTATCAACACTTTCGAACCTGTCATAAATGCCAGATTTATGCCGACAAAGTGCATGTACCCCTGGTTCCTCTGAATGTCTTGACGGCTCCTTGGCCTTTTTCTATGTGGGGAATTGATATGATTGGGGAAATCAAGCCGACAGCCTCCAATGGACATCGCTTCATCCTAGTGGCCATTGACTATTTTACAAAGTGGGTTGAAGCAACCTCCTTCGCTTCTGTCACCAAGAATGTTGTTGCCCGTTTCATCAAGAAAAATCTCATTTGCCGGTACGGTATCCCCGAAAGGATCATCACTGACAATGGTACGAATCTCAACAACACTATGATCACCATATTGTGCGAGCAATTCAAGATTCAGCATCATAATTCTTCTCCCTATCGGCCAAAGATGAATGGTGTTGTCAAAGCTGCAAATAAGAACATTAAAAAGATCATACAGAAAATGACAGTCACATACAAAGACTGGCATGAGATGTTACCATTCGCTCTCCACGGGTATCGTACCACGACTCGCACATCAACCGGGGCAACACCCTATTCTTTGGTATACGACATGGAAGCTGTCTTGCCTATTGAGGTTCAAATCCTTTCTCTGAGGATTATAAAGGATGCAGGGTTGAACGAAGACGATTGGATCCAGACTCGACTTGATTAACTGAATTTGATTGATGAAAAGTGACTTATTGTTGTTTGCCATGGTCAAATGTATCAAAAATGGATGATCAAGGCTTTCAACAAGAAAGTTAGACGCCAAGTATATCAAGTTAGGGATCTAGTGATCAAACGCATCATCTTACCACAAGGTGATCCCAGGGGCAAATGGACTCCTACCTATGAAGGACCATTTTTAATCAAAAACATATTCTCCGGTGGGGCAATGATCTTAACCACCATGAATGGTGACGACCTGCCAAACCCTGCAAACGTAGACATAGTCAAAAGATACTACACATAAGAGACCCACTAGGTTGACACACCTATGCAAAACAAGGGCATCCCGGCTGTGATACGGTGGGAGAACTGACTTGAGGTTTTGCGTTTGTTTTCGCAAATGTTTCGGTTGAGCAAGAGTCGCCACCGACTTTTTATTTTATCCTAAGGAAAGGTTAAAAAGCACAGCAAAAACCTTTGAGATGTTTTCTTGGGTTCGGGGAGTAGATTATAGAAAGGGAAGGTATTAGCACCCTTTCTATCCATGGTTATCCATGGGCTCTTAGTTACTTGCTTAGATCAACTTGCCTTGATTTTCAATTGTTTGAAATGGTGCTTTGCGTGTGTGTTTGAAAAATGTTTTGAAAAGAGGCCAATGTGGTGGCAACCTTTATAATGATCCATGTTGGGGATGTATACAAAAGTGTATGTCTTTTGAAAAAAGTTTTCAATGTTTTTGAAAGTTGTTTTGAAAGTGTTGTGGAAGGTGATTTTGACAAATAGGCAAGTGTTTTTGTTTTGCAAGTTGGCAAGTAACCAAGAGCTATCTACCCTAAATTTCTCAAAGATCTTTGCTATGTTTTAACCCTTTTAACAATTTTGTTCCACCATTGTATTTGGTGGACAATCTTATGTTAGGATGTGAACGGGACGGGCGCGGGTCATTGTTTAGACCATGATTGCAATGGTGCCAAGTATCTTTGGGCAATTTTTCCTTTAAGGGACTTGATCATTTTTAGGAAACTTTTGAAAGCGTCATCGAGGGACTATGATCATTTGATTGTTTTGTTTTTGCCAAAGATACCTAACATGCAACATGGCCCATTATTGAAGGCAACAAGTGGAGTACCCTAGGGGTGCAAGTGTGATTAGTGTTGTCCATTTTCATGCTTGTTTATCTTGAATTTAGGTCAAACTATTTGTTGTTTTTGATTTGCATACAAAACCCTAATTCTATCATGGCATATTTAGAAAGCTTTTAAAGTGCGGAATTTAAAGGTCCTAAATTATTACAACACAATATATGGGATGGGGGGGTACAAATGTTCAAAATGGGGATATTTTAGCAAGAAATTAAAACCTAAACTATTACATCCAAATTGAATTATACAAATTAATTAATTGCACAATAATAAAATAAAATAAAATAAATATGCAAGATATAAAAAATGATTTTTATATGTATGTAAAAAGTATTTTTTATGTGTCAAATAAACAAAAATAAAATGAATTAATTTTTGGTATTTTTAGGTATTTAGGGCAAAACCCTAATTTTGTTAAATAAAATGTATTAATTATTTATTATATGCAATATTTATTAATTATGTGTAAAAAATAAATAAAAAGAAAGTATATTGTCAAAAAGTGATTTTTTAAGTTAAATATTAATAAAAAATAAAAATGTATTATTTTTATGTTTTTAACCTAAATAGACTAATAAATATATAAGTATCTATATTATTTATTAAATATATTAAATATATACAAAAATAAAATATTTAATATTTACAAAAAAAATATTTTTTTTTCATGAAATGTTTTCAAAGGTAAAATAAAATAAAAATCAGAAATAAAAGTGTTTGTATTATTTTCAGTTATTTTAAATAAAAGTATATTTATGTTTATTTATGTACAAAACTAAATAAAGCCAAATAAATATCAAATAAAATGCAAAAAATGTGGGAAAAATAATTTTAATATTTTTTCACGCTTAAATAAAAATATGGAAACAAAATCAAAAGGAAAAAAATAAAAAATGACAAGTATATCTCAAAATGGGCCAGGGGGGTGCATGTGAAAACTGAAAGTGCAAAAAGGAAAAATATCTCAGGCCCAGCCCATGAGAGGTTGTCTTCAACCTCCAGACAAAAATGTCAAAAAACGCGCGCTCTTCCCTCCTGGTTCAAACATCCTGATTCTTGGGCTTTTAGCACAAACTTACAACATGAAAAATGTCAAGCATCAAGCCAAGATTCCATACATACCAAGAACTTGATCTAACTCTTAGAAATGAGAGAGAATTTCTCCATCCCTAATTCTTAACCTAAGTTTTTGTCAATGTTCAGGTCTTAAATTCTCTCAGCATATGCAATATAAATGGAAAGTGAGGATATGTATAGCTTCAGGGCCATGAGTAGGACATTTTTCATTCATAAACTTAAAGCTAACTCTTCCTAAATTGAGAGATAGAAGTCCATGAACTTACTTGTTCAGCTTGGATCGTGTCTGGCAATGGAGGCACTTTCAAGGCAAGGTGAGGATTGGTACAGCTTGCTTGAAGTCCAGGGATGCTATTCCAACCTTTAGCTTGCTTTGAAACCAAGTGAATCAAGCTATGGCAACCAACCTGCAAAACAGAAAAAATGAAAATGGTGAAGTTGGTTAGAGGTGTTACAGGTCGTGTCCAATGCTTGGGATAGCTTGTATATGTGGTATGGAGTGTGTATGAACTGGTTTTAGCAAGAATGCACGAGTGGATTGAGTTATGGAAGTCCAACTGCAGAGGTGACTCTGTTTTCTGCAGTAGGATGGTGTTTTGATGAATGATGAGGTTTATAAGGTGTTTTGGTCGTGCCTTAGCTCAGTTATGTTGTTTGGGATGTGTCTAACAAGTTTGTCTAAGCTAGTTCTTGCAGCAATGAGAGTTGTTGTGAGTTATGCCAAGTTTCTTCACACTTAAGCAAAAAATGTCAACTTGATTTCTAGACTTGTGCAGGCCCCTCAAATGTGCTTCAAAGCCTTGTCTTGATCAGTGGGATATATCCCTGAACTTGTGCCAAAAGGATTTGCATTGTACTTCAAAGATTGCAATCTTGACATAAAGTTCAACTTTTCAAAAATGGATAATTTGCTTTTTCCATTTTATGGCTCAATCTTGTATGCAATGGTTAAACACACAAGATAAGGCTTAAACATAAAGGATTGGCATTAAATTTATGAGTGTAGATGAGATAAAAGTCCTGTAATCTAGCTTAGAGCATGCTGAGTTCAAAAATGCAAAGTTATGGACATGGAAATGGCTCATGAACAAAGTGAGTTTTGCCTATATTGCCAAATTCGATTCTCCCTAACCACAAGGTTGTTTGATGAGTTCTTGGACATTTTGGAAATCTTGGAATGTGTACTACAATCCATCTTTGTAATGCAAATTGAAATTCCAAGTGGAAGCATGTGAAAGTGGCCATGAAGTTAGGCAAAAATCCTGCCTAGAATAGGTCAAAATTTTTCTAAGTTAAGAATATTTTGCACCCTTGTTCCAAAAATCATAACTTGAGCTACAAGCTTCTTTTGAGGAAACCTTGTGAATCAAAGTTGTAGATTTTGAAATGGACTACAACTTTCATGTTTTGACTTTTGTTTGAATCCAAATGCATCTTGGTGAAAAAATGGGACAAAGTTAGGAAAAAATTAGGGATTTTCATAACTTAGAAAAATTCTAAGTTATGAAAATTCTTCATTTCAAACCCTAATTTGTGATTTTGGGTTTCTTGATGAACAAGTTTCATAATTTGACATGTTTTGATAGAAAATGAATCTTGACACTTGATTTTGACCAAAAAGTAAAAGTTTGACTTTTCAGTATACAATCAAATTTGGCTCAGTTGACTGGAAAATTCATCTGTCAATCTTGTGCATTTGGGATCTCTTGAACTTGTGGAACATGTCAAGACAATTCCATAGGGTCCTTGAGTCCATATGTGAGCTTGGTTTGCCATTGGTTAGGTCAAACAGTCAAAAATTGCCTTTGTGCAGTCAAAACCCTAAAAATGACCATTTTGCCCTTTTGGTGATCTGATCAAATTTCTTGTGGAATTGTGATCCAAACTTGACCAAATGGTTCATATGAGTTCAATATGTTGATGTGGTTCCAAAATCATGAGGTTTGACTGTCAATTGACCACAATTGACTTTTTCCCCAATACAGCTGATTTCTAGGTCAACTGTCCAATTGACTGGGCAAAGTTTGGAATCAAGACTTGAAACTTGGCATGGATAAACTTGAGAGTCCAACATGAAGCATGAAAGTCACTTTAGGCATTTTAGGTTAAAACATCTTTGTGCAAACACAAACCCTAATTTGGGTCAACAGTGCAAGGAGAAGTCTTGAGCAGAGGAAACCCTAGCTGGATCTTGAGCTCCAAGGGTCTTGTGGTGAGAAAATGTTGAGGGAATGGGAGGGAAAATTTTGGGGTACAACAGTTGCCCCTGTTCAATCTTCTTAGACCTGAAGAGTTAGATTGGCAGGTTTTCCTTTTGCGACTCGAGGGTAAAAGGAGATTGGACACTAGAGTGCCCTGAAATTTGTACTCGCATGCTGGAGTATCAGCAATGTGATGGTGGGAATGGGCTTATAGATGCCATTTGGAGAGATGGTGGATAGGGGGATGGGCTTATAGATGCCATCTGGAGACGTGACAGAACCTTGTCGGGAATGGGCTTATAGATGCCATGCGTAAGAGATTCCTTAGCGAGAACTTGCGTACTTTGAGAAAGGAAGATGTTTCCTGGCTTGTTACAGGCGTTGATCTTCAGTCTCTTCATGCAGATATGCCCTGGCTAGATACAGGTATCGAATCTACAATTGGTTGCTCGCAGATGTGCCCTAGCTAGATACAGGAATCGAATCTGGAACTGTTGTCTACAGATGTGCCCTGGCTGGATACAGGTATCGAATCTGGAATTGTCGTCTACAGATATACCTGGCTGGATACAGGTATCGAATCTGGAATTAGTTGCTCACAGATGTGCCCTGGCTAGATACAGGAATCGAATCTGGAATTAGTTGCTCACAGATGTGCCCTGGCTAGATACAGGAATCGAATCTGGAACTGTTGAAGGTTTGTAGAGATAGCTTTCCTGGATGGATACAAGTGTAAACCTCTGACCTGAGAATGAAAGATAATTTCCTGGCCTATTACAGGGGTTGATCTTCAAATTCTTCATGCAGATATGCCCTGGCTAGATACAGGTATCGAATCTACAATCAATCACTCACGGATGTGCCCTGGCTAGATACAGGAATCGAATCTGGAATTGCGATAGTTGATAGTAATCATCTCTTGGATTGATCTTTTCCTGAAAAGGTAAAACAACAGTTGTATGTGAAGTTATGATGCATGAAATGCATGATGTCATGATGCTCAAAGTGAGATATTGTTGTATGCACTTTGTCATGTATGTAAGCAGGATGTATGAAATATGAAATGTCTATGAATGTATTTTCGTCTAGGAAAATAAATCCTTGACGACTGGCCGGGGAATCAAATCCTGGGCTGGCGTTGAAGAGTAGAGTTCTTCGTTTCTGCTGGGGATGATGATTGCAAGAATAAACCGGTAGGAGAAGATGACTCCTTTAGGGAATAAACTTGTTGGAGAGATTACTCTGAGAGGAATTACTCTGTGAGAAGAGATACTTCGCTGAGGTTTTGATGAGAGCTCCGCTGGGGATAGGAAGAACTTCGCCGAGGACGATCTTTCCGTGGTAATTAGCTGAGGATAACCGAGTTATAAGCTCTTGTAAGGAATAACTTTGAATAAAGTCCGGGAGAGACATCCGTACTCTGCAGGGGATAAGCTTCCAGAATCTACGGGGGATAAGCTCTAAGACCTGTTGGGGATATGGGTTCCACTCTCCTGGGGAAACTTTTCAGACTGTACTGGGGTGTTGGTATTCCGCTGGGGGACAATCTCATATTAAGACTGCCAGGGATGCTTGCTGAGGAATGTCTATACTCCGCTGGGGAATGTTGAGATCTTCTGGGGACACCCAACTTCCTTTAGGCTGGCCGTAGACTAACTCTGCTTGAGGAGAATATCGCTGACTTGATAGGGGAACTGTGCCTTTTCGGGGCTGACGGGAGAGTATTGCTGAAATCTGGCCTTAATCTGTGGGGAGTTGAGGTGACCTGGTTAATTTCTTCAGCTGAACCTACTTTGGTACCTTGGTGGACAGAGAAACTAAATCGCTTAGACAATTCTAAATTGCCCCTGTTTCTGATGTCACCTGTAATTAGTCTTTTGTTTCGCACGCAAATATTCATGATTAGCAATTAATTTCAAATGCATATATCAAAAATGAACATTGGACGTTCTTCGCAAAACAAAACAAAAAAAAGGAAAAACAATGGATAATTTTTCTGAAAAATTGAACTTGTATTGATTTTGAAATTTGCCCGTAAATAGGCGTTTTTGTACAAGAGGCTGACGTCCTAGTAAGAGAACGCCGCCGAGCAAAATAGAGTTCATACAATTTTGAAAAGGAAACAAAACAGCCATGTGAAAAATAATCCCACTGTGTTCCAACTCTGCTATCGCCTTTATGTCTTCGAGCATCTCATCACTTTGCTGCTTAGTTGAAGATGAAGCTGATTGATTGATGCCGAAGTCTGATAGTTGATGCCGAATTCTGGATGCAAGGTGATCCAATGAGACATAGTATTATGCCTTATCCCTAACTTTTGCCTGGACCGCCCTTTCGGGTTTTCAGTCCACCGGGATACCCATTTTTGCCCAAGCCGCCTTTTCAGGTTTTCGACTTGCCGGGTGTACAGATTTTTTTCATTTTCATCCCTTATTTTTTCCCGAGCCCTTTTGGTTCACCGGGAAGCCCTTATTTTTTCCTAGGTGTGTCAACCTAGCGGGTCTTTGATTCATGCGTAGTATCTTTTTACTATGTCTGCATTGGCGGGGTGTGGAAGGTCGTCACCATCCGTGGTGGTTAGAATCATAGCTCCTCTTGAGAAGATATGTTTAACCACAAATGGCCCTTCGTACGTAGGGGTCCATTTTCCCCTGGGATCACTTTGAGGAAGAATGATGCGCTTGATTACCAGGTCTCCGACTTGATACTCTTGTCGTCTGACCTTCTTGTTAAATGCCCTGATCATCCGTTTTTGGTACGTCTGACCATGACAAATAGCAGTGAGTCTTTTTTTGTAAATTAGGTTTAATTGATCAAGCCGAGTCGGGATCCAGTCTTCTTCGCTCAAACCCGCATCCTTCATTATCCGGAGAGAGGGTATCTGGACTTCAATAGGCAAGACCGCCTCCATGCCATAGACCAAGGAAAAGGGAATTGCCCCTGTTGACGTCTGTGTTGAGGTGCGGTAACCATGAAGAGCAAATGGTAACATTTCGTGCCAATCTTTGTAGGTCACTGTCATCTTCTGCACAATCTTCTTGATGTTCTTATTCGCTGCTTCTACAGCCCCGTTCATCTTCGGCCGGTAAGGAGAAGAGTTGTGGTGCTGTATCTTGAATTGCTCACAGAGCTCAGTGATCATCTTGTTGTTAAGATTGGTACCATTGTCCGTAATGATCCTCTCAGGTATACCGTATCGACAGATCAAGTTATGTCGAATGAACCGTGCCACGACGCTCTTGGTTACGGTAGCATAGGAGGCTGCTTCAACCCACTTCGTGAAGTAATCAATTGCTACCAGGATGAAGCGATGCCCGTTGGATGCCGTCGGTCGGATCTCGCCGATCATATCAATCCCCCATATTGCAAAAGGCCAAGGTGCCATCAGGACGTTCAGAGTAACCAGAGGAATGTGCACCTTATCAGCATAAATCTGGCATTTATGACAAGTTCGCGAATGCTGATAACAGTCGGCTTCCATTGTGGACCAGAAATATCCTGCCCGAAGGATTTTCTTTGCCATGGTATGTCCACTGGAATGTGTTCCGAAGGTACCTTCATGTAGCTCTGCCATGATCCTTTCTGCTTCAGTCTTATCCACACAACGCAGTAAGGTTGAATCATGGTTTCGTTTGTACAGAATGTCGTTGCTGAGGAAGAACTTTGCTGCGAACCTTCTCAAAAACTTCTTGTCGTTAACGGATGCACCCTCGGGGTATTCTTGAGCTTCCAAGTACCTCTTCACCTCATGATACCATGGTTTTTCTGTTACCTCTTTGGTCTCGAGATCGCAGCAATGTGCAGGTTCATCCAACTTCCAGATAATGATCCGGGGCGCCTCATTTTCCCATTTGACTTTGAACATAGAAGACATTGTAGCCAACGCATCCGCTAACTGATTCTTCTCTCTTGGGAAGTGTTCAAAAGTTATCTCCTCGAAGTGGGGAAGCAATGTCAGCACATACTCCTTGTAAGGAATAAGATTTGGGTGTTTCGTATCCCACTCGCCTTTGATCTGATTGATCACGAGAGAGGAATCTCTGAAGACACTCAGAAGCTTAATCCTTAAGTCGATCGCAGCTTGAAGACCCATGATACATGCCTTATATTCTGCCATGTTGTTGGTGCAGCTGAAACATAGCCGGGCGGTGAGTGGAGTATGAGTGCCTTTAGGGGATATGATCACAGCATCGATTCCATTACCCAAAGCGTTTGAGGCTCCGTCAAAGTGCATAGACCATCGGGATCCTTCCTCAGGTCCTTCATCCGGTCCAGGTACTTCACAATCAGTCACTACCATGATATCTTCGTCTGGAAATTCAAAGTTCAACGACTGGTAATCGTCCACTGGTTGGTGTGCCAAATGGTCGGCCAATACACTTCCCTTGATTGCTTTCTGAGTCGTATACTGGATGTCGTATTCCGTCAAGATCATTTTCCATCTTGCTATTCTTCCAGATAGAGCAGGCTTTTCGAATATGTACTTGATTGGATCCATTTTTGAAATCAACAGAGTAGTGTGAGTCAACATATACTGTCTCAGCCGGCGAGCAGCCCATACCAAAGCGCAGCAAGTTTTCTCGAGTAGTGAGTATCGAGTCTCACAGTCGGTAAACTTTTTGTTAAGGTAATAAATGGCGTGTTCTTTTCGGCCAGACTCGTCATGCTGCCCCAGTACACACCCCATTGAGTTGTCCAGTACTGTCAAGTATATGATTAGAGGTCTCCCTTCAACCGGCGGCATAAGAATGGGTGGTTCTTGGAGATACTCTTTGATTATTTCGAAAGCGGCCTGACATTCATCGTTCTAACGTACTACTTGATCTTTCTTCAGCAACTTGAAGATTGGTTCACAGGTAGTAGTTAGATGTGAGATGAATCGGGCAATGTTGTTCAACCGTCCTAGAAAGCCTCTGACTTCTTTCTTTGTCTTGGGAGTTGGCATCTCTTGTATGGCTTTCACTTTGGCAGGGTCTACTTGAATGCCTTTGTCGCTTACGACGAAGCCTAGCAATTTTCCAGATCTCACCCCAAAGGTGCACTTGTTTGGGTTCAACCTCAGCTTGTACAACTTCAGACGGTCAAACAGCTTCTGTAGGTGGTCAAGGTGTTCCTCCTCAGTTTGGGACCTTGCAATCATATCGTCGACGTATACTTCTATCTCGTGATGGATCATATCATGAAATAAAGCAACCATGGCACGTTGGTAGGTTTCCCCAGCATTCTTCAACCCAAAAGGCATGACCTTGTAGCAAAAGGTGCCCCACTGAGTAACAAAAGTGGTCTTCTCCATGTCTTCAGGAGCCATCTTGATCTGATTATAACCGGAGAAGCCGTTCATGAAGGAGAATACTTTATGCTGAGCAGTGTTGTCAACCAGAACGTCCATATGAGGCAGAGGGAAATTATCCTTAGGGCTGGCCCTGTTCAAATCCCTGTAATCAACACACATTCGGACCTTACCATCCTTCTTTGGCACTGGAACCACGTTGGCAACCCACTGAGGGTAAGAAGTCACTGCTAGAAACCCGGCATCAAATTGTTTCATAACCTCAGCTTTGATTTTCTCGGACATCTCTGGACGCATACGGCGGACCTTCTGTTTAACCGGAGGGCAATCTTCCTTGGTAGGCAGGTGATGAACCACAATGTCGGTATCCAAAACAGGCATGTCTTTGTAAGACCAGGCAAAGATTTCCATGTAGTCATGCAGCATCTGAATCAACCGTTGTTTCACACTGAGCTCTAGATTGGCACCAATCTTGACTTCCTTTATGTCTGTCTCAATACCCAGATTTACCGTTTCCACTGGCTCTTCATGTGGCTGAATGGCCCTCTCTTCCTGGAGTAGCAGTCTTGCAAGTTCACCAGGCACTTCGCAATCATCTTCACCTTCGTCTTCGGCTAAGTTGATCGGATTCTCGAAGTCATAACTGGCAGTAGCAGAGTCGTTACCAGTGAGATCCAGAGTGGATTGGAACCTGTATAAGTGAGTGTGTGTAAATATAGTTGTTTTGCAATATATGATAAAGAAAGAAAAGGAGCACAAGATTTGAAATGCAACAAACGTCCAATGTTTTGATTAATGATATATGAAAATGACATACAAAAGCCCTCATAAATGGAGCTACGGTGCCCCGGGTAGGACACCAAGCCATAAAAGTTTCAACATATTGTTTGTTACAAATTCAAAATAAAAGAGTTCATTACTGAGTGACAAAAGTAATAGGTGTGAAGTCTTTCGTAGTCCAGTTTCTTGGTCCACCGTCGGTTGTTGGGTAGATCCAACTGTCGAATTCAGATTACTCTACTTCGTCTTCAATAGCATTCACTCCCGGGTTGGTGATGAACACAGGAGGTCTTCCAATTCTTGCTTTGCGAACAACCCTCTGAGCCTCTGCAGTGAAACCCAAACCAAACTTGTTGGTCTTTGGAGTAAAGTCAGGGAGTCGGCCCCAGTTTGCGCATTCACCCTTCTCAATCGCAGCCCGGGCATCCTTTAAGGAAGACATCTTCAAAGGAGGGTCTTCAATCACAGTTTCAGCTGACGCCAGTGTCTGAGGCACCTCTTCAAAGTGTTGAAAGGGGGTTTCAATGAATTCCCCATCCATTTCTATGTACCGGAACGAGTTAAGGTGGCTGACCATATACTCTTCTTCCCCTTGAATTGTAACAATCTTTCCTCTGACTGGGTACTTAAGCTTCTGATGCAGTGTGGAGGTCACAGCTCCAGCCTTGTGGATCCATGGACGGCCCAGCAAACAAGAGTAGGATGGACGGATGTCCATCACATAGAAAGTTGAATCAAAAACTTGAGAACCAACCCTGATCGGAATGTCAACTTCGCCATGTACCATCCTTTTCGAACCGTCAAAGGCTCGGACAACAATGTTACTAGGCTTGAGCTCCAGACCCTCACAATCTAATCTGTCTAGGGCCTTCTTGGGAAATACATTCAATGAAGAACCGGTGTCTACCAACACATGGGCAAGAGTAGTGCCCCTGCATTCAATAGAGACATGCAGGGCATCATTATGGTTCTTTCCTTTTGCAGTCAGATCGGTGTCAGAGAAGCCCAGACCATTGTCAGCGGTCAAGTTGGCCACACAATCAGTAAATTGATCAGCAGACGTTTCTTGTGGCACATGGGCCGTCTTTAGGAAGGAGATCAGGGCTTTGGCATGGGCCTCTGAACACAATAACAGTGATAGCATAGAAATCTTTGATGGGGTGTGCCCCAACTGCTCAACAACATTGAAATCACTTTTCTTGATAATCTTGAGGATCTCCTCCATCTCTTGCTGGGAGGCTTCAACAGTGGTTGTCCTTGGCGCCTCCGTCAGGGCAGGCAAATCAGTAGCAATCCCTTTGCCCCGAGCGTCGGATGACTCGGCAGCAGGGGTAGAAACAGGAACTTGATTAGAAATTGGAACATGCACACTTGCAGGTGTGATGATAAGGGGTTTCTGAATAGCTGGTGGCAAAATATCTGGTGAAAACAACCTACCACTGCGAGTAATTTTGGCAGGCCCGGTGATGTTACTGACACCGGTACTTGTATCAAACTCTTGTTTCACTCCAAGCACATAAACATCTGCCCCATAGTGCCATGGGACTGCTTTGTCGGACGTGTAGGGGAGGGGCCCCGGAACAGTAATGATGATAGGAGCAATCTTCTGAGTGGACATGATATTGACAGGCTTCTTTGAAGGGGCCTTGGGAGGTTTGTTGAAAATAGTGACAATAGAAACTTCTTCGGCAGGGGCGGCAGGAACGGAAATCTTCTCGAACAAAATCTTTTTGCTATCCATCAGGCTTTGGATACCTGATTTCAGCAAAGGACAAACAAAAGGCGAAACAGCACATAGAAGGCAATCTTCACCACATCCCGAAAATAAACCGGCTAGCAACAGATTCCTTTTAACAGTCGATAACAGAGTAACAATCTCTTCCATGGAGGCTACATATCGATCTTCTTCCACAACATTCACTCCATGCTGAGGCATGGGAGCAGTCACAACATTGGGCCTTTCGGGCGCCTCAAACTGTATTTCCTTAGCATCGATAAGGTCTTGAACCTTATTCCTCAGAGCCCAGCAATCATCCGTAGTATGCCCGGGGCTATCAGAGTGATAAGCGCAACGGGCGTTGGGGTTGTACTTTGGAGAAGCTGTGTTCACTACTTTCGGAGCTTCTTTGACAGTTACCAGGTTGGTTGACAGTAGTTGCGGCAAAATTTGAGACAGGGTCATGCTGAGCCGAGTGTATTGCCTTTTGGGTCTCTCACCCCTTTGTTGATTGTATTGCTGAGGAGCAGCAACAGGTTTTGAAATTACCAATGCATTGACAACTTGGCGGCGTTCTGGTTTAATTTGTCTTCTGGGACCATAAACAGCACTAGCTTCTTTTTTGAAAGACTTCTTCTCAGTACTCGCAGCGGCACCTTTCTGTATCTTCCCTGACTTGATACCAGCTTCTATCCTCTCACCAGTCAAGATCAAATCTGTAAACCCAGCAGAAGAATTACCAATCAGATGGTTAAAGAACGAACCAAACAAGGTCCCTAGGAACATGTCAACAAGTTCACGGTCAGTTAGCGGTGGCTGCACCCTGCCAGCCAGGTCTCTCCACTTTTGCGCATACTCCTTGAATCCTTCGCCCGTCCCTAGTGACATACCCTGAAGTTGGGTACACGTAGGAGCAAGGTCAGAATTGTACTGATACTGTTTATAAAATGCGGTGGCCAAGTCTTCCCAGTTTCGGATACTGGCTCCATCCAACTGATAGAACCACTCGAGTTGAGCCCCAGAAAGGCTATCCTGAAAGAAATGGATCCAAAGGTTCTTGTCTGCAGTGTAAGGTTGGATCTTCCTTACATATGATCTGAGATGCATCTTCGGGCAGGATAGCCCGTCATACCTTGCAAAAGCTGGCACTTTGAACTTCGGGGGGATCACAATTCCAGCAACTAATCCCAAATCTTTGAAATCTAAGCCAGGAACTCTCTGCAGCTCCATAGCTGCCAACCTGTCTTCCAAGCCTTTGTACTTATCATCAGCGGGTGGGTATTGTTGATCAGAGTAGTCTTCGTCCTCTTCAGCTTCCTCTTCTTCAACATCGGATTCGGAAGGTACTGCAGCCGCATTCCCTTTACTGGTTCCCTCTTCAGATGTAGGGGGAAATTCAAGGACTCTTCTGGCTTCACCCTCAAACCTTCTTCCTAGGGTAGCCACCCCGATTCTCTTCTTCTTCTTTTTCACTTGGTCTTTGTTCCCCAGCAGGGCCTTTAGATCCTTCTGACCCTTAGCCAAGGTCATCAGGAGTTGTTGAAACTGTGAATTCTGAGACTGCAAGTCCTTGACCGTCTGTTCGAGATCCATCTTACTGAAATAAACAGCAGAAAGATAAGGAAACCTGGTGTGGAGACCTGCTTATGCGCATGATGAATGATATGCTTATGTATGCAATGCATTCAAGGATTTAGAACATTCAAAATTGTTGCAAACAAAAAGAACGCACGTCATATTAATAAGAAGAAATTTGTCAGTACATAAATGCCCCATGGGCCAAATATTACAAAAACTTCTCAAGGTAAAAAGACATTGCGCATCCTCTTTGGTGCGATGTAGGTGTTGAGGGTCTCTTCCTCATGGAGTCGGCGGGTAAGCTCTAGAACCTTCTTCTCACTGGCGTAGAAGCTGGCTTCAAAAGTGTTTTGTTCCTCCTTTAGTTGGATCCAACTCTTCTGCATCTCCTCCCATGATGTAGGCATGTCAGGATATAGGATGGTGTAGGGAACCTCTCCTTCCTTAACGGGCTCTTTAATCACAGGGAGAACATGAGGATAAGGCATCATTAGACTCTGGGCTCGGGCTCGTACCCACTTGAGATAAGGCTCAAGAGGGATGGAATTCTTGTGCTCCAATGTCTTGCTATCTACCTTGTTAGGCATCCTCCAAGCTCTGATGAATCTTTAGCGAAGTCCTTGCACATCGTTGTCAAAGTCAAAAACTAGGTCAGGAATCAACATGTCGTGAGGGCCATCTCTTCGTGCATATCCAAATTGTCTCAAGGCTAGACAAAGGTTGTAGGTAATGCCTCCCCTAATGCCAAGTAATGGAACATTAGGGAACTCTCCACAACAATCGACAATGATGACATTTTCTCTGGACCGAGAACACCAATGTACATCAGAGTGAGTGAGGGTCATCAATCGTTGTGACCACCTTAAGCCTTGGTCATTCTTCAAGACAGATTGTGGAAGGTGCGAAATAAACCACCTTGCAAGGAGAGGAGTACAGCACATGAGAACACCCCTCTTTCTCATTGTTCGAGTGTAAAATGAGTGAAGAATGTCCCCAAGCAATGTTAGTATTGGATTTCTGGATAAGAAGATTTTGACGGCGTTGACATCTACAAGCTGGTCAGGATTTGGGAACAAGACCAACCCATAGATGAGGAGGGCCACAATTTCTTCAAAGGCTTGTAGATCCAATGAATTCCAACACTCTTGTGCCTTCTCAAACAAGAATTTTGCCAAGAAGCCTTTGACACCGCTTCTAGTTTCCCAATGCCCCTTGATGTCAGATGGCTGTAGGTGTAGTGCTTGAGCAACATCTTCAGGCTTTGGTTCCTTTTCCGTACCGTTATAGGGTAGTTGATTAAGGATAGGAATTCTCAGGAGTTGAGAAAATTCCTCCAAAGTGGGCACCAATTGGTAGTCGGGGAATGTGAAGCAGTGGTGAAGGGGGTCAAAGAACTGGAACAACACCTTTATCATGTCCTCTTCAATGCTGGTGTTGACTAGGCTGAGCAGTCTACCATGTCTTTCACTGAAGGGAGAGCTTTCCGGAATTCTTGATGCGAGCTCCTTGAGTTAAGGAGGGATCCTCACAAGGTTTACTTGGATAGTTTTCCTGCGAAGAATTTCCATGACCTACAAAACAAGGACAAAGATGAAGATCTAAACCCTTGAAATGGTTAGTATATGCATATGATGCTTTATGATGTTCATGATGTATGCACAAACATATGTACAAGCAAATCACACAAAAACCCTAGTTTCAGGCTTGCATGGGGTTTCATAGGTAAGTACCCTCTTAAGTGTGGTTGGCTTAAAAACCTGTCCTATAAATAGTAACCGGGTTCTAAGGAGCTCAATATCACTGGATTGTTTTCATTGTTCATTGTTTTGGTTTAGCCACTTAACTAGCAACCAAAATATTCCAAGAAAACAACCCTCAATGAGTGTAGTATCGAGTATCTACCAACTTCGGACTGCACCAAATCCGGTCATCTCACTACCCCTAATGAAAGGCCAAGATGGTCAAGTATGGTTCTAGGTCATTAGTGCTTAGTGACATCACTCAGCGGCCCCGTACTCTCCTTGATTGAACTCAAGGGTTACCGGTACTCACAAATATGTCGCACTAATATAGCTATTGCTTCAACCGTGTCGGTATACCCCGCACAGTTTCCACAACGTATTGCTATCTATGAATGTTTCCCCAAATCCGGGTGTAGGATTGCAAACCCAAACAAGAGAACCAAGATATAAAGCAATCAAAGCAAACAATTAGTCATGCAAGAGGGTGATCTAAGCCCTAAGGTTACTCCACTTTAAAGTTGTCCCCATCAGAGTCGCCAGTTCTGTGATACGGTGGGAGAACTGACTTGAGGTTTTGCGTTTGTTTTCGCAAATGTTTCGGTTGAGCAAGAGTCGCCACCGACTTTTTATTTTATCCTAAGGAAAGGTTAAAAAGCACAGCAAAAACCTTTGAGATGTTTTCTTGGGTTCGGGGAGTAGATTATAGAAAGGGAAGGTATTAGCACCCTTTCTATCCATGGTTATCCAAGGGCTCTTAGTTACTTTCTTAAATCAACTTGCCTTAATTTTCAATTGTTTGAAATGGTGCTTTGCGTGTGTGTTTGAAAAATGTTTTGAAAAGAGGCCAATATGGTGGAAACCTTTGTAATGATCCATGTTGGGGATGTATACAAAAGTGTATGTCTTTTGAAAAAAGTTTTCAATGTTTTTGAAAGTTTTTTTGAAAGTGTTGTGGAAGGTGATTTTGACAAATAGGCAAGTGTTTTTGTTTTGCAAGTTGGCAAGTAACCAAGAGCTATCTACCCTAAATTTCTCAAAGATCTTTGCTATGTTTTAACCCTTTTAACAATTTTGTTCCACCATTGTATTTGGTGGACAATCTTGTGTTAGGATGTGAACGGGACGGGCGCGGGTCATCGTTTAGACCATGATTGCAATGGTGCCAAGTATCTTTGGGCAATTTTTCCTTTAAGGGACTTGATCATTTTTAGGCAACTTTTGAAAGCGTCATCGAGGGACTATGATCATTTGATTGTTTTGTTTTTGCCAAAGATACCTAACATGCAACATGGCCCATTATTGAAGGCAACAAGTGGAGTACCCTAGGGGTGCAAGTGTGATTAGTGTTGTCCATTTTCATGCTTGTTTATCTTGAATTTAGGTCAAACTATTTGTTGTTTTTGATTTGCATACAAAACCCTAATTCTATCATGGCATATTTAGAAAGCTTTTAAAGTGCGGAATTTAAAGGTCCTAAATTATTACAACACAATATATGGGATGGGGGGTACAAATGTTCAAAATGGGGATATTTTAGCAAGAAATTAAAACCTAAACTATTACATCCAAATTGAATTATACAAATTAATTAATTGCACAATAATTAAATAAAATAAAATAAATATGCAAGATATAAAAAATGATTTTTATATGTATGTAAAAAGTATTTTTTATGTGTCAAATAAACAAAAATAAAATGAATTAATTTTTGGTATTTTTAGGTATTTAGGGCAAAACCCTAATTTTGTTAAATAAAATGTATTAATTATTTATTATATGCAATATTTATTAATTATGTGTAAAAAATAAATAAAAAGAAAGTATATTGTCAAAAAGTGATTTTTTAAGTTAAATATTAATAAAAAATAAAAATGTATTATTTTTATGTTTTTAACCTAAATAGACTAATAAATATATAAGTATCTATATTATTTATTAAATATATTAAATATATACAAAAATAAAATATTTAATATTTACAAAAAAAATATTTTTTTTCATGAAATGTTTTCAAAGGTAAAATAAAATAAAAATCAGAAATAAAAGTGTTTGTATTATTTTCAGTTATTTTAAATAAAAGTATATTTATGTTTATTTATGTACAAAACTAAATAAAGCCAAATAAATATCAAATAAAATGCAAAAAATGTGGGAAAAATAATTTTAATATTTTTTCATGCTTAAATAAAAATATGGAAACAAAATCAAAAGGAAAAAATAAAAAATGACAAGTATATCTCAAAATGGGCCAGGGGGTGCATGTGAAAACTGAAAGTGCAAAAAGGAAAAATATCTCAGGCCCAGCCCATGAGAGGTTGTCTTCAACCTCCAGACAAAAATGTCAAAAAACGCGCGCCCTTCCCTCCTGGTTCAAACATCCTGATTCCTGGACTTTTAGCACAAACTTACAACATGAAAAATGCCAAGCATCAAGCCACGATTCCATACATACCAAGAACTTGATCTAACTCTCAGAAATAAGAGAGAATTTCTCCATCCCTAATTCTTAACCTAAGTTTTTGTCAATGTTCAGGTCTTAAATTCTCTCAGCATATGCAATATAAATGGAAAGTGAGGATATGTATAGCTTCAGGGCCATTAGTAGGACATTTTTCATTCATAAACTTAAAGCTAACTCTTCCTAGATTGAGAGATAGAAGTCCATGAACTTACCTATTCAGCTTGGATCGTGTCTGGCAATGGAGGCACTTTCAAGGCAAGGTGAGGATTGGTACAGCTTGCTTGAAGTCCAGGGATGCTATTCCAACCTTTAGCTTGCTTTGAAACCAAGTGAATCAAGCTATGGCAACCAACCTGCAAAACAGAAAAAATGAAAATGGTGAAGTTGGTTAGAGGTGTTGCAGGTCGTGTCCAATGCTTGGAATAGCTTGTATATGTGGTATGGAGTGTGTATGAACTAGTTTTAGCAAGAATGCACGAGTGGATTGAGTTATGGAAGTCCAACTGCAGAGGTGACTCTGTTTTCTGCAGTAAGATGGTGTTTTGATGAATGATGAGGTTTGGAAGGTGTTTTGGTCGTGCCTTAGCTCAGTTATGTTGTTTGGGATGTGTCTAACAAGTTTGTCTAAGCTAGTTCTTGCAGCAATGAGAGTTGTTGTGAGTTATGCCAAGTTTCTTCACACTTAAGCAAAAAATGTCAACTTGATTTCTAGACTTGTGCAGGCCCCTCAAATGTGCTGCAAAGCCTTGTCTTGATCAGTGGGATGTATCCCTGAACTTGTGCCAAAAGGATTTGCATTGTACTTCAAAGATTGCAATCTTGACATAAAGTTCAACTTTTCAAAAATGGATAATTTGCTTTTTCCATTTATGGCTCAATCTTGTATGCAATGGTTAAACACACAAGATAAGGCTTAAACATAAAGGATTGGCATTAAATTTATGAGTGTAGATGAGATAAAAGGCCTGTAATCTAGCTTAGAGCATGCTGAGTTAAAAAATGCAAAGTTATGGACATGGAAATGGCTCATGAACAAAGTGAGTTTTGCCTATATTTCCAAATTTGATTCTCCCTAACCACAAGGTTGTTTGATGAGTTCTTGGACATTTTGGAAAGCTTGGAATGTGTACTACAATCCATCTTTATAATGAAAATTGAAATTACAAGTGGAAGCATGTGAAAAGTGGCCATGAAGTTAGGCAAAAATCCTGCCTAGAATAGGTCAAAATTTTTCTAAGTTAAGAATATTTTGCACCCTTGTTCCAAAAATCATAACTTGAGCTACAAGCTTATTTTGAGGAAACCTTGTGAATCAAAGTTGTAGATTTTTCAATGGACTAAAACTTTCATGTTTTGACTTTTGTTTGAATCCAAATGCATCTTGGTGAAAAAATGGGACAAAGTTAGGAAAAAATTAGGGATTTTCATAACTTAGAAAAATTCTAAGTTATGAAAATTCTTCATTTCAAACCCTAATTTGTGATTTTGGGTTTCTTGAAGAAAAAGTTTCATAATTTGACATGTTTTGATGGAAAATGAATCTTGACACTTGATTTTGACCAAAAAGTAAAAGTTTGACTTTTCAGTATACAGTCAAATTTGGCTCAGTTGACTGGAAAATTCATCTGTCAATCTTGTGCATTTGGGATCTCTTGAACTTGTGGAACATGTCAAGACAATTCCATGGGGTCCTTGAGTCCATATGTGAGCTTGGTTTGCCATTGGTTAGGTCAAACAGTCAAAAATTGCCTTTGTGCAGTCAAAACCCTAAAAATGACCATTTTGCCCTTTTGGTGATCTGATCAAATTTCTTGTCGAATTGTGATCCAAACTTGACCAAATGGTTCATATGAGTTCAATATGTTGATGTGGGTCAAAAATCATGAGGTTTGACTGTCAATTGACCACAGTTGACTTTTTCCCCAATACAGCTGATTTCTAGGTCAACTGTCCAATTAACTGGGCAAAGTTTGGAATCAAGACTTGAAACTTGGCATGGATAAACTTGAGAGTCCAACATGAAGCATGAAAGTCACTTTAGGCATTTTAGGTTAAAACATCTTTGTGCAAACACAAACCCTAATTTGGGTCAACAGTGCAAGGAGAAGTCTTGAGTAGAGGAAACCCTAGCTGGATCTTGAGCTCCAAGGGTCTTGTGGTGAGAAAATGTTGAGGGAATGGGAGGGCAAATTTTGGGGTACAACACCGGCGAACCAAAAGGGTTCGGGAAAATGTTAGGGATAAAACAAAAAAATCTGTATACCCGGCAAGTTGAAAACCTGAAAAGGGGACTTGGGAAAAAAAGGGTTTCCCGGTGGACTGAAAACCAGAAAGGGCGGTCCAGGAAAAAGTTAGGGAATTAAAGGGTATGACTATGTCCCATTGGATCAGTTTACGGACAACCTTTGGCTTCCACTGAGAAACTCAGAGGTTCTGATCAATTCAATCATCTTCGGACAAGGAAACAAATAGACAAGACACTCGAAGATACGAAGGCTATAGTAGAATGGAAACCCCATGGGATTTTTGTACACATAGGTATCTTTTCTTTGTATAAAATTTTCATTTTTTTTATGACAGCATTCTCTTACTAGAATGTTTGTCTCCTTGTACAAAAAATACTTATTCAAAGTCAATACAAAATATTCCTTTGAAAGTGCAAAAACTATTTGTCTTTTCTTTACGCCTGTTTTGATTACAAAAACGTCCGATGATTCATTGTTGAGCATATGCATTTGAACATAATTATTGTTTACAAATAAACGAAATGAAAAGAGGCAATTACTGATGGGTTGAAAGGATAGGAAAATATCTCTAGGCTATTCCATAGGTAAATCCCCTACAGTATGCCATTTAAATCCCCAGCGGAACAAAGTTTCAAACTATTGATCCCTAGTAGAAATCGTCAAATTTCTCAGGATTCCCCAACAAGATTCTACAAGAAGTACACGAAATTTCCCTTACAACGGAGTTTATTTCTCAAAACAGAAATTCACCAACATTTTGACTTCAAAACATGAAGACTTCTATATCCTCAGCGGCAGTCAGGGATTTATTTTCCCCAGCTCAATAACAATACAGCAAATCAGCTCACATACGCATACATCGCATCCTTATATCATAAACATTGATAAAGAAAATGCATCATATCATACATTTCATGCAACATGACTTTGCATTTTAGCTAACATTTTACCCTTTTCAGGATAAGATTAACAGCTACCATTAACAACATTCAAAGACAACTTTTGATACAGTTCTGATACGCTCCAGACACGGAAGTCATCCTGATACTCATTCAGATTCAGTCTTCAGATACAGTTTCAGACACGCTCCAGAAACGGATGCTATCCTGATACAGTCTCAGATACGCTCCATACACGGAAGCCGTCCTGTGATACGGTGGGAGAACTGACTTGAGGTTTCGCGTTTGTGTTTGCAAATGTTTTGGTTTAGCAAGAGTCGCCACCGACTTTTTATTTTATCCTAAGGAAAGGTCAAAAAGCACAGAAAAGACCTTTGAGATGTTTTCTTGGATTCAGGGAGTAGATTATAGAAAGGGAAGGTATTAGCACCCTTTCTATCCATGGTTATCCATGGGCTCTTAGTTACTTGTTTAGATCACTTGCTTTTCTTTTCAATTGTTTGAAATGGTGCTTTGTGTGTGATTTGGAAAGATGTTTTGAAAAAAGGCCATCGTTGTGGCAACCTTTGTAATGATTCTTGTATGAATGTATACAAAGGTGTTTTTGTTTTTGAAAGGTTTTCAATGCTTGGAAGTAGGGCTTTGAAATTGTGATTGTGAAGTGTGTTTTGAAAATAGCAAGGATATTTTGCAAGCTTTGATCAAGTAACTAAGAGTTATCTACCCTATTTTACTCAAAGATTTTTCTTATGTTTTTAACCCTTTTAACAGTGTTGTTTCACCATTGTATTTGGTGAACAACCTTGTGTTAGGATGTTAAACGGGACAGGCGCGGGTCATCGTATAGACCATGATAGCAATTGTGTCAAGTATTTTTGGCAAATTTCTTGAGGGACTTGATCATTTTGTTTAGGCAACTCAGATAGCGTCATCGATGGACTATGATCGTTTATTTGTTTTTGTTTTGCCAAAGTACTTAACATGCATATCATGGTCCATTTTTGAAGGAAACAAGTGGATTGTAACCCTAGGGGTGCAAGTGTGCATTGTGTTTGTTTTTCATGCATTTTTGTCTTTGATTAGGTCAAGCTAATTGTTGATTTGATTTTGGCATACAAACCCTAATTCTCTAATCATGGCATATTTGAAAGCATTTAAATGCGTAAAAATAAATCTAAGCTATTACAACTTTGATATAGGGAGGGGGGGTACAATTTTTAATAGGGGATTATTTTGCAAGAAATTAAAACCCTAAATTATTACAACCAAATTGAATTTACAATGCATAATATTTAAATGTACAATATTTAAATAAACAAAGATAAACAAATATTAAATAAAAATGTATTATGCAAAAAAAAAATTTATGTATGCAAAGTATTTTTAAATGTAAAGAAATATAAAGGAATAAATAAAATAAAAAATAATTAATTTTATTTTTATTAAAGGGGTAAACCCTAATTTTCTTTAAGAAAATGATATTATTTATTATTTATATACAAAAATATGTTGATATGTACAAAATGAAATATATTGAAGAAAATGCATCTTTTAGCATAAAAAATAAAAAAGGGCAATATTTTTATATTTTACTATAATTATTTAATAAAATAAAGGTATATATATATATATATATATATATATATATATATATATATATATATATATATATATATATATATATATATATATATATATATATATATATATATATATATATATATATATATATATATATATATATATATATATATATATATATATATATATATATATATATATATATATATATATATATATATATATTAAATATATTAAATATGTACAAAATAAAATAAAATATTTACAAAAATAAAGTATATTCAAGAAAATATTTTCAATGTGTATAAAAGTAAGAAATGAAAATAAAAGTATTATTTACATTATTTTTGGATTTAAACAAATAATAAAAAGTATTAAAAGTGTTTTTAATATTAGAAAGAAAAGAATAAAATGCCAAATAAATGTAAAAAAAATGTGAAAATATTTTTAAGCATTTTTTATATTTGGGGATAAAATAATAAAATCAGAAATGAAATAAAAATGCAAAAATAACAAAGTATAAATAAATTGGGCCAGGGGGTGCAAAAAGAAAAGAGGGAGGTGCAAAAGGAAGAACAAAACAGGCCCATCCCATTTCCACTTCATCTTCTTCCTTGTGACAAACGCGCGCTTGCTCTGTACAAACTGCCAACTCCTGGAAACGTGATCTTTTGACAAAACTCAAAACATGAAACTTGTAGAGCATCAAACAACGATTTCAACCATATAAAACATTAAATCTAACTCTCAAAGACCAGAGAGAATTTCTCTGGCCCTAAAATCTAACCTAACTTTTTCAACATGTTCATGGATGAAATTCTCCTAGCACGATTAATATAAATGAAAACTAAGCATATGTATGGTTTCAGGGCAATGAGTACAACATCTTTTATTCACAAATCTAAGGCTAAATGTTCCTAAATAGAGAGATAGAAGTTCATAAAAAACATGTTTCAGTTGGACACGAGTTGGACAATGCAGCAACTTTCACTGAGGCCTGAGGTTCTTTTGAGCTTGCTTGATATTCCCTGAACCATTCCCAATGCTTAGTTTGTTTTGAAATAGCCTGAATCAACCTCTAGAAGTCAACCTGCATAAGCTTGAAACAGAAATGGTGAACACTGTAAATGGAGTTACAGTTGGCAATGGAGGTTTAGGACAACTTGAGTGAGTTGAATGGAAGGTGTTTGAAGTGGAAAGGAGCAAAATGCACGAGCAAAATGAGCTATGGCATTCAAGTTGCAGCAACTGCCCTGTTTTACAAGTTTTTGGTGTTTTGGTGTTCAAGGGTGTTTGAGGGATGATTGGCTCGTGTTTTTGGCTTACAAGGATGTGTAAAACCTGTTCGAAACCTTGGATTAAGTTGAATATATCATATATGTGAGTAATGGACTTTTGGCAAGTTGACTTGCTTTGAAGGAAAAGTGTGAAGTGAAATGAGATAGGCCTGTACAGGCTATCTCCAAGCATGCACAAGTTCCTTGTACCTTTGCCTGAGTTTGTGGAACTTGTTTGCTGCAAAGAAAGAAGTCCAAGGCTCAAGAAAATGCAATTTGACATAAAGTTGCCTTTATGAAAATGGAAGTGCCATCTTTATGCCCAAAATGGAATTATTCATTGTGCCAAGCTCTAATGATCAGAATAACACCAATGTCCAATGTATTTGCATTCAATTTTTGAGTGTAAATTGGTTTAGAGACCTGTAATCAAGTACAAAGCTAGTTTGGTCAGATTTTGCAAGTTGTATGAACATGTTTTGGCCATGGTTACCAAGTGAGTTTTTGCCAACTTCAAGCATTCGATTCTCCCTAACCACAAATGTGTTTGAGGAGTTATTGGACAATTTGGAAAGCTTGCAACATGTACTATAATCCATCTTTGAAATGCAACATGAGACTCCAAGTGGAACTATGTGAAAAATGACCAAGAAGATGGGTCCAAATCCTGCCTAAATTAGGGCAAAATTTCTCTAAGTTAAAAGTTTTAGGGACCCTCGTTCCAAAAATCATAACTTGATATCCAAGCTTCTTTTGAGAAAACTTTGTGAATCAAAGTTGTATAATTTGTGATGGACTACAACTTTCATGTTGTAAGTTTTGTTTGAATCAATTTTCATCTTGGTGAAAATGTAGGACAAAGTTAGGAAAAATTAAGAAAATTTCATAACTTAGAAAAATTCTAAGTTATGAATTTTTTTCAATTTCAAACCCTAATTTGCAATTTTGGGTTTCTTGATGAACAAGTTTCATAATTTGACACATCTTGATGAAAAATGATCCTTGGCACTTGATTTTGACCAAAAAGTCAAAGTTTGACTTTTCAGTATACAGTCAAATTTTGATCAGTTGACTGAAAAAATTCATTTGTCAATCCTATGTATTTGAGATCTTTTGAACTTGTTGAATAGGTCAAGATAATGTCATTGAGTCCTTGAGTCCATGGTTGAGCTTGATTTGCCATTGGCTAGGTCAAACAGTCAAAAATTGCCTTTGTACAGTCAAAACCCTAAAAATGACCATTTTGCCCTTTTGGTGATCTGATCAAATTTCTTGTGGAGTTGTGGTCCAAACTTGATCAAATGGTTCATATGAGTTCATAATGTTGATGTGGGTCAAAATTCATGAGGTTTGACTGTAAATTGGCAACAGTTGACTTTTTCCCCAATACAGTTGATTTCTAGGTCAACTGTCCAATTGACTGGGCAAAAATTTGATTCAAGGTTTGAAACTTGGTGTGGGAAAACTTATGAGTCTAACATGAAGTATGAAAGTAAATTTGGGCATTGAAGGTCCAAAAATCCCTATGCAAACTCAAACCCTAGTTTAGGTCAACAGTGCAAGGGGTGCCTTGAACAAAGCAAACCCTAGTTTGGTTTTGAGTTCCAAGAGCCTTGTGATGAGAAATATTGATAAAATGGGAGGGAAAATTTTGGGGTACAACACATCCTGATACTCATTCAGATTCAGTCTTCAGATACAGTTTCAGATACGCTCCATACACGGAAGCCATCCTGATACTCATTCAAAGACAACTTTTGATACACTTCAGATACGCTCCAGGCATGGATGCCATTCTAATACTCGTTCAGATTCAACTTTCAGATACAGTTCAGATATGCTCTAGACATGGACGCCATTCTGATATTCATTCTTACAGCTCACAAATTACAAAACCAATAACCACTTTTGGATGGCATCTTTTAAGACCATCTCCAACAACTATCCATCATTTCTCCAAATGGCAAATCTGCCAACCCTACTATCCAGGCTTTCATATCGAAGTAACCCTACTGTCCAGGTTCCTTCTCCCTTATCTCCGGGCAAAAGTTTACAACACCGAAAGGCCCAGACCCGACCAGATACGGTCATTTTCACATTTCCCCAGTAGTTATACATTCTACTTTCACTCCCTCAATCAAGAGTTAGTTCCCCATTAGAGTAATGGACAACCGAAGCTCCTAGATCTTACCTCCCAGGGCATAAATCTACATTCCTCAGCAAAGTCCTCCTCAACAGCAGGTACAGGAATTCTCGCCAAGGAATCTCTTATGCAATCGATCTTTTCTGGATGGCATCTTTAAGCCCATTCTCGACATCACCAATCAAAATTACTTCATATGACTGCAAATTTCTGGGCACTCTAGTGTTCAATCATCTTCCACCTTCAGATCACGAAAGGCAGGCCAGCCAATTGTCTGTAATGATCCTCTCCGGGATACCATACCGACAGATGAGATTCTGTTTGATGAATCGGGCGACAACATTCTTGGTAACGGAAGAAAAAGAAGTCGCCTCAACCCACTTTGTGAAATAGTCAATGGCCACCAAGATGAAGCGGTGTCCATTAGAGGTTGTTGGCTTGATTTCCCCAATCATATCGATGCCCCACATAGAAAAGGGCCAAGGAGAAGTCAGGACATTCAGAGGAACTAGAGGTACATGCACTTTTTCAGCATAGATCTGACACTTATGACAAGTTCAAGAGTGCTGATAGCAATCTGTTTCCATGGTAGACCAGTAATAACCTGCACGTAGGATCTTCTTTACCATCGTATGCCCACTGGAATGGGTGCCAAAAGTGTCTTCATGTAGATCAACCATGATCTTTTCTACCTCAACCTTATCTACGCAACGAAGCAATACAGAGTCGTGGTTGTGTTTGTAGAGGATGCCATTACTAAGGAAGAACTTAGCAGAGAATCTCCTTAAGAACTTCTTATCATTGACTGAAGCTCCTTCCAGATATTCTTGAGCCTCGAGATACCTCTTGAATTCGTGGAACCAAGGTCGGTCCACTACTTCTTCAGTATTGATCTCGTGACAGTGATATGGTTCATCCATTCGTTCAATGGTGATCTGGGAGCCTCGTTATCCCATTTGAGTTTAAACATGGATGACATTATATCTATCCCAAAAATGCACGCTTCGTATTCTGCCATGTTATTTGTACAGTTAAAGCAGAGTCTTGCAGTGAAGGGAGTGTGACATCCTTCAGGGGATATGAGTACAGCTAACTCCATTGCCGAGTGCGTTAGACGCCCCATCAAAAACCAGGGTCCATCGGGATCCTTGTTCAGGTTCGTCATATGGTCTGAGTTCTTCAAAGTTGTTTACCATCATGATGTCTTCATCTGGGAATTCGAACTTCATGGACTGGTAGTCATCCACAGCTTAATGAGCAAGGTGATCGGCTAGCACACTTCCCTTTATTTCTTTTTGGGTAGTGTACTGAATATCATATTCTGTCAGGATCATCTGCCATCTCGCTATTCTTCCAGAGAGGGCAGGCTTCTCGAATATGTATTTTATTGGATCCATCTTGGATATCAATAAGGTAGTATGGGTCAGCATATACTGTCTTAGCTGGAGAGCAGCCCATGCCAGAGCGCAGCAAGTTTTCTCGAGTAGTGAATATCTTGTTTCACAGTCGGTAAACTTTTTGCTCAGGTAATAAATAGCATGCTCTTTTCAGCCAGACTCATCATGCTTCCCCATCACACACACCCCATTGAATTTTCCAAAATGGTTAGATACATGATCAAGGGTCTTCCCTTGAATGGTGGCATTAAAACAAGAGGCTCTTGAAGGTACTCTTTGATCTTGTCGAAGGAAGTTTGGCATTCATCATTCGACTTGACTACTTAATCTTTCTTCAGTAATTTGAAGATTGGTTCACAAGTAGCGGTCAAGTGAGAAAAGAATCTGGAAATGTAGTTTAGTCGTCCTAAGAATCCTATGACTTCTTTCTCAGTACGAGGAGTAGGCATTTCTTGTATTGCTTTCACCTTGGCAGGGTCCACTTCGATACCTTTACTGCTAACAACGAAGCCTAGGAGTTTACCGGACCTTACCCCAAATGTGCATTTATTTGGGTTCAACCACAACTTGTACTTCTTTAACCTCTCAAACAGTTTCTGTAAATGGTCAAGATGCTTCTCTTCAGTTTGAGATCTGGCTATCATGTCGTCCACATAGACCTCTATTTCGTGATGTATCATGTCGTGAAATAGAGCTACCATGGCACGCTGATAGGTTGCCTCAGCGTTCTTCAACCCGAATGGCATAACCTTGTAACAGGATGTGCCCCATTGTGTGACGGAGGTTGTTTTCTCCATGTCCTCAGGCGCCATTTTGATTTGATTGTAACCTGAGAAACCATCCATGAAGGAAAACACCTTATGTTGTGCTTTATTGTCAACCAGAATATCAATGTGGGGAAGTGGGAAATCATCCTTTGGGCTTTCCCTATTCAAATCTCTATAGTCCACGCACATTCGTACTTTGTCGTCCTTTTTAGGAACGGGAACAACATTGGAGACCCATTGCGAATAGGAGGTGACGACCAAGAATCCAGCGTTGAATTGTTTCATGAATTCCGCTTTGACCTTCTCAAACATGTCTGGTCGCATGCGACGGACTTTCTGCTTTACCGGAGGGAAGTCTTCTTTCGTTGGTAGACGATGGACCACGATATCAGCATCCAATCCCGGCATGTCTTCGTATGACCAGGCAAAGACCTCGACATAATCATGTAGTAACTGAATCATACACTTCTTGACACTGGGTTCCAGATTGGCACCCACCTTGACTTCTTTCTTATCTTCTTCGGTACCTAGAGTAATTTTGTCCACTGGTTCTTCGTGGGGCTTTATGGTCATTTCTTCTTGTTGTAGTAACCTGGAAAGTTCCCCTGGCACTTCACAATCTTCCTCACCTTCGTCTTCGGCTTGGTAGATTAAATTTTCAGAGTCATAGAAAGCCATAGAAGAATCGTTACCCATGGGATCCCGAATGGATGTAGATCTGCATTTTGAATGTGAGTGTGTGTAAGAGTATAGCTATCTTTGAAAGAAATAAAAATGTAAAAAGAAAGACAAAGAGAACAAAGTTTGTATGCAAAAACGTCCATGATTCATTGATGACATATGAAAGCGAGGTGACAACCCTTACAAATGGACCGTTGTGCCTCGGGTAAGACAGAAGGTTTTAAAAGTCTGAATTGTTTAATTATTATAGGTCCGACAAAATTTAAAGACAATTACTGTTGGATAAAAGTAATTGGGACAAAGACTTTAGCTTCCCAGTTGCTGAGTCCTCCTGTTGCACCCCAAAATTTTCCCTCTCATTTCTCAAAGGATCACCCTGAACCCTCAGGTTTGCTTCCATCCAATTTCAAGCCTGGATTTACAGATTTTCAAAGAAAGTCACTCACGAGGGTAAAATCGTCATTTGCGCATTGAAGAGTCAAACTTTGACTTTTGGATCTAAATCAAGTTTCAAGAGTCATATTTCATCAAGACATGTTGAGATATGAAGTTTGTTTCATCTAGAAATTCAAAAGTCAAAAGTTACTTTGGAAAAGTCAAATTTCTAAATACTTAGAATTTTTCTAAGTGTTTAAGAAATATGACAAGCTCAGAACTTCTGATCAGATTATCACCATGATGCAAGCTGATTCTGTAAGAACTTCTGGCACAAAGGTTATAGATTTCAATAAGATCTAAAACGTTGCATAACAGAACTTCCCTTGGAAATGCTGGAATCTCAAGTTATAAATGTTCAAAGATACGTCCATGAAACTAAAGCACTCAGCAAATTCTGGACATTTTCAAGACAGAATTGGGTCAGAACTTCTGGGCCAGTTTTCATAAAGGTTTAGTCAGAGTTTGCAAGGGGCAATTTGTAGAAGGTTACAAAGCATGCTGCAAGCTTCCTGGAAAATCTGAGAGCTCCTTCAGAACATGCTGGAGCCAAGAGATACAAGGATCAGAAGATTGGATGTCTATTATAAGCTATGTTGAAGCTGAACTTCTGATCCAGAAATAAACAAATGAGGTAGAGTTTCACATGGCAGGATTTCTGATTTGATAAATCTCATCATCATTTAATGCTCATTTAATGCTCACAACCACTTTTGAGTTTTTATCCAAAGGATTTCCCCATGTGGGGCATAAAAGTACCATTGTTGTCTTGGAAAAGAAAACTCTTGTACAAGAGTATGTTGGGCTCATGCGTTACTTTTGCTTTGGAAGTTACTTTTCCTTAATTCCTGCTTACAAATCCGGCATAGGCACGGCTAAAAGTTGTTAACCACCTTACTTTGTGCCTTGGACCATACTTGTTTGAACTTGCTTCAAGAACACGTAAACGCCTAGCATATGATGGCTATATTTTTTGATTTCTCCAACCTACAAGATTTTTGCCTATAAATTGAGAGCCATTGGCAACGGTAAAGAGGTCAAAAATTTTGAGAAAGAAAAACCTTGAACCCCTGGAAAAAAATTCCAAGAGTCCAAAAACTGTAAACACAACATACAAAACTTGTTAACTTTTGATTCCTTGCATTCAAACTCCATTTGCTCTCAAGTGTTTCTTGACTAAAACCATCCACACAGTTTCTGATTCACATATTAGAAGTTATCCTAACTTCTGTATTCATACTGTAATACACTCTCCATCCACCTCCACCTCAAAGAAGTCAGAATATCACCCCTTGGCTGTTCCAGACATTGAAAACTTCTAACCTGCTGGGTACGAGAAGAAGTTGCTCAGAACATCACCAGAGTTCAGGACCAACCTCCGGTTCACAGAAATCGTTTCTAGTTGCAAGGTAAGTTTCTGCTGTCTCTCGTCATATTACCTAGGCATTGTCAGATTTTGCATGTTTAAAATACAATGTAGATATTCTGATTCTGATGATGTACATATTTTGAGATTTCATGCATATGCCTGCCTAAGTAGAGGGAATTCCAGTTCAGAGCTTCATGAGGAAATCAGGACTCAGAATTAGGATTAGCAAATTCACGTTTGCTTCTGATCTATATTGCTGATATCTCTTACTTCTGAAACATTATGAAACTAGTCATAACTGTTATATGTGTAACTTCTACTCTGTTAAGAAATGACTAAGTTGCAGATGTTCTGACTAGTGTGGAGAGGGAGACGCAGTTCTATCAGTGGCATCAGAACTTCTGAAAACTTCTTTGTTCCCAGCGGATCCAGAACTTCTGAACTTCCCTATTTCTACTAATGTTGTTTCTGTTTATGCAGCATGCCAGAGTCAGAACTTCTGACCTCTTCTTTTTAGCATTTGCGCTGATTCTGTCTTTCTTCTTCTTTTTTTGTTATTTTTTAAAATCACCTTCCTTTTTCATTAACCAAAATAAAACACCCAAGATATTTCATGTTCACATATTATATTTTATTTCTTTCAACACAAAAAGACCAAAAATATATTCTTAAACAAAACTTATTTCTTTTCTTAAATAAATAAGCATTTTACATTTCTTGTACATTCTTATCCATTTCAATCTGATTGTAATAGTAACTTAGGATTTAATTTTATTTTCAATCCCAATTTGTAAATATTTACCCCCTTCCCTAAAACATTGTAATAGCGTAGGACTTTACATTTCTGCAATTTATCGCTTTCGAATGTACATGCGAGTAATTAGGGTTTATATGGCAAGATAAAACCAATCAAATAGAAAACCCTAAATCAAGACTAAATCAAGCATGAAAATAACACACTTTCACACAAAACACCCCTAGGGTTATCCCACTTGGTTGCCTATACAAAAATGGCCATATTACGCATGTAAGGTGTCTTAGCAAAAACAAACAAATACAAGATCATAGTCCCTCGATGACGCTATTCAAAGTTGCCTTACAAAAATGATCTTAGTCCCTAATAAATGCTAAGATGCTTTGCAACATTGCTAATCATGGCTATACGATGACCCACGCCTGTCCCGTTTACATCCAAAGATAGGGTTGCTTATCAAATCAATGGTAAGACAACAATGTCAAAGGAAAAGAAAATGAACAAGAAAGACATTTGAGTAGGTAGATTACTTTTAGTTACTTGCTCCATTTCAAAACAAATATCCTTGCTATTTTCAAAACAAACACACACATTTCCAAACATCTTACAAACATTGAAAACATTTTCAAAAAGATCAAGATCTTTGTATATATTCTTACGAACGAGAATCATTATGAAGATGGCCTAAACAATGGCCTCTTTTACAAAATACTTTCAAAACCATACAAAGTACAATTTCAAACAAAAGCAAGTGATCTAGAAAGTAACTAAGAGCCCATGGAAAACCATGGATGAAAAGGGTGCTAATACCTTCCCTTTTCATAATCTACCCCCCGAACCCAAGAAACAATCTCAAAGGTCTTTCCTGTTCTTTTTAACCTTTCCTTTTGGATAAAAGAAAAGTCGATGGCGAATCTTGCTAATCGCAATATTTGCGATCAAACGCAAAATACCCAAGTCAGTTCTCCCACTGTATCACACCTCCATTGACAGTTGGGAAACTCCATTCCTCCAGGTCGTAGCTGTCCTCATCATCCTCCACTGTGTTGACTCTGTGGTTGCTAATCTTCAAGGGTGGTCCCCCGACACGAGCATGGCGTACAACTTTTTGGGCTCCTGAAGTGAAACTCAAACCAAATTTGTCAGACTTGTATGGGATATCCGGGAGTTTGCCCCAAATAGTAAACCCACCTTCTTCGATTACTGCCTTGGTATCTTTCAGAGACGACACCTTTAGTGGAGGTCTTGTAATCTTCGGGACTTGGGAAACAACCTTGGTTATTGCCATGCTTTGTGGGACTTCCTCGAAGTACTGAAATGGAGTTTCAATAAATTCACCATCCGATTCCACGTATCTGAAGGAGTTCAAGTGACTGACCATATATTCCTCTTCTCCATGGACAATAATGATTTTCCCTTCAGTTAGATATTTCAGCATTTGATGTAATGTAGAAGTAACGACACCAGCATTGCAAATCCATGGTCGGCCCAATAAGCAAGAATAGGAAGGGCGAATGTCCATCACGTAAAAAGTTGAATCAAAGGTTTGAGTTCCCACTTTTATGGGGATGTCCACCTCCCCATGCACCATTCTCTTTGAACCGTCGAAGTCCCTTTCCACTATATTGTTGGGTTTTAAGGTCAAACCTTTACGGTCGAGTCTATCAAGAGCCTTATTAGGTAGAACATTCAAAGACGAACCAGTATCAACCAAGACTTGGGCCAAAGTTGTGCCCCTGTATTCGACAAAGACATGCAATGCCTCGTTATGCTTCGTCCCCCTAGGTGGCAAGTCAGCATCAGAAAAGCCTAAACCATTATCTGCGGTCAAGTTGGCCACACAGTCTTGGAACTGATCAGTAGAGGTTTCTTGTGGTACATGGGCAGTTTTAAGGAATTTCACCAAGGCCTTTGCATGAGCCTCGGATCATAACAATAAAGCCAGCATGGAGATCTTTGATGGAGTCTGCCCTAGCTGTTCGACTATGTTATAGTCGCTTCTCTTTATAATTTTCATAATTTCTTCCATCTCCTTTTGGGAAGCCTCGGGGATAGATACTTATTGCGCCTTCATCTGGTCAGGCTCAACCAAAATGCTTTTGCCCCGAGTCTCGATCGACTCGGTGGTAGGGTATCAGCAGGTATAACTATAGGAATTGTAGTAGTAGTAGTGTCAATAGGAATAGTGTGATACGGTGGGAGAACTGACTTGGGATTTTGCGTTTGTATTTGCACTTGTTCGGTTTAGCAAGAGTCTCCACCGACTTTTTATTTTATCCTAAAGGAATGGTTAAAAAAGCACAGGAAAAAACCTTTTGAGATGTTTCGTGGGTTCGGGGGGTAGATTATGAAAAGGGAAGGTATTAGCACCCTTTTCATCCATGGTTATCCATGGGCTCTTAGTTACTTGGTTTTAGATCACTTTCCTTGATTTTTGATTGCTTGAAAATGGTGTGTGTATTTGTGTTTTGAAAATGTTTTTGAAATAGACGCCTTTGTTTAGGAAACCGTTGTAATGACTCGTGTTTGAGTATATACAAGGGTGTGTATCTTTTCGAAAAGATGTTTCAAATGTTTTTGGAAGTTTGTCTTGAAAGTGTTTATGGAGTGTGGTTTTGAAAAGTAGGCAAGTGTTTTTTGCAAGTTTGATTTAAGTAACTAAGAGTTTTGTCTACCCCTAATGTACTCAAAGGGTTTTCTCATGTTTTTAACCCTTTTTTAACAATTTTGTTCCACCATTGTATTTGGTGGACAATCTTGCGTTTAGGATGTTTTAACGGGACAGGCGCGGGTCATCGTACGGACCATGAATGCAATGGTGCCAAGTGTCTTTGGCAATTTACTTGAAGGGACTATGATCATTTTGATAGGCAACTTTCGAAAGCGTCATCGAGGGACTTATGATCATTTGAATTGTTTTGCCAAAGAAACTCGACGTGCAAGCATGGCCCATTTTGGAAGGCAACGAGTGGGATTACCCTAAGGGTGCAAGTGTGATTGTGTATTGATTTCATGTATTCGTCTTGTATTAGGTTATCTAGCGTTTGATTTTATGTACATACAAACCTTAGGTCTAAACATGGTATATTTGAAAGCGGTAAATTGCAGGAATTTAAAATCTACGCTATTACAAAATAGTATCCGGGAGTGGGGGTACAAGTATACGCAAATGGGGATGAGACTTAAGTAATTACAACCAAATCGAATTGCGATCAAATATAATATGTATCATGTATAGCAATGTATAAGAATAGCAAATGTATAATGTATCAATGTATTTGTGTATTGTATTTGTAAGTGTAAGTGTATATGTAAGTGTATATGTAATTTATTTACAAGTTTGAGAAATGTGTATTTAAATGTATTATTAAGTATTGTCAACTTAATGAGAAAATTAAGTGTTTTATTATATATTATTGTATTCTTATATTTTTTGTAAAGTATGTACAAAGTTTTAATTGAAGAAAAGGGAAAATATTTCAAGTTTAAGAAAATTATGTATTATTGTATTTATGTACAAAAAGAAAAGAAAAATATTTCAAACTTTAAGAAAAAAGGTTAATGTTTGTATATTTATAAAATATAACAATTAATAATATTTAAAAAAAAAGTGCTATTTTATTTATCCAAAACAAAAAAGGGTATCATATTAGTTTAAGCTAAAAATAAAATAAGAAGTAAAGAAGTATTAGTTTAGGAGTGTTTAAAAAAAGAAAGGATAGAAAGAATAGGCAGAATGGGCCTGAAAAGGTTTGGCCCAAGCTAAAAGGAAACAAGTAAAAAAAAATAAGAAAATGGGGGGTGAGGCGTGCAAAATGCAGTGGGCTTAGGCGTTATTGGAGGGCAAGGCCCAAGATGCTTCTCACAATTGTTTTTAGGGTTTGTCAAAGTTTATTCATTTGGGGATTCTAGGGTTTGGCAAGTTACAGCGCCGTCGTTCTCTTCATCTCGTTCGTTCCTCTTCTTCTATTGAGCCCAAGCGTCCAGAACCATGTCTCTCCTTGCCTAGCCACCAGCGCCACCATATGTGTCCTCTTCTCTTCGCGGATATGCACAATAGCGCCAAGAGACGGTAAAGCATCCCTCCTTTCCCTTAGGGTTTCAATCTTTTTACATGTTGCATGTTTTACTTTTCATCGTGTTCTGATCTTAAGCGTTTATTATCGTTGTTTCTGTTGAGGTATGAAAGGGAATGGAAGAAAGTTATACTACCTCTTGGGGACAGAGGAGGAAGGGATTGGGAGGCGCTATGGCGGCTTGACAGCGAGAAAGTGGTGATGATGAACTTGCTCTTCCTGGTTTGTGTATTTTCGCCTTTTCTGTTGCTTAATGATGCATTTCTGAAAGCCTAGTATATCTCTTTTCATCTTCTTCTTGTTGCCTTGATGCCTGCCCTCTTGCTTCTTTATCCTCTTCTTGTCGCCCTGATGCCTAGCTTGATGCCTTGTATGTTTGCTTGCTGAATTTGGTTGCCTAGCTTGCTTTGCTTGATGTGAAATAATTTCTTGATGATGTATCTGTTGATGATTCTGAATATGCTTATTGGTATGTTTGGTAGCCCAATGATGAATTACAGTTCTGAGGGCTCTTTGTGTTGGTTTGGAAATTGGTTCTGGAAAAGGCTTTGATGATGTTGTTATTGAAGGCTTTAGGCGGGTTTTGATATTGAATGGTTATTGAGGGGTTTCAACAGGCTTTGAAGCTTTGATTGAGGCTATGGCTTTTGGTGAGTTTCAGCAGGTTGAAAACTTGAAGCTTGTATATCTTTTGCTTCAGGCCTTGGCTTCTGGTTTTTATGCAGGATGTTTGGCTTTAAGTTTTGACAGGGTTTTGACACAGGTAAGGCTTAGCAGGTTGGGTTTGAATCTGGACAGTTTATATGCTTTTGGTCTTTTGCACAGGTTATGGTTGTTTAAGCTTGAAAGGCTTAAGGCCTGGACAGTTTGTGTTGTTAACTGTTTGAGGCTATGGCTCTTGGTTGAGTTTATAGGTTGGAGTGTTCTGAAATGGTGCCCCCTGAAATGCTTTGGGGTTTTTGTGTTATATGCTTCAAACAGGTTGAGGGTTTAAGTGTGGATAGATAGTTCTGCTTCTTTTTCTTGACAGTTTTGTTTGTATTCTGATTTATGTAATATCTCTGCCTTCTGCTCTATTGTTTTATTGCAGCTTTTGTTTTTATCTTCTTTCTCTCTCAAACCTAAAGCCAGTAAGCCCATCTTCTTTTCTCTTCTCTCTCTCTCCCTCCAGTACAAATTAAAGCATTTTTATATTGCTTAGATGTACTTAGGTTCTGAAAAGGCACTGCTGGAAAATGATGCCTTTGACTATGCTTGCTTGCAATATTGGTTTTAACCTGCATACTTTGTGTACTGCTTCCATATTTTCTGCTTCTTTGTGACAATTTTTGATACTTTGATATCTTGAGATATCTTTCCATATTTTGGACAGTTTGACAGCTTTTTGGCTTAGTTGCTTTGACATTTAGTTCAGTTTGGATTTGGACTTTGGTTAGGCATGCTGTTTGTTTTTCATCCTTGGTTTAGAACTTTTGGAATTATGCAGTATGTAAATTTTGTGCATTTTCAAACTTTAATTTGCAAACATTTTTCATCCCTCTTTGTGAACCGGGAGAAATCCCGTGATTTGCAGAGAGGGCGAACTGATTTCGGCCAGTTGCCTTTAATGATGAACCCGAATTAACTGTTTGTCTTTTAATTTCAATTTATCTTCTTCTGACTTTTTTCTTCCTTTCTTTGCAGATAAAAAAAAATCAAATGGAGAGGAATAGTAACAAATGGAGGATGAAGAATTGAAGACTTAGGAATTTAGGATAGTTTTATTTAAATTTAAATTACTGTAAAATTATCATTGTAAATACTTCGTAAATGAATACTGTATTTAAATAATAATTGTAACAAATAAATTAAAGATGAATAAAATCTATTTTTTATCAGTTAATTCCTTTTCTTCTTTTCAATTATTTATTTTATTATTTATAATTCTTAAATTATAATAAATGGAAATAAATTCCAATTATCTTAACTTAGAATAAATAAACAATTAAATAAACATTGTGGTTTCAGCATTGATCAATTAACAAACCTGGCGCTTCAAAAATCCAAAGCAAAGCACAATCAATCACAACAGCTGCCCAAATGTCTTTTCTCTTAATGACTCAATCAAAACACTGCAAAATCAATCCAAATGACTCTTTTCACTGATTTAGACTCAATCCAAATGCCTCAGTCCATATCTCGGAATAATTTGAAAAGCACTGTGGGATTAATTCTTTTTGAGAATGCGCGCACAAAAAACCCTAGTTCCTGATCAAATGCCAAAGAAACGTTCGCCTGATCAAAGCTGAGCCAAAATCAACCAAACCCTAAGCAAACTGTTTGAAATGTTCCAGAGCCATGAAAATCAATGAAAACCCTAATTTTGTCTGACTGACGAGAAAAGTCTGTTTGACCGATTCTTGAGCCAGTCTGAAAAAATCAGGAAAACGCCCGAGGCTGTGGTTTCTTGTGGAAAAATACGAGGGAAAATTTTGGGGTACAACAGTTTCCCCTGTTCAATCTTCTTGAACCTGAAGAGTTAGATTGGCAAGTTTGCCTTTCGCGACTCGAAGGTAAAAGGAGATTGGACACTAGAGTGCCCAGAAAATTTGCACTCGGCGATGTGATAGTAGAGGGAATGGGCTTACAGATGCCATTTGGTGATGTTGAACTGTATGTCACTGGTGAGTGGACGAGTATCAGAAAGGCATCCATGTTTTGGAACATCTCTGAACTGTGGTTCTGAACAAGCAATAGATTGACATCCATGTTTTGGAGAATCCGTAAACTGTTTTCAGGAGTTGGAGTTGAATAAGCAATAGAGAAGCGCCCGTTGTTGGGAAGCGTCCGTAAACTGTTTTCAGAAGTCTTGAAGTGGAGAAGGAACCGGTGTAGGGTTTCCTGGTGATGAGTCCGTGTGAAACTGCATCTGGATGAACCTGGGGTAAGTATCAGAATGTCGCCATGTCTTGGTCACATCTGAACTATTTCTGGATGAATCTCGGAAGATGATGATCTTTGTCTGTTGACTGATCTTTTCCTGAAAAGGTAAAGGGTTAGTTGTATGTGATGTCATGATGCATGATGCAATGTATGTTATATCAATGTTTATGATATGAATATGATGAATGTGCATGTAAGCTGATGAGCTATCCTGCTGAGGATAGATGAATCCTGGATGGTTGAAGATAAAAGAATCTTGACTGTTGCCGGGGAGAACCAATCCTTGGCTGCTGCAGGGGAGGGCAAGAATCTTCTGATCGCTGCAGATGAGAAGTCCTGGGACCATTGTAGGGGAGTCTGGAGCTTGGGTTGTATGCCAATCTACCGGGGAATTCCTGTCTCGAGGAGATCTTCACTGGGGAATATTCGAATATTCTGTGAGGAATTGAGAATGAGAGTCTTCACTCTGCTTGGGGATTGATAATTGGAATGTTTAGCTTCGCTGGGGATCTTGAAACTTGACTCTGAGGGGAATTAGATTCTGTAAGGCTCTCTGGTTGGGGATTACAAGAATCTTTTGATTGCTGCAGGTACTTGATGTCGGGAATAGGCTTACAGATGCCATTTGGAGATAGGATGGATAGTTACTGGATAATTGTTGAGTTTTAAGAAGGAACCTGTGTAGGGTTTCCTGATGATGAGTCCGTGTAAAACTGCATCTTGGTTTTGAGAAGGAACCGGTGTAGGGTTTCCTGATGATGAGTCCATGTAAGACTGCATTTGGTTTAATCTGGAATAAGTATCGGAATGTCGCCAAATCAGGGTCACATCTGAAACTATCTCTAGAAGGAAATCTGGAATAAGTTATAGAATGTCGCCAAATCTGGGTCACATCTTGAACTATATCTGGAAGGAAGTCTGAATGAGTTATAGAATGTCGCCAAATCTGGGTCACATCTTGAACTATATCTGGAAGGAAGTCTGAATGAGTTATAGAATGTCGCCAAATCTGGGTCACATCTTGAACTATATCTGAAAGGAAGTCTGAATGAGTTATAGAATGCCGCCAAATCTGGGTCACATCTTGAACTATATCTGGAAGGAAGTCTGAATGAGTTATAGAATGTCGCCAAATCTGGGTCACATCTTGAACTATATCTGGAAGGAAGTCTGAATGAGTTATAGAATGTCGCCAAATCTGGGTCACATCTTGAACTATATCTGGAAGGAAGTCTGAATGAGTTATAGAATGTCGCCAAATCTGGGTCACATCTTGAACTATATCTGGAAGGAAGTCTAAATGAGTTATAGAATGTCGCCAAATCTGGGTCACATCTTGAACTATATCTGGAAGGAAGTCTGAATGAGTTATAGAATGTTGCCAAATCTGGGTCACATCTTGAACTATATCTATCTTCTGAGGTGATGAGGGAATTGTTGAACACTTTTGACATTCGAATGCCCCGAGTGATGATGAAGGAGTCTTGAATCAGATTACTCTGCGAATTGAGAGATTTCTTGAAATCTTGACTGGACTGCCCCGGGTTAATTGAATGGTGACATGTCATGCCCCTCGTTGATAGGAGACTTATAATGGAAGTGTCGTCCTTTTTGAAGTGATTTTGTTCACTGAGAGAGTTTTCGTTCCTCCGAACATTCGCTGTATGAATTTCTTCGCTGTCAAACAAAAAGCCAAATGCAGACAGTGATATTCAAGCAATGCAAAGTTTATGTTTGTCTCGAAGTTTTGCAAAATGCGTTTTTTAGCAGAAAACTTTTTATAAGACAAGTCAACACAAGCTTTAGAGCAAAGCCTTACAGGAGTCAGGATACCTTTTGAAACAGTATGCTTTCGAACTAACCCATGCTTCAATTAGGACTTTTGAAGGGTTGTAACGTGGCTTGGTTCACGGTTTAAGAAACAAAGGATAAAGGCTCAAAGTATATTTGTACCCACCCGCTCTTCGTGATGTTCTTCAAACCTAAGCTCAGTTAATTGTGCGTCGCACTCTGTTTTGAGTTTGGAACGACCTTTTGGGTGATGGTTCACCAATTGAATTTGGGAGACAGTCATCATCTCCTTTTCTTTTTTTCAACATTTCTCATGTTGTTGAGGATTTGTGATGGCCTCTCCATTTTGATTTTGATTTGTTATCCCTAACTTTTGCCTGACCGTCTCTGTTTTTGAGATCACAGTCAGCGGGATGCCCTAGCTTTTTTAAGCCTCCTTTACAGGTTTTGGCTTGGTGGGCTTTTCTCTTTTGAGAGATTGACTGCCTATGTGATAGGGAACCACCCTTGTCTTTTGATTCCAAAGGAATGCTTTCTTTTTTTTTTTACGTTGTTCGTTGTGTTACGAACTGAGAGTTTGCGACTTCAATGCGCACTTTTTTTGAATTAACTGAGAGACTACCTTGCCCCAGGTTTATATCAAAGGTTTTGATTGTTTAGAACAGAAAACTACTACTTCTTTAGCTCGAAGGGGTTGACTAGGGATTATCTTCCTTATAACTCAAGTGTTTGGGAATTGAAAGAAATGCCTGTACATCATCAGCAAGGTCTGTTCAAAAGCATACTGCGTGAGATTACGGTATTGTTTCGTCATCCTCCCTCTTAAGGCTTGCAGCTTTTTATCGAGAGTTAAATATCATGGAGAAAACATAAGAGTAGTGAAAACGAATGGGTGAATTCAAGACAAACATATGCAATGCATTAATGAAACAGAGTTTGACATTAAAAGATAATTGTTTGAATAATACAAGAAGTTACAACTTGAAAATTCGAACGAAACAAAAACAATCTCAATGATTTGGCATAGGAGGAGTGGTCATACTAGAGTCTCTGGAGGACCAAACTCAATCTCCTTGGCATCAATCATGTCTTGGATCTTGTTCTTCAGAGGCCAACAGTTGTTGGTGTCATGCCCCGGGCTATCAGAGTGGTATTCACACCTTTCATTGGGGTGATAGGTAGGAGCGGAAGTATTTGGGTTCTGGAGAGGAGCCCTCAATGTAATCAGATCCCTTTTCAACAAGTGTTGCAGTGCCTGAGACAGTGACATGTTGATGTTGGTGAACTGCCTCTTAGGTGCGACTTCCCTACGCTGATACCCCTGTCTTTGTTGAGCAGGCGTAGGCTTAGAGATCAAGATTGCCCCCACGTGTTGGTCATGACGACCCCTTTGACTGTTTGTAGCACTGGACTCCTTCTTTCCGTTGTAGGGAATCATCTGAGTATCCGAGGATGTAGTTCCTTGGATCTTTCCACTTTTTGATGCCAGCTTCGACCCTTTCGCCGGTCAGTATTAGCTCGGTGAACCCGGCTGAGGAGCTTCCAATTAAGTGATTGAAGAAAGGCCCGGTCAAAGTTCCCATGAAGATGTCAATCAGCTCCCTATCAGTTAAAGGAGGTTGCACCCTACCAGCCAAATCTCTCCACTTTTGGGCATATCCCTTGAAGCTCTCGTCAGAACCCATGGTCATGTTCTGCAACTGCACACGAGTTGGTGCAAGATCAGCATTATACTGATACTGCTCATAGAAAGCAAAAGCTAAGTCCTTCCAGGTGTGGATGCGATAACTCTCCAGTTGATAGAACCACTCGAGTTGAGCTCCTACCAGGCTTTCTTGGAAGAAATGGATCCAAAGCCTTGGATCAGCTGTGTATGGTTGAATCTTGCGAACAAAAGACTTTATATGCATCTTAGGGCAAGAGACTCCATCGTACATGGCAAAGGTGGGGACCTTGAATTTTGGCGGGATGACCAACCCAGGAACTAAACCCATATCCCCCAAATCCAAGCCAGGTATTTGTTGGACTTCCATGGCGTTGAGGCGATCCTCCAACTCTTTGTACTTGTCATCAGCGAGAGGGTATTGTTCCTCGGAGTAGTCAGCTTCCTCTTCACCAATCTCCACATTGTGGTCTTCTTCAAGATTGGCCCCTATGCTGGGTGGAGTTGGAAGGTCTAAGGTTTTAGGCCTTCTCCTAAAGTTCAGGATGCGGGCGGCCTTCTTGGATTTCTTCTTGTCTTTGAGAAGGAGATCTGTCAGATCCTCTTGCCCCTTCCCCATAGCCAGAAGCATTTGTTGGAATTGAGCATTTTGAGCCTGGAGATCTTTCACCGTTTGTTCCATATCCATCTCACTGAAATAAACAGTAGGAAGAATAAGGAGACCTGAAAAGGAGAAACCTGCTATGCAATGATATGTATGATATATATGCAATGTTTTCAAGGATCTCTTGGGGTAAACACGAGAATGTTAGAGGTTGAACTTCGATCTTTGTTCGGAGAACTTTGCACTAGTGGATGTCTTTCCACGAGAATCAAGCTCACCATGTCGAGTAGGTCATAGCCACTGATTCAAGTTGTTGCACTTGATCTTTGATTGGAGAACTGTGCACTGGTGGATGTCTTTCCACGAGAATCAAGCTCACCATGTCGAGTGGGTCATAGCCACTGATTCAAGTTGTTGCACTTGATCTTTGATTGGAGAACTGTGCACTGGTGGATGTCTTTCCACGAGAATCAAGCTCACCATGTCAAGTGGGTCATAGCCACTGATTCAAGTTGTTGTATTTGATCTTTGACTGGCATTTGTTTAGAGGAGAAACCTCTTGCCCATGGTATACGTCTGGTTCAACGTAACCCTGCATCAAAAGAACCCTCGAGATCTTTGAAATGGTTAGTGAAAAAATGCTATGGTATGATGTTATGATGTTATGTACATGTATGCAAAAAGCAAATGAGTGTATATACAGGTAATCATATTCACACAAAGCAAACAAGTCCTTAGGTTCAGGCTTGCATGGGGTTATAGGTAAGTACCCTCTTGAAGTTAGTTGGCTCAACCTGTCCTAAAATAGAAACCGGGTTCTAAGGAGCTCAATATCATTGGATTGTTTTCTGTGTTCATTGTTTCGGTTTAGCCACTTAACTGGCGACCAAAATATTCCAAGAAAACAACCCTCAATGACTGTAGTATCGAGTATCTACCAACTTCGGACTGCACCAAAGCCGGTCATCTCACTACCCCTAAAAAGGCTAGGATGGTCATTAAGGTTCTAAGAGTTCGTTAGTGCTTCACGACATCACTCAGCGGCCCCGTACTCTCCTTGATTGAACTCAAGGGTTACCGGTACTCACAAATATGTCACACTAACATAGCTTACTGCTTCAACCGTGTCGGTATACCCCACACAGTTCCCTCACAGTTTTATTGCTATTTACCTAAGAAGGTGCCCCAAATCCGGGTGTAGGATTTATAACAAACCCAAACAAGGAACCAAAAAGATAAAGCAATCAAGTCAATCAAAGCAAGAATGTAAAGGTGATCTAAACCCTAAGGTAACCCCACTTTTAAATATCCCCAGCAGAGTCGCCAGTTCTGTGATACGGTGGGAGAACTGACTTGGGATTTTGCGTTTGTATTCGCACTTGTTCGGTTTAGCAAGAGTCGCCACCGACTTTTTATTTTATCCTAAAGGAATGGTTAAAAAAGCACAGGAAAAAACCTTTTGAGATGTTTCGTGGGTTCGGGGGGTAGATTATGAAAAGGGAATGTATTAGCACCCTTTTCATCCATGGTTATCCATGGGATCTTAGTTACTTGGTTTTAGATCACTTGCCTTGATTTTTGATTGCTTAAAAATGGTGTGTGTATTTGTGTTTTGAAAATGTTTTTGAAATAGACGCCTTTGTTTCGGCAACCGTTGTAATGACTCGTGTTTGAGTATATACAAGGGTGTGTATCTTTTCGAAAAGATGTTTCAAATGTTTTTAGAAGTTTGTCTTGAAAGTGTTTGTGGAGTGTGGTTTTGAAAAGTAGGCAAGTGTTTTTTGCAAGTTTGATTTAAGTAACTAAGAGTTTTGTCTACCCCTAATGTACTCAAAGTTTTTTCTCATGTTTTTAACCCTTTTTTAACAATTTTGTTCCACCATTGTATTTGGTGGACAATCTTGCGTTTAGGATGTTTTAACGGGACAGGCGCGGGTCATCGTACGGACCATGAATGCAATGGTGCCAAGTGTCTTTGGAAATTTACTTGAAGGGACTATGATCATTTTGATAGGCAACTTTCGAAAGCGTCATCGAGGGACTTATGATCATTTGAATTGTTTTGCCAAAGAAACTCGACGTGCAAGCATGGCCCATTTTGGAAGGCAACGAGTGGGATTACCCTAAGGGTGCAAGTGTGATTGTGTATTGATTTCATGTATTCGTCTTGTATTAGGTTATCTAGCGTTTGACTTTATGTACATACAAACCCTAGGTCTAAACATGGTATATTTGAAAGCGGTAAATTGCGGGAATTTAAAATCTACGCTATTACAAAATAGTATCCGGGAGTGGGGGTACAAGTATACGCAAATGGGGATGAGACTTAAGTAATTACAACCAAATCTAATTGCGATCAAATATAATATGTATCATGTATAGCAATGTATAAGAATAGCAAATGTATAATGTATCAATGTATTTGTGTATTGTATTTGTAAGTGTAAGTGTATATGTAAGTGTATATGTAATTTATTTACAAGTTTGAGAAATGTGTATTTAAATGTATTATTAAGTATTGTCAACTTAATGAGAAAATTGAGTGTTTTATTATATATTATTGTATTCTTATATTTTTTGTAAAGTATGTACAAAGTTTTAATTGAAGAAAAGGGAAAATATTTCAAGTTTAAGAAAATTATGTATTATTGTATTTATGTACAAAAAGAAAAGAAAAATATTTCAAACTTTAAGAAAAAAGGTTAATGTTTGTATATTTCTAAAATATAACAATTAATAATATTTAAAAAAAAGGTGCTATTTTATTTATCAAAAACAAAAAAGGGTGTCATATTAGTTTAAGCTAAAAATAAAATAAGAAGTAAAGAAGTATTAGTTTAGGAGTGTTTAAAAAAAGAAAGGATAGAAAGAATAGGCAGAATGGGCCTGAAAAGGTTTGGCCCAAGCTAAAAGGAAACAAGTAAAAAAAAATAAGAAAATGGGGGGTGAGGCGTGCAAAATGCAGTGGGCTTAGGCGTTATTGGAGGGCAAGGCCCAAGATGCTTCTCACAATTGTTTTTAGGGTTTGTCAAAGTTTATTCATTTGGGGATTCTAGGGTTTGGCAAGTTACAGCGCCGTTGTTCTCTTCATCTTGTTCGTTCCTCTTCTTCTATTGAGCCCAAGCGTCCAGAACCATGTCTTTCCTTGCCTAACCACCAGCGCCACCATCTGTGTCCTCTTCTCTCCGCGGATATGCACAATAGCGCCAAGAGACGGTAAAGCATCCCTCCTTTTCCTTAGGGTTTCAATCTTTTTACATGTTGCATGTTTTACTTTTCATCGTGTTCTGATCTTAAGCATTTATTATCGTTGTTTCTGTTGAGGTATGAAAGGGAATGGAAGAAAGTTATACTACCTCTTGGGGACGGAGGAGGAAGGGATTGGGAGGCGCTATGGTGGCTTGACGGCGAGAAAGTGGTGATGATGAACTTGCTCTTCCTGGTTTGTGTATTTTCGCCTTTTCTGTTGCTTAATGATGCATTTCTGAAAGCCTAGTATATCTCTTTTCCTCTTCTTCTTGTTGCCTTGATGCCTGCCCTCTTGCTTCTTTATCCTCTTCTTCTTGTCGCCCTGATGCCTAGCTTGATGCCTTGTATGTTTGCTTGCTGAATTTGGTTGCCTAGCTTGCTTTGCTTGATGTGAAATAATTTCTTGATGATGTATCTATTGATGATTATGAATATGCTTATTGGTATGTTTGGTAGCCCAATGATGAATTACAGTTCTGAGGGCTCTTTGTGTTGGTTTGGAAATTGGTTCTGGAAAAGGATTTGATGATGTTGTTATTGAAGGCTTTAGGAGGGTTTTGATATTGAATGGTTATTGAGGGGTTTCAACAGGCTTTGAAGCTTTGATTGAGGCTATGGCTTTTGGTGAGTTTCAGCAGGTTGAAAACTTGAAGCTTGTATATCTTTTGCTTCAGGCCTTGGCTTCTGGTTTTTATGCAGGATGTTTGGATTTAAGTTTTGACAGGGTTTTGACACAGGTAAGGCTTAGCAGGTTGGGTTTGAATCTGGACAGTTTATGTTCTTTTGGTCTTTTGCACAAGTTATGGTTGTTTAAGCTTGAAAGGCTTAAGGTCTGGACCGTTTGTGTTGTTAACTGTTTGAGGCCATGGCTCTTGGTTGAGTTTACAGGTTGGAGTGTTCTGAAATGGTGCCCCCTGAAAGGCTTTGGGGTTTTTGTGTTATATGCTTCAAATAGGTTGAGGGTTTAAGTGTGGATAGATAGTTCTGCTTCTTTTTCTTGACAGTTTTGTTTGTATTCTGATTTATGTAATATCTCTGCCTTCTGCTCTACTGTTTTATTGCAGCTTTTGTTTTTATCTTCTTTCTCTCTCAAACCTAAAGCCAGTAAGCCCATCTTCTTTTCTCTTCTCTCTCTCTCCCTCCAGTACAAATTAAAGCATTTTTATATTTCTTAGATGTACTTAGGTTCTGAAAAGGCACTGCTGGAAAATGATGCCTTTGACTATGCTTGCTTGCAATATTAGTTTTAACCTGCATACTTTGTGTACTGCTTCCATATTTTCTGCTTCTTTGTGACAGTTTTTGATACTTTGATATCTTGAGATATCTTTCCATATTTTGGACAGTTTGACAGCTTTTTGGCTTAGTTGCTTTGATATTTAGTTCAGTTTGGATTTGGACTTTGGCTAGGCATGATGTTTGTTTTTCATCCTTGGTTTAGAACTTTTGGAATTATGCAGTATGTAACTTTTGTGCATTTTCAAACTTTAATTTGCAAACATTTTTCATCCCTCTTTGTGAACCGGGAGAAATCCCGTGATTTGCAGAGAGGGCGAATTGATTCCGGCCAGTTGCCTTTAATGATGAACCCGAATTAACTGTTTGTCTTTTAATTTCAATTTATCTGCTTCTGACTTTTTTCTTCCTTTCTTTGCAGATAAAAAAAAATCAAATGGAGAGGAATAGCAACAAATAGAGGATGAAGAATTGAAGACTTAGGAATTTAGGATAGTTTTATTTAAATTTAAATTACTGTAAAATTATCATTGTAAATACTTCGTAAATGAATATTGTATTTAAATAATAATTGTAACAAATAAATTAAAGATGAATAAAATCTATTTTTTATCAGTTAATTCCTTTTCTTCTTTTCAATTATTTATTTTATTATTTATAATTCTTAAATTATAATAAATGGAAATAAATTCCAATTATCTTAACTTAGAATAAATAAACAATTAAATAAAAATTGTGGTTTCAGCATTGATCAATTAACAAACCTGGCGCTTCAAAAATCCAAAGCAAAGCACAGTCAATCACAACAGCTGCCCAAATGTCTTTTCTCTTAATGACTCAATCAAAACACTGCAAACTCAATCCAAATGACTCTTTTCACTGATTTAGACTCAATCCAAATGCCTCAGTCCATATCTCGGAATAACTTGAAAAGCACTGTGGGATTAATTCTTTCTGAGAATGCGCGCACAAAAAACCCTAGTTCCTGATCAAATGCCAAAGAAATGTTCGCCTGATCAAAGCTGAGCCAAAATCAACCAAACCCTAAGCAAACTGTTTGAAATGTTCCAGAGCCATGAAAATCAATGAAACCCCTAATTTTGTCTGACTGACGAGAAAAGTCTGTTTGACCGATTCTTGAGCCAGTCTGAAAAAATTAGGAAAACGCCCGAGGCTGTGGTTTCTTGTGGAAAAATACGAGGGCAAATTTTGGGGTACAACAAATAGGAACAAGGATGATCACAGGACCGGTAACGGTCTTCGGAGGAGCAATCACGGGAGAGAATACTCTGCCACTTCGGGTTATTTTGCTGGTTCCCGCAATGTTGCTGATGTCTGGGTCAGCCTTCTCAGAAATTGAGTCTTCATCAGCCAGCCAATCCTGTTTGACGCTGTGATAGTAGACATCGCCCCATAATTCCATGGGACAATTTTATCTGATGAGTACGGGATTGGTCCAGGCATAATAATTATCAGTGGAGCTACTTTAGGAACTGCTGTAATCCTAACGGGTCTTTTGTTGAGACCCTGGAAAGATTGGCGGAAATGGTTACTATTGAAACATCATTGTAAGAAATGGTTGGAACGGGAGTCTTTTCAAATAAAATCTCTTTGTCATCCATTAGGCGTTGAAAACCTGCTTTCAATAAATGTCAGCTAGTCGGTAGGGATAAGCAGAGGTGGCAGCTTTCATCACAGCCCATAAATAAACCAGCCCTCAATAGATTCTTCTTGACAGTCAGGAGAGGAGTAACAAGTTCATTAACAGCAGTAACAAACATATCATCTTCAACAACGTTAACATCACGACCATGCTTGGGCATATGAGAGGGGATAAAATTTGGGATCTCAGAAGCATCAAAATAAATTTCTTTTTCTTCAAGAAGGTATTGCACCTTGTTTTTCAAAGCTCAATAGTTGTTAGTATCATGGCATGGACTTTCTGGATGGTATGCACAGCGAGCATTAGGATGATAATGAGGAAAGGTTGTGTTAGGATTCTTCGGAGCTTCTTTCAAAGTTACCAGATTAGATCTCAACAAATGTGGTAGGATTTGAGATAGTGTCATATTAATCCGGATAAATTATCTTACTGGTCCTTCTGTTCTAGGTTGGTTGCTTCTTTGTTGAGTAGGTGTAGGCTTTAGGATTGTGACAGCCCCCACCATTGGACGACATTCAGTTCTATCTTGATTCCTTTGAGGATAAATAGCAACAACTTCTTTCTTCCCAATAAATGGTTTTCTTACAGCAGTAGAGGATGCGTCTTTTTGAATCTTCCCACTCTTAATCCCAGCTTCCACTCTTTCTCCGGTCAAGATTAATTCAGTAAAGCCTGCTGAGGAGCTCCTAATTAGATGATTAAAGAAAGGACCGGACAGGGTGCCCAAAAACATTTCTACCAGTTCTCTTTCAGAAAGGGGAGGCTGGACTCTTCCTGCTAAGTCCCTCCATTTTTTAGCGTAGTCTTTGAAACCTTCACTTGAAACCATAGCCATACTCTGGAGTTGAGTACAGGTGGGAGCAAGATCTGCATTGTACTGATATTGTTTATAAAATGCAGTGGAAAGGTCCTCCCAGTTATGAATATTGACTCTTTCCAGTTGATAGAACCAATCTAGCTGAGTCCCGGATAGACTGTCTTGAAAGAAGTGGACCCATAAATCTCTGTCAGCAGTGTGAGGCTGTATCTTCCTCACATAAGATCAGAGATGTATCTTGGGACACAAGACCCCGTCGTATTTAGCAAACACTGGTGCCTTGAGTTTTGGTGGAATAAAAATCCTAGACACCAAACCCAGCTCCTCAAAGTCCATCTAGAGCATTTTCTGAATTTCCATTGCCCTTAGACGTTCTTCCAGATGTTTGTATTTGTCGTCGGCCGGAGGATATTGCTCTTCAGAGTAGTCTTCTTCTTCTTCCTCTTCAGATTCTGGTTGGGCAACCGCTTCCTTGCCTTTTACTTCTTGATTATCCTTTTCACCAGATGACGTTGCAAAGTCTAGGGTCCGTCTGGCTTGTCCTTGGAACCTTCTTTCCATATTCAGAACTCTGGTTATTTTATTTGCTTTCTTCTTCTTTTCTTCAACCAGCAAAGTTTTCAAATCCTCTTGTCCTTTGGCTTGAGTCAAGAACATCTATTGAAACTGAGCATTCTGCGCCTGAAGGTCTTTTAATATCTGCTCGAGATCCATTACTGAAATAAACAGTAGAAAGATGAGGAGACTTGTTGTAAGAAACCTGCTTATGTTATGATGAATGGTAAATGCATATGCAATGATTTCCAGGAAATTAGAGATTTAAATTTGATTTAGATCAAAAAGGAACACACGTTATATTAATAAATCAAAGCTTGAGTACATCATGCCTCTTTTGGGCTTACAAAGAAATACAAAAACTCTAAGATAAAAAATTTGTACGCATCCTCTTTGGTGCAATGTAGGCGTTCAGGCTCCGCTCCTCATGAATTTGCTTAGTGAGTTCCAAAACCCTCTTCTCGCTGGCATAGAATTTGGCCTCGAAAGTATCTCGCTCCCCCTTAAGTTGTATCCAATCCCTTTGTAAGTCTTCAAGAGAGGTGGGCATGTCGGGATGCAGGATAGTGTATAGTACATCTCCTTCCACAACAAGCTCTATGATAACCGGGAGAATGGAGGGGTAAGGCATTATAAGACTTTGAGAACGAGCTCGTATCCACTCGAGGTAAGGCTCAACAGGGATGGAATTCTTATGCCCCAATGTCTTGCTATCTACCTTGTTCAACATCCTCCAAGCTCGGATAAATCTCTGGCGATGACCTTGATCATCGTTCTCGTAGTCAAATACCAAACCTTGAATGAGCATCTCATGTGGGCCATCCCTTCTGGCGTAACCAAACTGTCTTAAGGCTAAATAGGGGTTGTAGGTGATACCTCCTCTAATGCCAAGTAAAGGGACATTAGGGAATTCTCCATAATGGTCGACAATAGTAACATTCTCTATAGATCACGAACCCCAATGAATGTCTGAATGTTTGAGTGTCATCAACCTATGTGACCACCTTGAACCTTGCTCATTCTTCAATATAGATTGGGGAAGATGTGAAGTAAACTATCTTTCCAAGAGAGGAGTACAACATATAAGGATACCTCTTTTCCTCATAGTGTGAGTGTGAAAAGAATGTAGGATGCCTGCTAGCAAATTAGGCACCGGGTTACGGGACATGAAGATTTTTACGGTGTTCACATCTATGAGTTGGTCAGGATTTGGAAACAAAACCATCCCATAGACGAGGAGAGCCACAATTTCCTCAAAAGCTTGCAAATCCAAAGAGTTCCAACAATTTTGGGCTTTCTCAAACAAGAACTTTTCTAGGAAACCCTTGACACCACTCCTTGTTTCCCAATTAGTTGTGATATCATATGGTTGCAAGTGTAGAGCTTGAGAAATCTCTTTTGGCTTTGGATATCTTTCCGTACCGTTGAAAGGTATTTGATTGAGAATGGGAATCCTCAAGAGTCGGGAGAATTCTCCCAAAGTTGGCACAAGTTGATAATCGGGAAATATGAAGCAATGGTGTAAAGGATCGAAGAACTGAAAGAGCACCTTCATCATGTCCTCATCAGTGTTAGAGGTGACCAAGTTTAGTAGGCGACCATGTCTTTCGGTGAATGGAGAATTTTCAGGAATCCTTTATGCTAGCTCTTTAAGTGGAGGAGGGATCCTTACAAGGATGACTTGAATGGTTTTCCTGCTAATAGAATCCATGTCCTACAAAATAGAACAAAGATAAATCCCAAGATCCTTGAAATGGTTAGTGAATATGAGTATGATGTCATAATGTTTATGATGTTATGTAGAAGTATATATATACAAACAAAGCAAAAAAGTCCTTAGGTTTAGGCTTGCATGGAGTCTCATAGGTAAGTACCCTCTTGAAGTTTAGTTGGCTCAAAACTTGTCCTAGTAATAGTAACCGGGTTCTAAGGAGCTCAATATCACTGGTTTGTTTCCTTGGTCATTATTTTAGTGCAAGCATCTTTAATGGCGACGGAAATATCCCAAAAAACCAAACCTCAATGAGTGTAGTGTCCAGTATCTACCAACTTCGGACTGCACCAAAGTCGGTCATCTCACTACGTCCTAATGGCCAAGTTGGTCAAGTAAAAGTTCTAAAAGTTCATTAGTGCTTCATAACATCACTCAGCGGCCCCGTATTCTCCTTGATTACTCAAGGGCTACCGGTACCCACAAATATGTCGCACCAATGCAACTATTACTTAGACCATGTCGGTATACCCCGCATAGTTTCCATAATGTATTGCTACTTACCTATAAGGTATCCCAAATCCGGGTAGAGGATTCAAACCCAAACAAAGAACCAAAATGTAAAGCAAACAATTCAAGCATTGAAAGCAAGTAAATATGATCTAACCCTTAGGTAACCCTACTTTTAAAATTTTCCCCAGCAGAGTCGCCAGTTCTGTGATACGATGGGAGAACTGACTTGGGTGTTTTGCGTTTGATCGCAAATATTGCGGTTAGCAAGAGTCGCCACCGAATTTTATTTTATCCAAAAGGAAAGGTGAAAAAGCATAGGAAAGACCTTTGAGATTGTTTCTTGAGTTCGGGGGATAGATTATGAAAAGGGAAGGTATTAGCACCCTTTTCATCCATGGTTTTCCATGGGCTCTTAGTTAGTTGCTAGATCACTTGCTTTTGTTTGAAAATGTGCTTTGTGTGAGTTTTTGAAAGTATTTTGTAAAGAGGCCTTTGTTTAGGTGAACTTTGTAATGATTCTCGTTCGTAAGAATGTATACAAAGGTGTTGATCTTTTGAAAATATAATTTCAAGTTTGAAAGTTGTTTTGAAAATGTAGGTGTTTGTTTTTGAAAATAGCAAGGATGTTTTGTTTTGAAATGGAGCAAGTAACTAGGAACATTCTACCTACTCAAAAGTCTTTCATGTTCATTTCCTATTTCCTTTGACATTGTTGTCTTACCATTGATTTAGTAAGTAACCTTATCTTTGGAAGTAAAAGGGACAGGTGTGGGTCATCGTATATCCATGATTAGCAATATTGTAAGGTATCTTAGCATTTTTCTTTAGGGACTAAGATGATTTTGAAAGGCAACATAGATAGCGTCATCGAGGGACTATGATCTTGTATTTTTGCTTGTTTTTTTGCTAAGATACCTCACATGCATAATATGGTCATTTTTGTAAGGAAATCAAGTGGATTTACCCTAGGGGGTGTATGTGTGCAAGTGTATTAATTTTCATGCTTGATTTGTCTTTGATTTAGGGTTTTCTATTGATTATTTTTAGTCTTTCCATACAAAACCCTAATCGCTAGCATTTTGTATATAAAGCGATAAATTGCGGAATTTAAAATTACTATGCTATTACATCACTTAGGGGAGGGGGTGTACAAATTACAAATGGGGACTATTGCAAGAAATTAAATCTAAATAATATTACAACCATATTGAATTAAATGAATGCACACAAATAAAGATAAAAATGCAAGAATGTAAATGTAAAGAAACATGATTTTTATTTGTTTTTTATGAAAAGGGTTTTTTAACCTAATTAATTAAAATAAAATAATTAACTTAAAAAAGGAAAATAATATTAAGTTAGTAAACTAAATTAATTTAAAGAAAACAAGTTTTTTAGGGTTTTTGTAGATTTAATTAAACTAGTAAATAAAAATAATTAAAAGAAAGATCCTAAATTCTAAATTGATTTTAATTTACAAGAAAATAATATAATAATTAAGCTTAAGTCTAAATATTGATTATTAAAAAAAAGAAATTAATTTGTTAAAAGGAAATGTTTTTAGTCTTTTTGTTTTATAAGAAAATAAAATAAATAAGTGTAAATAATAAATAAAATATTTTTGGATTTTTATGATTAATATAATAACAATAATAATAATAATAGTATTAATAATAATAATAAATAAAAGATTAAAAAAAAGTAAAAAAATAAAATAAAAATAAAGTCAGGGAGGTTGATAAGTGAAACAGGGGGTATTGTGAGGGGAAAAAAGTCAGGAAAGGATGGCCCAAACGCTGCAATAGTGTCAAAAGTGTGAGAAAATGAAAAAAAAAAGCACAAAAGGTCACGCTAGGGCTTGAACCCAGGACCTCATAGTGACAGGCGCGTGCTTTAACCACTGGGGTGGTGATACATCCATTAACTTATGTCAAACCATAAATATATAACATAAATCTTGCTCTAAATATACTTCATCTTCAACCTCCAGCCAGAAGCCCGGCAACTTGTTCATTTCTCAACCATTTGCAAAAATGTAAACATGAAAATTACTCCATTTTTTCATACGAATCTAACGATATAAATATCATGAACTATAAATCAAAGATGAAAGAGAATTTTTAAAAGTACCAAATTCTGACCTAATTATTTTCATATATTCAATCCTAAAATTCTCCTAGCTCAATCAATATAAATGAAATCTATGGACATGTACAGCTTCAGAGCAATGATGTCTACATTTTATCTTCACAAATGCAAGCCTAACAATGCCTAAGTAATGATATAGAAGTTCGAGAAAAATACCTCAAACTGGAAATTGTGAAATGCAAATGAGCTTGATTCAGGGTGCTGCAATGATCAGGTTAGCTTCCTCAAGTTCCCAGGAAGCTAATGCAATGGTTTGCTTGAGCAATGGATGAATGGAATGGCTTGGAAAATTCAATGTGCAATACTTTGTTTTTGGTTATGGAGGATATGGTAAATGATGTTACAGTAATGAAACAGGGACAGAGATAGGTTACACTTGATGTAAGGAAGCTTTAGGAACTAAAAGGCCAAGAAACGCACGAGGGAAATATGAGTTTGATGTTTAAGGTCAGAAATTGTGCAACAATGGTGTTTTTGTGCAATTTCTGATTTGAGAGAGTTTTTGTGTATTTAAGGGTGCTTAATCTGTTGTTCTAGCTCACAAATAGTGACTCTACTTATAAGAAACAAGTTTGGAGACTTGTCCTTCATCAGAATTCAAAAATCACATGTCATGGCTCTTTTCTTATTTTTGAAGAAAGCTTGACACACATTGTCCCAATGCATAGTACAAGGCTGTCTAGAGTGGTTGCAAACTTTAAACATGTTTATCCGACTTTGTATGTTGAGTGTGTGCTGAATAAACAAGTTAGAGGCTCAAGAAGAGTGGACTTTGTGCATAAAGCCACTTTTCCAAAATGGCAATGTTGCCTTTCTTCCTAAAATGGTATTAAGCATGAGCAATGCATTGAATGCTTGGATTAAAGCTTCTAGCAGCTGTGAAAAACATTAATTATAGAGTGACAAACAAGTTTGAGGCCTGCAAAGAAAATATTATGCAGCCTAGCATGGATTTGGTTCATGTGTTCATCAAAAATGACTTGTAATTCAAGTTTGAAAACCCTAACTTCCTCGCTTCGATTCTCCCTGATCAAGAATGATCTCAAGCAGTTCTTGGACATTTTTGAAATCTTGTAATGTTCTATACAACCCCTATTTGAATCACTTTTGAGAATTCCACTTGGAACTATATGAAAAAGTTCCATGAAGTTAGGCCAAAATCCTGCCTAAACTAGGGCAAAATTTCACTAAGTATTTAGTTTCAAGTTCATGAATTTATAACTTGAGATCCAAGCATTTTTAGAAGAAGTTGTGTAAAGAAATGTTGTATATCTCATGGAGATCTACAACTTTCATGTTGAAAGTTTCTTCTGAATCATCTTGCATTATGGTGAAATTTTTTCTCAAAGTTGTGAAAAAACATGAAGTTTTCAACACTTAGAAAAATTTCTAAGTATGAAAACTTTAACTTTTCAAAATGAAATCTTGAATTTTTGATTTCTTGATGAATAAGTTTCATATTTTGACATGTTTTGATGAATTGTGATCTTTGACATTTGATTTTGACTAAAAAGTCAAAGTTTGACTTTTCAGTGTACAGTTGACTTTTGATCAGTTGACTGAAAATTCACTATCAATCTAATTGATCTTGAGCAATGTTTTGGGTCATGTCATTAGGTAAAAATTATTCAATTGAACTCTTGAGATCATGCCTCAAACCAATTTAACATTTGCTAGGTCAAAAATCAGAAATTGCCCTTTCTCAGTCAAAACCCTAATTTTGACCATTTTGCCCTTTTGATGATTTGATCAAATTTCTTGAGGAATTATGGTCCAAACTTGATCAAATGATACATATGAGTTTATAATGTTGATATGAATAAAAAATTATGAATTTTGACTGTAAATTGGCCATAGTTGACTTTTCCCCAATACAACTAATTTTTAGGTCAACTGCTCAATTGATTGAGCGAAAATGCGATTCAAGGCTTGAAACTTGACATGAGTAATCTTAGGGGTCCATAATGATCCATGAAAGTCATAAGAGGCATTTAAAGTTCAATTATCCTTGTACAATCTCAAACCCTAATTTTAGTCATCAGTGCTTAAGGAGGTGTCTTGAGTTGATCAACCCTAGTGTAGTCTTGAACCAAATGAGATCTTGTGGGAAAATACTTGATAATTGAGAGGGAAAATTTTGGGGTACAACAGGCTCCCTTCCTAGGCCTTGCCATTTTAATTTCTCATCACCCCCCCCCCCCCCCCCCCCCCATTCATTTACGACACACAGCCCTTTTTTTTATTATTTTTGTTTATTCTGATTACAAAAAAAAAACACTTTTGGGCCTAACACAAAACAAACCTGCTTTTACACACTTACATCTCTTTTCATCTTCACACGCCCTAACTTAATTTTTATTTATTTTCTTTTCTTTTTTTCGTTATTATTATTATTATTTTATTATTATTTTATTAATTAAAAATATCAAAAATATCAAAAATATTTTATATTAATTATTTTTATATTTCTTTTAAAACAAAAGATCAAAAAAAAATCTCCTCAATAAATTTCTTTTCTTTTTCTTAATTTAATATAGATTTAGTTTTTATTTTAACTTCTTTTTTTAATTAACTTAGAAATTGGGAATTTTAATTAATCATTTTCTTTCTTTATATTAGTCTAGTTAGGTTAAAACCTTTCATAAAAAAAAACAAAAAAAAACAATTTCCTTTTCTTTGTATATTATCTTACATTCTTGTACATTTTATTCTTGCAATATTCAATATGGTTGTAATAGTAAATTAGGGTTTAATTGCTTTCATTTCCCATTTGTCAATTGTATCCCCATCTCCCAAATGATTGTAATAACGTAGAACTTTAAATTTCCGCAATTTACCGCTTTCAACATTATTGCTAGTAATTAGGGTTCGTATGACAAGATATAAAATCAATAAATAGAAAACCCTAATTCAAAGACAAAAAATGCATGAAATCAAAACACTTTGCACACTTGCACCTCTAGGGTTAACCCACACTTGTTGTCTCGGATAAATCAGTCATGTCCCTCGAACGTGGGATACTTTAGCAATGACCCTCGAATACAAGATCGTAGTCCCTCGATGACCCTTCAATGTTGCCTTCGGTAAATAATCTAAGACCCTTACGAAAAATTGCTAAGGTATCCTACAATGTTGCCTTCTATGACTGTACAACGATCCACGCCTGGCCCTTCACTTCCAATGATAGAACTTCTTACCGATCAATGGTAATATAGCACTATCTAAAGGAGGAGGAAAAGAACAAAGATTTATTTTGAGTAGGTAGAAAGCTCGCAGTTGCTTGCTCACAAACAAAACCATCTCCACACTCACACTTTCAAAAACATCTTTCCAAAAACAAATATCTTTCATGAAATATTTTCAAAAGTCAACACTTTGTATACATTCTTATAGAGACGAGAATCATTACAAAGTTCGCCTAAACAAAGACACTTTTCAAAAATACTTTCAAAACAAATCACAAACACATTTTACAAAGCATTTCAAAGTGAGCTAGCAACTAAGAGCCTGTAGATAACTACGGATGAAAAGGGTGCTAACACCTTCCCTTTTCATAACCTACCCCTCGATCTCAAAAAAATTCTCAAAAGGTCTTTCCTGTTCTTTTCACCCTTTCCTTTATTGGATAAAAGAAAAGTCAGTGGCGAATATTATTATCTGCAATAATTGCGATAAAATGCAAAACACCTAAGTCACTTCTCCCACCGTATTACAAAACTGGCGACTCTGCTAGGGATATGTTTAAAAGTGGGGTTACCTTAGAAACTAGATCACATTTAAATACTTTAATTTGTTTGACTTGTTTGCTTTACATTTTTGGGCCTATTTTTGGGTTTCTTGTATAGATCCTCTACCCGGATCTGGGAACATTATTAGGTAATTAGCAATAGATTATGAAGATTGTATGGTGTAGACCGATATGGTTGAAACAATGGCTACATTAGTGTGACATGTTTGTTGGTACCCGGTATCCATTGTGTTGAATCGAGGAGAATACGAGGCCGCTGTGTGGTGTCATGAAGCACTAACTGACCATAGAACCTTTAGTGAAACAACTTGGTCATTAGGAAGTAGTGAGATAGCCGACTTTAGTGCAAAGTTGAAGATTGGTTGATACTCGATACTACACTCGTTGAGATCGAACTTTTGGGATATTTTGGCTGCAAGAAAAGATTGATTATGCTAAAACAATGACCAATGAAGAAATATCAATGATATTGAGATTCCCTAGAAGCCGTTTACTTTCTAGGACAAGTTGAACCAACTAAACTTCAAGAGGGTACTTACCAATGAAAACCCATGTAAGCCTAAACCTAAGGTCTTTGTGTGTTTTTTTTTGTGATTATTATTCATGACATCATAAACATCATAACATCATAAGCATTCTCACTAACCATTTCAAGTATTTAGGAATTGATCTTTGTTCTGTTTTGTAGGACATGGCTTCCACTCATAGAAATACCATCTGAGTCAACTTCGTGAAAGTGCTTCCTTAACTTCAAGAGCTAGCATCAAGGGTTCCTTGAGATTCTCCCTTCACCAAGAAATATGGTCGACTTCTCAACTTGACTACCTCAAACTTCCAAGAAGAAATGATGTGTTTGCTCTTCCAACTCTTTGATCATATGCATCATTGCTTCACATTTCCCGACTACCAATTGGTTCCTACATTGGAAGAATTCTCTCAACTTTTAGAAGTTCATGTGCTTGATCAAATACCATTCACCGGTTTAGAGGAAACTCCAAAGCCTGTGGTTATTTCCAAAGCCTTGCATTTAAAGAGATCTGACATTGTGGCAAATTGGGAAACAAGAAGTGGGGTTAAAGGTTTCTTAGCCAAGTTTCTTTTGGAGAAGGCTTGTTTATTTTGGGAAGATATGGACTTACAAGCTTTTGAAGATGTCTTGGCCCTACTAATATATGGTTTGGTTATTTTCCCCAATCTGGACCAATTCATAGATGTGAATGTCGTCAAGGTTTTTCTCTCTCGTAATCTCGTGCCTACGCTACTTGGAGATGTCCTACATTGGTTTCATACTCGCACCATGAAGAGGAGAGGGACTCTTTTGTGTTATATTCCATTATTTACTAGGTGGTTTATTTCGCACCTACCTCGATCAACATTGAAGAATAAACAAGGCTTGACATGGTCTCAAAAGATGATGTCGCTCTCACACTCGGATATTCATTGGTGTTCCTGGTCTTTGGAGGATATTACCATCATTGACCATTGTGGGGAGTTCCCTAATGTTCCACTCTTGGGAATTAGGGGAGGTATTACCTATAACCCTTATCTTGCATTACGATAGTTAGGGTATGCGGGAAGATATGGTCCACATGATGCGCTCATTCAAGGTTTGGTATTCGACTATGAGGGCGACATCCAAGGCTATCGTCAAAGGTTCATACGAGCTTGGAGAATGGTAAAAAAAAGTGGATAGAAAGACTTTGGGGCATAAAAAATCCATCCCTCTGGAGCCTTACTTCAAGTGGGTATGAACTCGTGCTCAAAGTCTCATGATGCCTTACCCCGTCATCCTACTTGTGATTATGGAGCTTGTTGCTGAGGGAGACACCCCTTACACTCTTCTTTACCCTGACATTCCTACCGACTTCGAGGAACTGCAAAGATCATGGATTCAACTCAAAGGGGAACGAGATACCTTTGAAGCACAGTTCTACACAAGCGAGAAGAAGGTTTTGGAGCTCACGAGGCAACTTCATGAAGAGCAAATCCTGAATGCTTACATTACGCCAAAGAGGATGCTCCCATGGGAAGCTTGAGTCCTTCTTGTTTTCGGAGTTTATTTTGTATTATTTTTGTTTCATACATGAGATGCTCCCATGAACTTATTAATGCAATTAATGTTTGCTGTCTTCTCTTTGTCTAGCAAATTTAAATTCCATAAAATCCTTGAAAACATTGCATTCGCATAACATGCATCATATCATAAGCAGGTTTTCTGACACAAGTTTCCTCATCTTTCTACTATTTATTTCAGTATAAGATGGATCTCGAGCAAACTGTGAAGGACTTGCAAGCTCAAAACTCTCAGTTTCAAGAAACTCTTCTCAACTTAGCAAAGGGCAGCAAGAAATGATGGCTTTTCTTGTTACAAAGAAGAAGACAAAGAAGAAAGTTATGATCAACATGGGGAAGAGGTTTAAAGGCCCCACCCGACAAGTCCAATTTGAAGAGGATTCCTCCGATGAGGATGAAAATCAAGATGAAGATGCTAGGAGCACCCGGGCTAGGGGTGGAAACAATCAAATCTATGAAGACAAAGATTATTTTGATGAGCAATATCCACTGGCCGACGACAAATATAAGCAACTAAAAGACAGATTAAAGGCTATAGAAATCTAAGTTGTGTCTGGCTTGGACTTCGGTGACTTGGGGTTGGTTCCTAGGGTAGTAATTCCTTATAAATTTAAGATCCTTGCTTTTGCCAAATACGACGGTGTCTCATGTCCGAAGCTTCACCTAAGATCTTACGTCCACAAAATTCAGCTGCATACTGCTGATAAGAAACTGTGGGTGCACTTTTTTCAAGAAAGTCTAATTGGGAGCAGTTGGAGTGGTTTTACCAATTGGAAGGGACTAACATCCGTACTTGGGAGGATTTGGCCACTGCCTTTTACTGCCAATATCAATATAACGTTGATCTTGCGCCAACTAGGGTGAAACTATAAGGAATGACCATGAGTTCAAACGAGGGCTTTAAAGAATACGCTCAAAAATGGAGAGCATTGGATGGCAGGGTGCAGCCACCTTTAATTGATAGAGAGTTGGTAGACATGTTTATGGGAATATTGACTGGACCATTTTTCAACTTACTAATTGGAAGTTCATCATCCGGATTCATTGAATTAATCTTGACTAGTGAGAGGATTGAAAGCGAGATTAAAAGAAAGAAGATACCCATGGCCTCTACCTCAAATGTTGTGAAAAAGTCGTTTATCGGTAAAAAGAGACTAATGATGTGTATGAGTCAAGGAGTCATGCTAGGAAGGACCGTCCTCAATCAATAAGTGCAATTCTAATCTCCAATCCAACTTCTACTCAACAACCATAACAATGAGCTAATCAATAAAGGACGAGGTTTCTAGAAAGACAGTAAACCAAGATTGGGATGTCTTTACCCAAAGCCCTACAACATTTACTGAAATCTGAGCTCATTTCTCTAAGAGATCCTCCATAAAATCCCAATACATCCTCACCAAAATACAATCACAATGCAAGATGCACCTACCGCTCAAATAGCCCCGGACATGATACTAACAACTATTAGGCATTAAAAAACAAAATCCAAGACCTAATTGATAACAAGACAATTGAATTCGACCCTCCACCAACTCCAAACGTAATCATCGCACCCGTGCCAAATCATGGTAAGGGTGTCAATGTTTTTGAAGATGCCTCTTTTGTTTCCCCTGTCAAATACTTGACAACCCCTTTGAAGATTGTTAAAAAGAATTTGTTGAAAGCCGGAGTATTCCCTGGTTGCCTTGAAGACTATTGTTGATGTGTTGTACAGATTAATGGTTGTGAATGGCTGAAGAAAGGTGCCCAACACCTGATGGATAGCCATGAGATTCTAATTGAAAGAACTCCACCTGTGAAAAGTTTGACCTAAAGTGTATCTCAAGAATTTGAAGACGTGTCTGTCATTACTATCTCCAATAAACCTATTAGGATCACGTCCAAAGGTCCTATTAGTATTCCCATTGAACAAAGAATAGATCCACTAATTATCACCACATCGGGGCCAGTCCCCTACTCTTCTGATAAGGTTGTGCCCTGGAATTATGGGGTGGAAGTGTACTACCATGGTATCAAACAAGATTCTTGGATAAATGAAGATGAAACTGCTAACATTACAAACATTGTTGGATCAAGTAAAGTTACTAGGACAGGGAGGATCTCCTCTCCAGAGATTTCACCTCCGACAACCACAACTACACCCATTCGTATTAGTATTGTTAAACCTATTGCTGATACTCGAGGAAAGGAAAAACTGACTGAGCCTGCCAGGACAGAGGAGCCCATAAAAGATATTACCATTGAGGACCCATCAACCCAAGAGATGGAGGAGATTTTAAAAATTATTAGAAAAAGTGACTATAAGATAGTGGAACAGTTGGGGAAAACACCCTCGAAGATTTCCATGTTGTCTTTGTTGCTATGTTCCGAGGCACATGCTCAAGAACTGATAAAATTCTTGAAGAATGCACATGTCCCTCAAGAAACTACGGCCAACCAATTTAAAAACTGTGTAGCAAGCTTGACTGCCGACAACGGTTTAGGATTCTCTGATACATATTTGACCCCGAGGGGGAAGAATCACAACAAAGCTCTCCATATTTTCATAGAATGCAAGGGAACCACCCCTAGCACATGTATTAGTTGATATTGGATCTTCTCTCAATGTCTTACCTAAAGGAGCATTGGATAGGCTAGATTGTGATGAAATGGTTTTAAAACCCAGTGACATTATAGTAAGGGCTTTCGATGGTTCTAAAAGGATGGTCCATGAAGAGGTTGATCTCCCTATCAAAGCTGGGTCTCAAGTCTTCAACTCAACATTCTATGTGATGGATATCTGTCCTGCTTACTCATGCCTGCTTGGACGCCCATGGATACATGGGGCAGGTGCAGTGACTTCCACAATGTGATACGGTGGGAGAACTGACTTGAGGTTTTGCGTTTGTTTTCGCAAATGTTTCAGTTTAGCAAGAGTCACCACCGACTTTTTATTTTATCCTAAGGAAAGGTTAAAAAGCACAGGAAAAACCTTTGAGATGTTTTCATGGGTTCGGGGAGTAGATTATAGAAAGCGAAGGTATTAGCACCCTTTCTATCCATGGTTATCCATGGGCTCTTAGTTACTTGCTTAGATCACTTGCCTTGCATTTTCAATTGTTTGAAATGGTGCTTTCAATTGTTTGAAATGGTGCTTTGTGTGTGATTTTGAAAGATGTTTTAAAAAGAGGTCATGGTTGTGGCAACCTTTGTAATGATCCATGTTTGAATGTATACAAAGGTGTATTGTCTTTTGGAAAGTTTTTCAATGTTTTGAAAGTTGTTTTAAAGTTGTGTTGTGGAGTGAGTTTTGAAAGTAGGCAAGTGTGTTTTGCAAGTTTGATCAAGTAACTAAGAGTTGTCTACCCCTAAATTTACTCAAAGATCTTTCCTTATGTTTTTAACCCTTTTAACAGTATTGTTCCACCATTGTATTTGGTGGACAATCTTGTGTTAGGATGTTAACGGGACGGGCACGGGTCATTGTTTAGACCATGAATGCAATAGTGCCAAGTGTCTTTGGCAATTTTTCTCTTTAAGGGACTTGATCATTTTTTAGGCAACTTGAGAAAGCGTCATCGAGGGACTATGATCATTTGATTTGTTTTTGTTTTGCCAAAGACACTCAACATGCAACATGGCCCATTTTTGAAGGCAACAAGTGGAGTAACCCTAGGGGTGCAAGTGTGATTGGTGTTGTCCATTTTCATGCTTTTTTTTGTCTTTGTATTAGTCAAGCTAGTTGTTATTTGATTTGCATACAAACCCTAAGTCTATCATGGCATAATTTGAAAGCTTTTAAATGCGGAAATTTAAAGTCCTAAATTATTACAACATGATTATGGGGATGGGGGTACAAATGTTTGAATGGGGGGATATTTGACAAGAAATTAAATCTAAAAATATTACATCCATATCGAAGATACAAATATTTAATTGTACAATGTAAAGTAAATACAATAAATATGCAAAATGTATTATGCACAAAAATGATTTTTTTTATGTATGTGAAAGATTTTTCAATGTGAAATATAAACAAAAATAAAAAAGTCAATTTTTGAATATTTTTATGGTTTAGGGCAAAACCCTAGTTTTTAAATAAATAGTGTTTATTTATTAATTATATACAATATTTATATATTAATTTATACAAAAATAAAAAAAGAAGTATATTGTAAAGAAAAGTATGTTTTAGTGTCATATATTAATAAAAATAAAAATGTATTATTTTCATATTTTATCCTAAGTATTCTAATAAATATATACAAGTATTTATATTATATATTAAATATATACAAGAGTAAAATATTAATTATTTACAAAAAAAGTATATTTTTAGAAAATGTTTTCAAAAGGTAAACAAAAAATAATAACTGAAAAATATTTATTTTTGTATTATTTTCTAGGGTTTTAAATAAAAAGGTTTTTAATATTTATTTACATATATATGCTAAATAAAACAAATAAATGCCAAATAAATGCAAAAATGGGTGGAAAAATATTTTTAATATTTTTTATATTTGAGAAAAAAATAATAAGTCAGAATCAAAAAGAAAAAATAAAAAATGATCAATATATCACACAATGGGCCAAGGGGGTGTAAATTGGAAAAGAGGGTGCAAAAAGCAGGATTGACTCAGGCCCAGCCCAAGCCAGTCATCTTCAACCTTCAGCATTGTTTGAACATCAAAAACGCGCGCTTCTTGTACAACAGCTAACTCCTGATTCTTTGACTTTTAACAAAAACTCATAACACAAACATTATAGAGCATCAAGAGACGAATTCATACATATAAAACACTTGACCTAACTCTAAGAATCCAGGGAGAATTTCTTCATCCCCAATTTCTGACCTAATTTTTCTTCAATGTTCATGGCCAAAATTCTCACAGCACGCATAATATAAATGAAAAGTAAATACATGGATGGCTTCAGGACTATGAGTAGAACATGTTTTCTTCACAAACCTAAGCTTAATCATGCCTGGATAGAGAGATAGAAGTTCATGTTTTTACCTGTTTCAGCTTGACTTAAACAGAACAATGTAGTAACTTCCAATGGATTTTGAGCTTTTGTACAGCTTGCCTGAAGTCCAAGGATGCTTCTCCAACTCCTAGCTTGCTTTAAAATCAACTGAATCGTGCTATGGAAGTCAACCTGCACAGCTTGAAAATAAAAATGGCAAACGTGGTTATGGGTGTTACAGCTTGAGTTCAATGCTTGGGATAGCTTCAGTGGATGATATCGAACATGTTTGAACAAGCTTTGGCCAAAACGCACGAGTGGAATGGATTGTGGAAGTCAAACTGCAACAGGTGCCCTATTTTGCAGAAAAAATGTGATCTTCTATATGAGGAGGGATTAGGGATGATTGATTCGTGTTTCAAGCTTGGTTTTATGTCTGGAAAATGTTTGCAAACTTTGTTTTGACTGGTGTTTACAGGAAGTGAGAGTTGGAGAGTTTTTGCAAGCTTTCTTCTTTTTGAAGTAAGAAGGTTCAAGTTGGGTTATAGACCTGTACAAGGCTCTCAAGCATGCTGCAGCACTCTCTCTTGATCAGTGGGATTTGTCTACAAACTTGTGCCTCAAAGATCTGGCTTGTACCTCTTGGATATGGTATTTGACATAAAGTGCATCTTTATCAAAATGGCATGTTTGCTTTTTCTACTTAAGGATTGATTTTATATGCAATGTCCAAAGGAAAGAAATAATGCATTAATACAATGGTTAGGCATTTAATTATGGTGTGTGAGACTGGTTTTGAGGCCTGCAAGCTAGCTTGTACAAGCTGATTTGAAAAATGCCAATGTTATGAACAAGCCTTGGCCAAGAACAAAAGTGAATTTTGCCCAACTTTGCAAATTCGATTCTCCCTAACCACAAGGGTGTTTGAGAAGTTCTTGGACAATTTGGAAATCTTGGAATGTGTACTACAATCCATATTTGTAATGCAAATTGAAACTTGTTGGCTGAAGATTTTGATGATACAGTTTGAAACGAAGCAAGTTGGATGTTTCGTTGGAATAAAGCAAGATGTCATGGTTCGAAATGATAGAAGCAGTGCTTCGAATGGGCATGTCAAAGCACGGAGCTTCGAGTGACAGTTATGGGGATATATTCAAAAGAAGTCTCGAAATGGTAACAAGGTTGTGTCCAAGAAATGAGTTGGAAGCGAAGAGTGCCAAAACATTCGAAATTCAAACGCAAGCGGGATGTTCGAAATTTAAAATGTATGCGCTGGAGCATTCGAAGACGCGTGGAAGCTAGAGAGGGGCATTGCTTTGCATGTTCTGAACGTGGCAGAATCTTATAGGCAAGACTGTTATGGTCGAAGTAGTATAAATAGAAGTCTTAGCGTTAGGATTTCGTGTGTCATATCTATTATACAAAAATTCAGTAAACATTAAAAATACCACATGGCTAGGGAAACGAATGCTCGAACAATGTACGTATGTGTTGGCTGAAGATTTTGATGATACAGTTCGAAACGAAGCAAGTTGGATGTTTCGTTGGAATAAAGCAAGATGTCATGGTTCGAAATGATAGAAGCAGTGCTTCGAATGGGCATGTCAAAGCTTGGAGCTTCGAGTGACAGTTATGGGGATATATTCAAAAGAAGTCTCGAAATGGTAACAAGGCTGTGTCCAAGAAATGAGTTCAAAGCGAAGAGTGCCAAAACATTTGAAATTCAAACGCAAGCGGGATGTTCGAAATTTAAAATGTATGCGCTGGAGCATTCGAAGATGCGTGGAAGCTAGAGAGGGGCATTGCTTTGCATGTTCTGAACGTGGCAGAATCTTATAGGCAAGACCGTTATGGTCGAAGTAGTATAAATAGAAGTCTTAGCGTTAGGATTTCGTGTGTCATATCTATTGTACAAAAATTCAGTAAACATTCAAAATACCACATGGCTAGGGAAACGAATGCTCGAACAATGTACGCATGATAACACCAAATATTTATGATTCAATAAAACTCTTTATCATTTCCAGTTTATCCTCTATCTTCATGTCAATATCATTCAAAAGCCTTTACATTAAAATCTTTTTCATTCAAAGTCATTTACTGATTCCTTGCATTTAAAAGTCTTTCCCTTTATTCCGAGTACTTTACATTTCAGAAATTCTTATACCTTTTATGCTTTTCTCTTCATGCTTTTATCATTCGAATACCCTTTTCATCCAAAGTCATTTTACTGATTTCTTGCATTTAAACGCTTTCTTTTTATTTCGAATCTTTTACATTTCAGAAACGCTTTTACATTACATGCTTTTATACTTCAAAGTTATTTATTTGTTTTTTTTTGCAGTTTTACATGTCTTTACAATTGAACCTTTATTCATGCAATTTAGTTTCACACGTATTTACTTGATCATGTCATTAGATCTTTAATAGAGTAATCGAAGTAAGTTGAACACCTACACAACAATCTAAATACCAAACATGAATATCAGTTCTACAATAAGAATTATCCAAACGACCAATAAACCATAGGATCAATCTAGTTGATCCTGCAAGTTACCAGTGAGATTAAATAACAGTCATTAAGATTATTTGATAGTTTGGAGGACTAGCGGTTGTTTACCAGAAATAACTGTAAACAAATTGGCACACCTGGTGGGACTTGTCATTGGTCATTACGAAATTTAGAACAAAGTAAAAAATTGTTGAGACATAACCATTGTAAAAGTATTCTCTGAGTGATAAGTTTGTTGTTATATGAACCTTAGAAGTGGTAGAATAACCAATAGCAACCAACCCTTACCCAGAAGAAAACGTTTAAACAAGATGTCTAATCCAGACAATCAACAAGGGGAACAAAATATCCCACATACAACAGGCACTAATATGTCCGCTTCGATGGGAACATCTAATACGATCCCTTCGAACGCACAGTCTGTTGCATCTTCTACCAGTAGTGTAGCCACTAATGGAACAAGTGGAATGTCAACTAACAGTTCGATCCTAGGAAATATAGGAACCATTGGTTATCCTGGGGGATTCATCCCACCATCAGGGACACAAACCCATTTCGCCACCCCACTAACTAGACCACCTGGGTTCGATGCTAACAGACACAGAAATTCCTCTTATGGGATGCCAACATCTTTTATGGCGGGTCTGCACACTTTGACATCGAATACGTCACCATAATTAGGGTCTGGGTCTGGGGCAAACCAATTTATGACAAATAACCAAGGATCAGTGGGTTACAGTGCAATGCATATCTTAACCACATAAAATCAGTTGGCCTTTAGGCGATTAATGGATGACAGTAACCATAATATGATAGGAGTATTAGCACAAACTATGCAGGAGATCTTCGCCCCAATAGTACAAAATGTAACTGTGACAAACATAGAAAACGCGGATAACATGAGTCGAATAGCAGATTTTTTCGCTCCCCCAGAAAGGCGTAGGCAGAATCAGGCGGGAGTTCGAACAAACGTACCTATCATAGAACAAGTTGCTAACGACCCACCCTATAGACCAGCCAGAGAGGAGGTTAATTTGGGGGCAAGGGCACAAAGGTTAGAAGCCCCAATGATTCAAGGCCCATAAAGGGAAATTATGGAACCAGGGGAAAGGGTCGAAAGGCTAGAAGTCCTAGAGTTTCGAGAAGAACAACCTAGAGGAGTTGTCATGGTGGGTCGAAATCAAGATGCTGATGCAGTCGTTCACAGAATTCGAAATGATAACATCTTGGCAGAAAATAATTTAACCACCATGATAGAGAGAATCATGGCCCAGAATGGCCTCAACACAGGAATTAGAAGGCCAAACTATGCCTCTCCTATATTAGATTACATAATGCACACTGATTTACCAAGGGGATATAAAGTCCCTAAGTTCACAAAGTTTGCTGGGGATACCAATGAATCAACAGTCGAACACATAGCCAGGTATCTAACCGAAGCAGGAGATATAGCGAATAATGAAGACCTTAGGATCAAATATTTCCCAAGTTCCCTTACTAAGAACACTTTCACATGGTTCACCACTTTACCTCCTGGGTCCATAGATACTTGGGCTCTGTTGGAGAGGTTATTCCATGAACAGTTCTACATGGGACAATCTAAAATAAGTCTGAAGGAACTAGCCAGTGTCAAGAGGAAGTTTACTGAACCCATAGATGATTATCTGAATAGATTCAGGCTCTTGAAATCTAGATGATTTACAGTAGTTCCTGAACATGAGTTAGTCGAAATGGCTGCTGGCGGCCTGGATTACTCTATTCGAAAGAAATTAGACACTCAATACTTGAGGGATATGGCTCAATTAGCCGATAGGGTTCGACAGGTCGAAAGGCTAAAGGCCGAAAAGGCCAGAGTTTTTAAAAATAACAAGAAAGAAAGGGTCTCCTATGTTGGAGCTGAGGAAGCAGAAGACTACCCTGAATTCGAAGAGGTCGAAATTGATCTCGTTGAATTAAAACAGGCCCCACCTTACTCCTGCAAATTATTAGTTCCCACAAAAGGGAAAGAAATTGTTGAAAATGAGAAAAGTGACAAATTCCCAAAGAAGGTTTATACCTTCGATGTAACTAAGTGTGACGAGATTTTTGATTTACTTGTCAAAGATGGCCAACTCATTGTGCCATCAAACGTCAAAATACCTCCTTTAGATCAAAGGAAGAAAAGAGGATTTTGCAAGTATCATAGTTTCCTAGGCCACAAAACCTCACAGTGTTTTCTTTTCAGGGACCTAATTCAGAATGCAATTAAAGATGGCAGACTGAAATTCGCTGATAAACCAAAAATGAAAGTAGATGAAGATCCTTTGGATGTCGCAGACACCAATTACTCCGAGCCTGTGTGCATTGGAGAAATCAACATGGTGGAAGCTGATCAAAATGACGCTCCAGTAGGAGAGAAAGGTACTGAAAATGAAAGCTGGGTGTTAGTCGAAGTCAACAAGGGGGTCACTGAAGACGTCCACAAGCGACCAGAGACTTCGATCGAAGCAGCATCTTTAGCTTTTGCAAAAGAAATCCAGGCTACTGAAGGCCAGGAAAACCAAAAGCAAGAGTTGACACAGGTTACTGAAGGCCTGAGGCTAGAATTGGAGAAAGTCCAGATCACGAAGCCAACCTCCCCTCAGAATGAAATATGGGATACTTTAGGGGAGCCCAGTGGAAAATTTGACTACTTGGTCAAATATTCTGCCCCAGAGAGTTCAAAAATCCAAATTGAAGATATAAAACCTACAGGATGGGGAGATGATGACACTAAGGGGGAGGATGTTGATGTAAACATGGTGGATATGGAGAGACCTCGTTCTGAAATGGAGGAGGTGGAGAGATACTTAGAAAAAGAAAAGTATAAAATGGAGGATAATTATGCTGGGGATGCTAGTCTTAAGGATTACCTCATGATGTGCCACAAAGGAGATACGGGAATGATACTATGCCCTAGGTGCAGCATCCTCTGCAACTAGAGAATTGCTGCAAACTTCGAGAGGGTACAAAGGGAACGAATTGGCATCAACTGGCGCCAGGATAACCAGTTATTCAGGTGTTATCCTAAAGCTGGAGAAAGTTTGTTCGAATTTGTGCTTCGCTGTTACAAAGGGGCAACCAAATTCTTGATATGCCCAAGGTGTTCTGCTGTGTATGATCAAAGCATGGCCAGAGCCTTCGAAATAATCCCTTTCGCCCCGTGCTGGAACCACCAAGAGACTGGTCAGATGGGCCAACGTTTCGATAACAAATACAATCAACGAAGGCCTGATAGTCCTCATCCCAAGGGCGCTCGAAGAGTGACGTTTAAGATTCCTGCTGAAATACCAACAGACAAATGGCTGCAAGTCAGAACTGACAAAGGCAAAGATAAATGGAGAAACAATGAACGAAACGTATGCCACGCTATGACATATAGAAGACAGTTCAACATAGCGAAGAGGGAAGAAGTGAGGTTAGAGAACTACAAAGGAAGAAACCCCATGTCAAGATCTCAATGGCGAAGGCAACAGAGAATTCGAAAGGCTGAAAGGGAAGCTGTGGCAAATAAAGTAGTAACTTCAATAAAAAACCAAGGTGAATCTAGCACCAACAAACCCACACCAAATAATCAAACTGAAGACAAACCCCCAGTTAGTAGGAGACTCTTCTCTGAAGTACAACAAAATGAATCAAAGGAATACACTCCAGGTCCAGAAGAAGACGAAGATATGCTAACGGACAACTTCGAATCAGAGGGGGAGTCTTCGCTCAATATCAATTGCAACGTGGTATCTGTACTTCCTTGTGAGTTTGGACAGGAAACTGAAATCGAAGAGTATGAGGAAGAAGATACCATAGATCTGATGAAGCATAGGCCTGTGTGTTACTACGTGATGGATAACGGAGCTGTCGAGGAGTAGAATGCGTTCTTCGAGCGTCCAGAACCAACTATGAAAAATCATCTGAAGCCATTATTTATTCGGGCAAAGGTTGGTGCCCATGGCGTAAATAAGGTTCTAGTAGATGGGGGCGCTGCAGTTAACTTAATACCCCATTTCATGCTGAAAAGGTTAGAAATACGCGAAGGAGACATCAAACCACACAACATGGTTCTATCCAATTATGAAGGGAAAGTAGGCAAACCATTGGGGGTGGTTCAATTGGACTTGACGATAGGCTTAAGTTGTAGGCCCACCATGTTCATGGTGATCGAAGCCAAGGCCAACTACAACTTGTTGCTGGGAAGAGAGTGGATCCATGGCGTAGGAGCAGTTCCTTCGTCAATGCACCAGCGATTAGTTTTATGGAGAGAAGATGGGATCGTGGAGAACATTGAAGCGGACCAGAGTTACTTCATGACAGCAGTCAACTTAGTTGACAAGAGGAATTATGAAAAACATCTGGCAAAGATTGCTCCTTGTGTCCCAAATGATGAAATCAACGAAACTAGGAACGCACACTATTATATGACCCTTCGCCATGATGACATATATTGGGATAGAAGAATAATCAGTGAAGATGAAGGAGTCGAAGGTACTGTACAAAGACGGCCAGCAGGCTGGGAATTCGACAACCGTGCTCATGACTGAGTCCTCCTTTTTCGAAAGGATTTCGGCCTATATGGCTGAGAATGAATCAAAGGCGGCCTTAGAGGCTGAAATAAATAAACTGGCTGTAAAGGTGAACGAAATAAATGGGGGTAGCTCGAAAGGCTCACCCTTTGAAGAACTCGAAATAGATCAAAGGTTGAACGCCATCTATGATAAAGAACCCTTAGGCTTCGAGAGGGACCCCATAGACTCAGGTGCCAAAATGTTGGCTCAGGATCCACTCGAAGAAGTGAATTTAGGGGATGAGAACACGAAAAAAATAACCTACATAAGTGCAAAACTTAACCCAGGCCTCAAGCAGGAAGTGATCGAAGTCCTCAAGAAAAACAAAGATTGCTTCGCGTGGGACTATAACGAAATGCCTGGTTTAAAGAGGGAGTTAGTGGAACACAGACTTCCAATCAAGGATGGCAAGAAGCCCATCAAGCAAACTCCTAGAAGATTCTCACCAGCGGTTCTCACAAAGATCAAAGCTGAGATCGAAAGGTTGTTGCGCTGCAGATTCATCAGAACCCCAAGATATGTCGAATGGTTAGCAAATATAGTGCCTGTTATTAAGAAAAATGGCTCTCTGAGAATCTGCATAGATTTTAGGGATTTAAATACTGCAACCCCTAAAGATGAGTACTTCATGCCTGTGGCAGAAATGTTAGTAGACTCTACTGCGGGATTCGAATATTTAAGTATGTTAGATGGATACTCTGGGTACAATCAGATTTTTATTGCTGAAGAAGATGTTGCCAAGACAGCATTTCGTTTCCCAGGAGCTTTAGGCACCTACGAATGGGTGGTGATGCCTTTTGGTTTAAAAAATGTTAGGGCAACTTATCAAAGGGAAATGAATTCGATTTTCCATGATTTCATTGAAACTTTTATGCAGGTGTATATTGATGATATAGTCATCAAATCTATATCTGCAGAAACCCATTTGCATCATTTGAGCCAATCATTCGAACGAATGAGAAAACATGGCTTAAAGATGAACCCCCTTAAATGTGCATTTTTTGTGCAGGCTGGAGATTTCCTTGGCTTTGTGGTTCATAAAAAAGGAATTGAGATCAACCAAAATAAAACCAAAGCCATAATGGAGACGAAAGCACCTACGTCAAAAAGGGAGCTGCAATCTTTGCTAGGGAAGATTAACTTTCTCAGAAGGTTCATTTCGAATCTAAGTGGAAGAACCCAAGCTTTCTCTCCGTTGCTTCGTTTGAAGCAAGGCCAAGCCTTCGAGTGGAACGAAGCCCATCAGGAGGCATTTGACAAGATAAAAAGATCTCTCTCTCAGCCTCCCATCTTGTCTCCACCTTCATGGGGAAAGCCCATGAGATTGTACATATCTGCCTCTGAAGTTAGTATAGGTAGTATGTTAGCACAAGAAGATAGCAATGGCATCGAAAGATCCATATACTATTTAAGTAGAGTATTGAATGATGCAGAGACTAGATATAGCAATATAGAAAAGCTATGTCTCTGTTTGTACTTTTCTTGTATGAAACTTAAGTATTATATAAAGCCTGTTGATGTTTATGTTTCATCTCATTTCGATGTTATTAAACACATGCTTTCGAAACCAATAATGCATAGCAGAGTTGGTAAATGGGCTTTAGCCTTAATAGAATATTCTTTGACTTTCATGCCTTTAAAAGCTGTGAAAGGCCAAGTGATTTCTGATTTCATTGTGGACCATTCACTGGTTGAACAGACTGTCATGAGTTACGTTGAAATGCAACCTTGGAAATTATACTTTGATGGTTCGACCCACAGGAATGGTAGTGGTGTTAGAGTCCTTATAATTTCTCCTGAAGGAATTCCAACAAAATTCAAGTATAAATTAGATGGTCCTCGTTGCTCGAACAACGAAGCTGAGTACGAAGCGCTTATTGTTGGACTTGAAGCTTTGTTGGAATTGGGGGCAACTAGAGTCGAAATTAAAGGAGACTCAGAGTTAGTGGTCAAGCAAATAACAAAGGAGTATAAATGCATAAAGGAAAATCTGATGATATACTTCGTCATAGTTAACAGGCTACTTAGAAAATTCGAATACATGGACATTCAACACATACCAAGAATAGAAAACCAAGAAGCAAATGACTTAGCACAGTTAGCTTCAGGTTATAAAGTTTCTGCCAAAAACTTTGAGGATCTGGTCGAATTAAGAGGTAGAGTTATGGCTACTAGATTCATACCATCAGATCTAGAGAGTATAAAATTAGGGTATGCTGAGAAACAGGGATTCGAAGTACTGGCCATAGACACCTTGTCAGACGCAGATTGGCGAAGTCCACTTGTGAGTTATTTAACAAATCCAACTTTGAATGTTGATAGGAAGATAAAATATAGAGCATTGTCATATGTCCTCATGGGAAACGAATTGTTCAAAAAGACCCAAGAAGGCGTACTACTTAAATGCCTAGGAGAAAGCGAGGCATACTTAGCATTGTCAGAAGTCCACAATGGAGCATGTGTGGCACATCAAGCAGGTCATAAAATGAAATGGTTGTTATTTCGATATGGCATGTATTGGCCCAGCATGCTCAAAGATTTTATAGACTTTGCTAAAGGGTGTGAAGAATGCCAGAAACATGCAGGGATTCAACATGCCCCTGCAAGTGAGTTGCATTCAATCATTAAACCATGGCCCTTCAGAGGATGGGCATTGGATTTAATAGGAGAAATAAATCCTGCTTCGTCTAAAGGACAGAAATATATCTTGGTAGGAATAGATTATTTTACCAAGTGAATCAAAGCAATACCATTAATAGTTGTTGATCAAGAGGCTATTATTGAGTTCATACATAAACAAATTATCTATAGGTTCGGATTTCCAGAGAGCATAACCACAGACCAAGGTTCTGTGTTTACTGGTAGGAAGATGCAAGAGTTTTCTCAAGAGATGGGGTTTAAATTACTGACATCAACGCCATATTATGCTCAAGCAAATGGTCAGGTCGAAGCAGCTAATAAAGTGATAATAGGGTTAATCAAGAAACATATTGGTAAAAATCCAAGGAACTGGCACAAAACTTTGGACCAAATACTATGGGCCTGTAGAACATCTCCTAAAGAAGCTACTAACACCACGCCTTTCCAACTCACATTTGGTCATGATGCAGTTCTGCCAGTAGAAATTCATCTACAATCAGTTCGAATTCAAAGACAAAACGAAATTCCAGCTGCATTATATTGGGAAATGATGATGAATGAGTTAGTTGAGTTGGATGAAGTTAGATTGCATGCATTGGAAATCCTGATGAGACAAAAGGAAAGGGTAGCCAGGGCATATAACAAAAGGGTGAAAGGAAACGCATTCACTATTAATGACTTGGTCTGGAAAGTCATATTGCCCATGGAGAAGAAAAATAAAACGTTAGGTAAATGGTCACCTCATTGGGAAGGACATTTTCGAATAATAAAGATATTTTCAAACAATGCATATGAAATCGAAGAATTGGTTGATGATAAGCGAATCCTAAAGGTTAATGGGAAATATTTGAAGAAATATAAGCCACGCCTGCAGGAGATTCGAATAATAACAACGTAATCAAAATATCATAAAGGAATGCCAAAATGGTAATATGGGATTGCCAAAATGGCGCTGTTCAGATATTACAGACCAAAACCAAATTACAAAACTAATTAAAACTAAGATTTAAAAATAGACATTATTCTTCAATCTATTAAAGGTACTTCCAAAGGACTCAAGCCTTTGTTGAGTAAAGCGCCTTGCTCCTTCCAGGGTAGCTACTTCTCCTTTAAGTTGTTCTGCTGCCTCCATTTCTGCAAGTCCTTTGTTGAGGAGCTCTTCGAAATGTTCACCAGCAGTATTGGTTTCGTAGGCCAATTGTTGTTATTGAGCCTCCTTAACCTTTTGTTGAAGTTCGTGAATTTGCCTTTCCCAGAGAAGGATAGACTCAGCTCGAGCTTCATAGTCAGTTTTTGCTTGCTTTAGATGCATGGCTTGATCTTCAGATTCTTGAGAGAGCTTCGAAGCATGCTCATAAGCAGCGTCCATTGCAGTTCGTTTTTCTTGGACCTTTCTGGTAGCAAATTCATCTTGGAGAAGACACCCAGTCACGTTGTCTAACAGAGATTGAAGATCGAATAAGATAGTGCTGACTGGCAAAGAGCAGGTAGCGAGGTTGACTTGTGTAAGTAGCTCCTTCATGGTATAGCAAGTTGTACTATCCTGTTTGAGCACTTCAAACAAGTCCACATCAAGGATTGTTCTCCTAATTCTGTTAAGGAGTACAATTCTATCATCTGTGGGCAATGGATTGCTAGTCGAACTAGTGCCAGCCCTAGAAAGAGGAATATCCCTTTGAGCTAGCTTCGCCTTCATGTACCCAATTGGGTCATTTCGTCTTAGGAGGGCTAGCTCCTCTTCGGTCATCTGAGATAGAGACGTTTGAGGAAGTTCCACGCGCAAGGGAGTCACATCCATTTCGACTTCCATGGGTTTATTGGTCGCGTCACCGTCACCTTCACTCGTTTCCCACTCATTGCCTTCTTCATTATTAACCAGATCCACCACTTCGATATCGTCATTTTCACTGCTATTTGCATCTGACTCTGTTCCAGCAGTCGAGCCATCATGGGCATCTTCTTCCTCAGACCATTCCTCTGCAGATTCTTCGTTTCCTTGATCAGAATCAGCCTTCTCTCCTTCAGCGTGAATGTCTTTTGGATTCTCTTGAAGGGTTTCAAGAGGGGACTTTTGAAGAGAAGTTTTTTGTAAAGTATCTGCAGATTCATGAAGCGGTGCTTCATTTGTTTCTTTCAGAGGGGGAGAAGTACTCTGGTCATCTTGCTGCTCTGAAGCCCCAGTCAGAACCGCCATGTTGGAGGATCCTTTGTTCTGTACCAGGTTACTGGAGTCCCCATGAGGAGAAGAGTTGATGGGAGCAGCAATCTTTGATGGAGAAGTCGAAGTGGTAAGTGTTGGGTTCAAAATATCCTATAGAGGAAAAGAATATTAAGAGCATGCACCAAGGTAATGAATAATCATTTTGTTAAAAATTAGAGTTCAATTTACCTGTGGATTCTCAGAAGAGAGGTTGCTATCTATATGTTCCAACATTACGTTGGAGGTCGAAGGTGGATTTTTGGATTTAGTTGAGGGAGCAGCATCTCTGGAATCGAGTCCAGAGATACCAGTTGGTGCAGCACTTTTGGAAATTTCCTTCTTCTGCTTCTTCTTCGAAGCAGCTAGTGAATTCCCTCCAGCATTGGGATCCTTCCCAGTAGTGTTTGTTTTTCTTTTCTTTGGAGTGGTTGGTGGGAGTTTGTTAGTCTGAAAAGATTTAAACATGAGTTAGATCCAAATCATGAAACATTAGTGTATTCGAAACATCAAGGCCAATTAATTACCTGTGGAGTTGGAGCAGTGGTTATTACTGGTGTTGTTGTTGTTGTTGCAGCAGTTGTTGTTGGTTGGGATAGAGTCACATTATCAATGGTTTCGACAAATGTTTGGGAGGCGCTTCCCTCTTTAAACTTTGAAGCAGCAGTCTTTATCCTGATGGCTGAAAATCGAAACAATTAAGGCAGAAGTTAAAAATGTAGAAATTGAGAAACACTACAAGAAAATTGGCAGATTGCGACAGGTATTTTTGTAGATTACGACGGTTAAAACCGTCGCAATTTGCTTTCCACGACGGTTGCTTTACCGTCGCAGAAGTGTGTGTCCCCAACCTATTTCGTGACGGTTACAAAAACTGTCGTTCAAGTTTACGACGGGTTGATACCGTCGTGACTATCTTTTGAGTTTCTTTTAATTATTGATGGCGACGGTTCAATACTGTCGTGAATATCTTTTGAAATTGATTAAATTGTTTATGGCGACGGTTCGGTACTGTCGCTATGACTTTTGTTTATGTCTTGATTTTTTTTTATTTTTCTATTATATATATTTTTTATTTAAATTATTATCTATGTAAAAAATTTTAAATATAGTTTTTTTTTGTGTTCTTTTTTTCTTTAAATTATTTCTTCTTTAATATATTTATTTATAGTATTATTTTTTGTTTTATTTTCTATCACTTTGTAATATAGTAAAAATAATTTCAATAAAAAATAACATCAATACAAAAATATTCTTATAAAAGAAGCCAAAAAGGGGTATAAAAGGTGTTGTATAAGAATAGAATCAGCTGGAGTATTGTTTTAAAGTAATATCGTACGATATTACCCGAATCTAGTTCGCAAACGATTAAGTTAAACAATTCCATACAACAAAGCGACAGTGGACACGATAAATACATGTCCAAATGAATAATATAATCCTGAAATAAAGCATTACATCATATTGTGTTCCCACTCAAACTCATGTCTCATCATCTTCCATACTGACTGAATAATTCCCGAAGTTCCTGCCCTGTTTGATTCAACAAAAATGGAATCCAGTCAAACTAAATCCAAAGGGACAAATACAAGTAATTTTGTGCTATCTAAATTTATCAGATGTTTGCATAAGTGACAGCAATGTTTTCATAAATGGCATATTTTATTGAACATATATTTCAACGAAGGTTTTCACAAATGTTTAGACTTTGAATTGTATCATGTATAAATCAGAAAAGATGAAATCATGCAACTGATATAGCAAGAATGCTAACCTCCGATAATACCCGCTGCTTGTTAAGTAATTGGGTCCTAGCCTTGTTCAAAACAGAATTTGGTGACTTGAACATCCTCTGCATGTAAAAAATTTAGGGAGATCAGCAGATAATAAGTGAAATCTGGAGAAAGTCATGAACTAAATCACGAGATTATGTAGCACAACTACCAGGACAAAACTCACCTTTTCACCACCAGACATTTTGTGCTCACCATTGTTAAGCTTTTTCTTGGGTGTGAAACCAAAGACAATATGTAAGAATTCATTGTCCTAATATCATTGAGGAAGAGGGGCAGGAAAATCTCTCCTATTGTACCATTTCATAATTTATAATTATTATACATTTTGTCCATTACTTCTTTATACAACTCATCCCACATGGTATACTGTAAAACCTCACAAGCACTATATAAACCCCTATATCATACACAACTATAACTCACACTCTCCCCTTAAGCCATAGTAGCTAATAACTAGTATTTGCAACATAATACTAGCTATATTACTACAAGAGTTTTACTAAAATGGCTTCCAAAACTTATTCCTCTCTTGCAGTTTTCCTCACAATCAACATTCTCTTCTTTACCTTCTCTTTAACACCATCGACAATAGCCCATGTGTATTTCTCCTCTTGCTTCAATTTTTCTTCCTTCAGAGCTTTCTTCTCCTGCATAAAGGGTTAAGACAGAGTCAACAATTTAAAGATAGATGACATGAATTATGGAAGGTTCAACTGGTACAAGGAAAGAAGATAAGAATTCTCAAAAGAATTCAGAGTATGCAATAAACTGACTGATTCTAGAAAGCCACTCTCCAATTACAACTGAGTTCAAAAACTAACACTCCCTATAATAAAGGACTAAGATAGGAAGACCCAATATCAATGAGATTTCACACCACAAAGCTCTTTCACCACTCTTTAACTTCCAAGCCAGTTTAGCGATGCAAGCCCAATGTCAATGAGATTTCTTTGCCCCAAACCTCCCTGATTCTTAGCACAAGTGATCTTCTTCCAGTGGATTGTATGAAGTTGTTTGGCACATTCATTGTATCCCCATATGAAAGATCTCTGCATTTTGTTGTATCTATTAGAGGCAGCTCATTGGGATCATTCTTCACATCATGGAGTAGGTATGAGTAGCTTCCAACATAGATTTGGCAAAAGTAATCCTGCCAACCATTGGTAGCTACTTATGTTTCCACTTTGCCAACTTCTTTTTAACTGTATCCAAAAGATGTTGGTATTATGCATTCTCAGGGCTATTACCATATAGATGAACTCCATGGTACAATCATGAATTTCTTGTTTCCTTGAAACCTAAGTCAACAATAATCTGTGTACATTGTGACCTAATTTATTGAGAGCATATGAATACTCATTTGGTAACATAATGAAAAGTTTATTGAAAAGATAATGAAATGTGTACATTGTGACCTAATTTATATACTCAATTGTGTACCTAATTGAGTAACTAACAATTAGCTAATTTCTAACTAACTAGCTAAAAGGACTATTTTAAAAGCCTCCCTCAAGCTGGTAGGGATGTGAATCACAGCCAACTTGAATTACATGAAGCAATCACTAAAATACACAATGGACCTGGAAACATACAAAAAATCAGTACAATAAAGGTGCTTTAAATCTTCTGCTTTTCACCCTCACAATATTGTTTCACCATGAAAGGCTTCCCCGCTATATTGTGATGCTCCAAAAACATAACCATGGCAGGGATAACCCAATATGTAGAAATGTCGAAGAGCTTTGTTCATTAAACATGTAATATTGTTGCACATGAATTTCTTGATGTACCACACTAATTAAATCCATGACAGAAAACTTGAATTGAAATTGAAATTTCTAAGCAATAATCTTGTTCATGCATGAACGTCGACTAGAAACCACCAACTACTTCATCCTGAACAACTCATTAACAGAAAAGAGGATGCAGCTCATTTTCAACAAATAAGACATGTAGATCCATTATTATTTATAAACACATTCAAGGAAAGGTTCTTCGCTCTTCAAGACTAAATTTTTAAAGAGGCAGTTATGAACTGATAAGTAACAATATTACAAAGCCAAACTACATTATTATTTATAAGTATTAAAATTATCTGTCAAATAGAATCTGTAATTAGCTACGGCATAGTTATTTGGGGGTTCCTACTTATTCGACATAACAGACACACGTAGAACGACGTAAAATATTTGTTAGCAATAGAAAAGAAAAGAATTGAGGAAATGGAAACTAGGTAGTTAAGACTAAGAGATTTTAACAAAGTCTAGCAATGATTCGCTGATATTTCTTGAAGCAACGTACAAGTAAATACCTGAAAGTACAGTTTTTAAAGTTTGGGTTTAAATTCTTTAGTTGCATATTAATACCAAATTTTCAGGAGAGTAAACATAGTTATTCTATACTAAGTGTGGGATTAGCTTTGCATTATTTGGGAGTCATTTCATTTGTCAAGTGTAACTTTAGATTTTTCGGCAAGACAAACTAGAATCACCTATCAACATATAAAATATATATGTTCTGCTTCTCTTAGATGACAATCACCAAGACTATTTCTTGTCTAGTTAAGTATTAAAGTAGAATGTTATTAAATTTTTTCAGATCACAGTTTTGTGATTTCTCATAGATGAATATTCAGTAGAATTGCTAGAGCTATTAGTTGAATTTCTCAAGTGAAAATTGATTGAAATGAGTGAAGGGTGGTTAACTGACTGACGGCTGTCAAGCAGCTAGTTACAAGGAAGCTAAAACAGTTATAGTTGATTACACTACATGTGTTTTATATTATGAGGGAGACTCTATACAAGCTCTCATGAGCTTGAGTTAAGTTATATTAGCTTTATGCTTTCTTGTACAAGAATGAAAGCTCTGCTATGTCAGTGTTTATATTACGAAAGAAATGAAGTATTGATACTTGAGAGTTAGAAATCAACACAAAGCCTATTGAAATCAACACAAAGCAAGCTCAGTTATCTTTCATCAAGAGATTCAAACAAACCATGCAATGCTAATATGAGAAACCTTGGACAGATTCTAATCATGAGGTTTATAATTTCACTTGTTCCATTAGTTAGATTCTAACATTTGCCAATAAAATATTATAATCAGAAAGTCTTACTAGATTTATCTTAGATTTCAACTTTGGCAGACACTCTGTATCAATAATCATCATAGCATTTGCTACAAAATAGTAGTACTACTTGTTACAGAAGTGAAAATATCATGATACAAAGGCAAAGAACAACATATATGTTCTCTAGTTAATCATAGAATTACTTGTTAAACAATACTAATAACGTTGAAAATGCAAGAGAGTTAAGAAAACATACCAAGAAAAGTAGAAGGAAATGCTGAACCAAACCTAGCAAATCAGGATGAAATGGTAGAAGTCCTGCAACCCAACCAAGGTTTAAGAACCCCAAAATCTAAAATAAGAATAAGAATTGAATTCCCAAACAAAGGAATCTAATTCAATTTCAAAAAGTAAAACCTTTGTTGCTAGCAAATATGACAGAAGCAACACAAGTCACTCAAATAAACATGCTTTGGTCAGAATCACACTCTGCAACAGAATATGATGCTTAAATGGTTATAAAGTCCTTTTACAACACCCACTAGGCACTATATAGCATAGCATATCAGAATTCTATAAACTCAGCCATACCTTGAGTTGAGCATTACAACAAACACTTGATGAGCATCCTCTCTACTCATTCCCTTCTTGAACATACTGATGTTACGGGACTCCAATCTTCAACTAGGAATTTTAACAAACACCTTGACACCAATGGCAAAAGACACCAGCGTCAACGTGCTACTGGACTCCAATATTCAACTATGCATTTTCACAAACACCTTGACACTAATGGAAAAAGACACCACCGTTAGCCTCTACAATAACACCATCGCCATCACTGATCTAAAGCTCCATCATCTAATGTCAAAGCTCCGACGGGATCAAAAATTGTGATCTAAACAGTAGGATGATCGAAGACTTTAACTTGCATATTAGTGAGAAACATCAAAACACCCCCGAGATCAAACACGGTGATGAAGTCATAGTGGTGATTCAAATACCCAAAATTATTTTCATTTGAGAGTGAAAGAATCAAAATATGAGATTTCATTACCTCCTTTGTGATGACGAGTTTGTGACTTGCTGATTCCAATCTTGATGACATTGAATCTTGTGCGATGAAGACCCTTGCGGAACGATTAGTAGCAGAAAAGGAGATTTTGAAAACCTAACATCAATTCAATATATTCAAACTCAAAATCAATCATCACAAAGAGCTCAACCATAAGATTCAAGTGAATCTCCAATGCTGAAATCAATGGCAGAGAATGAGAGAGATGAGAACAATGCAAAAAGTGATACATAAAACTTACTGTGTTTGAAGAGATGAACGCAGAGGATGTTAAACTGCTTGCTGTGCGTTTTTTGGTGCGAAGATGAGCGGTTTGAAGAGATTCCTTTCGGTGTCAAGGGGTTTCTTTCGGTGTGAAGAAGAACGGCATGAACGGCACCGTGAGTAGAAAAAGTGAACGCAGGAGTAGAAAATGATTGTACCTGGTAGACCCGTCTACCCCGGACGAGAAAGAGAGGAACCAGAAACTATAGATTCGCCAATCACTGCCCTTGCTGTCCGATGGCGCGTTGCTCCGACCTGAGCTATGCAACAACGGCCTTTTCTCATGTGTGCTGGTGATGGTGCCTTACTAGAGGAACGCCTTACGGGCACTTGTTTGCTTTCTTGAAATGAGCTAGCTGTAGCCAGGGATCGTCAACGAACCTTAGCTATTCGTTGGATCCGTCTCTAGCCGCATTAAAGCCCGGATGGAAAACCCCAGGAAATACCTGGCAAGCCCCTGCTAAACCGCATCTGTTTCGGGTACAGGGGCTTAGAGGGGTGCTAACCCGGCCACCGGAAAGAAGAAGAGCTCAAGGCCGCCACAACATTAGATGACCTTCCACGGGGTGGCAAGCTTTAGAGAATAGGGAAGTTTTGTTTCTCTTTCAGTTGGTGATTGGGGATTGGCATAGTTCTCTTTTCTCTCGTATGCCCGGAAAATCAAATTGCGGTACAACTCAGCTTTTTTTAACTTTTTTACGGCGACGGGTGTTTTACCGTCGTGCCCATGAGAATTTTTAAAGGTTTTGGGTGCGACGGTTGTTTTACCGTCGTGAAATGAATTTTAGGACGGATAATTTTACCGTCGTGAAAGGTTTAAGGGTGCGACGGGTGCTTTACCGTCGTGATATGCCTTTTAGGACGGTTAATTTTACCGTCGTGACTAGTTGTTGGTGAAAAATCAATGTTAAAAGCGTTAAATGGGGGCCGACGGTTGTTTTACCGTCGTAATAATAATATTATGATGGTTAAATATACCGTCGCAAAATAAATATTAGGGACGGTTGGTGTCAACTGTCGTAAACACTGTCTCTATATGTCAATTACGACAGTTATCACATAACTGTCACAATTTTTGTGTCGTTAAACACTAATTTTCTTGTAGTGAAACATTTGGGATTTTCCCAAGCATTCGCACCTGCGCCTTGATCAGATTTAATCAACATGGCAGAAAGGTCATAGCGAAGATGTCCTGGGAAATCGTGGAGCCAATGACGAGCCCATGTCACAGTCTCAGATGGCTTTGGTTTCTTATGAAGATATTTGAACATTTCTTTGCAAGTGAACCACCAAGGGTATGGAGGAAACCAAGCCAGAGCCAGTTCTGAGGTAGGCAATCTAGGAAATTTAGGTGGATGCATTTCGAATGCCAACCTATACCTATCCTTAGGTGACAACCCTGAAGGAAGTTTTAGCTTAGAAATTTTTTCTTTAAATTTTTCCTTCAAGGTCTCAGCCGCTTGATGCACAGTGGATTCCAAGTGTGTGGGATCATAAGTGGTTTCGAAATAATTTTGAAAATCCCTAATCTCTTTGGCATGAGTGAACATACCTTTCTTGGAGTGTACCTGCACATCGAACGCATCAGTTAGTTTCTGTTGAATAGAGAGGGTATCGAACATATAAGTTTGGTAGAACTTTGTCCACCATTCCAGAAAACCCTTTGCTGTGAAGTGTGTAGGTTCAAAAGGTATTAGTTCAAAGTGGGTGAAGCCTTGATATTGTTCCTGTTGTAGTTTGGCTTCTCTTGCTTTGAAGGTTCGCCTAGAAGTGATGGCACTTTCTGTTTGGAACAGGGGTTCAGGGATTAGTTGGCACAGGCCAAATTGTCTAGAAACGAAGTTGGGTTGATAAGCAAAAAGGAAGAATTGGTTCTTAGAAGGAGTGATTCGTGAGGAGATTAATCTGGGAAGCAAAAAGGCTTTCCAAACATCTTGAATTTCTTTGCTCTTGACTGCTTCTGAGAGAGCCATGGTGAACCATGATGGTCCATGAGTCCTTGAAGCGAAGGGCGCCATGGTCTCTTCGAATTTGTGTCTCTTGGAGAAAATCATGATATAGTTGGAGAAGAGAACTTTGAAGTCATCTTTATCATCGTTTGGGGTAAGTCTTCGCAGCCTAGTACCTTCAATGATTCTATCTGCTATCTCTGGATCTTGTTCAACAATAGTATTAGCAGTTGATAGTGAAGGTTCAAACATGGCATTAAGCCATAACTGGAGTAACCAGAAAGGGCCAGCTAGCAGGATGTTTTTGGGAGTGTGAGATTTCAAACTCGAAACGGCTGATCTTAAACTTTCGTAAAGATCAACAAGCAATAGTTCGCTTAAACACACCCTACGATTCTCGTGTAAATCTCTAGCTAGAGGGATGAACCTGCTGGCTACCTGTAAGGACCTGCTGCAGAATACATACCTTGATAACCATAAGGTGAGGAAAGCAATGTGTTCCACATCTGACACATTGTCTCCTTTAGTGTGGTAGTGGCTAATGAACTTTGAAAAGCTGGCTAATTTGACTTCGAAGTCAATAATGCTCGAGTGCTCTTCATTGTCAGGAATGTAGGTTTCTCCTACTGGTGACAAACCAGTAATGGCTGCTATGTCAAAAAAGGTGGGTGTAATCATTCCCCCAGGGAGATGGAAGGTGTTGTAGGTGTTGTCCCAGAAATATAAGGACGTGAATAATAATGGATGGCTGTAGGTGAAGCCTGGTTTCGATAATTTAATCAAGTTGTAAATGCCTAATTCCTCCCATTGTTGGGATTTCTTGGCTTCTACTTTGGTAAACCAGTTGTGGTAAGCTGTGTCAGAGGTGGGGCAGGATCGAAATGGTTTAAAGTTACTCTTCACATAATCTAGCACAAAAGGGTCCTTTGGGGGAATGATTGGAGTTTCCACGGTTGTCGAATCAGAAGACTCGCCTGTCTTAGGGGTATCCATTTTGTTAAACAAAGGTTTAAAATTATAACAAACAGGAAAGATTTTTCTAGTATCTTTTAAGATTTCAAAGACTGTAAGAGGACCCATTAAAGCAAACCTCTTGCCAGCGGCGTTAGTGGGAATTAGTACCTGAGATGCGTAGAGCATTTCCTTCTCTTTGGAGATCATCTGAGGGATAAGCACAGATTGACCTTGATAGGTGCCAACCTTGCTTTCCATTATGGTTCCTGTGTTCTTTCCTTTCTTTTTGGAAGCTTTTTTCAGTTGGGATGATGTTGTAGAAGACATTGTTGAATATTGTTGGAAGTTTTAGGGTTTCAGTGAGAAAAGAGGAAGAAAAGATTCAGAATGTGGAAAGAAAAATAAAAGACTAAGTTGATGGGTTTTTATAGTGTGGAAGTTTAAACATCCAATGAGTAAGATTAGGATACGTGGGAGTCGTGGGTTGGATTGAGAACGAGGTGGCGTAAAAGTTGATATTGGTAATAGGCGTGATTAAATAATAATCATTGTTTTATAACTGCACCATACTGTGAAATGGTTCAAGACGGTTAAGGAATCTGAAAGGCGTCGTGATTGACGTGAATGGAGTCATACTCAATAAATGTTACAATTACTCAAAGGTCACATCAAAATCTTGCATATATATTTAAAATAAGTATTTCTCAAAGGGTCGAAATACATATTTTAAAGGGGCATTTTGTTGGCTGAAGATTTTGATGATACAGTTCGAAACGAAGCAAGTTGGATGTTTCGTTGGAATAAAGCAAGATGCCATGGTTCGAAATGATAGAAGTAGTGCTTCGAATGGGCATGTCAAAGCTCGGAGCTTCGAGTGACAGTTATGGGGATATATTCAAAAGAAGTCTTGAAATGGTAACAAGGTTGTGTCCAAGAAATGAGTTCGAAGCGAAGAGTGCCAAAACATTTGAAATTCAAACGCAAGTGGGATGTTCGAAATTTAAAATGTATGCGCTGGAGCATTCGAAGACGCGTGGAAGCTAGAGAGGGGCATTGCTTTTCATGTTCTGAACGTGGCAGAATCTTATAGGCAAGACCGTTATGGTCGAAGTAGTATAAATAGAAGTCTTAGCGTTAGGATTTCGTGTGTCATATCTATTGTACAAAAATTCAGTAAACATTCAAAATACCACATGGCTAGGGAAACGAATGCTCGAACAATGTACGTATGATAACACCAAATATTTATGATTCAATAAAACTCTTTATCATTTCCAGTTTATCCTCTATCTTCATGTCAATATCATTCAAAAGCCTTTACATTAAAATCTTTTTCATTCAAAGTCATTTACTGATTCCTTGCATTTAAAAGTCTTTCCCTCTATTCCGAGTACTTTACATTTCAGAAATTCTTATACCTTTTATGCTGTTATCTTCATGCTTTTATCATTCGAATACCCTTTTCATCCAAAGTCATTTTACTGATTTCTTGCATTTAAACGCTTTCTTTTTATTTCGAATCTTTTACATTTCAGAAACGCTTTTACATTACATGCTTTTATACTTCGAAGTTATTTATTTGTTTTTTTTGTGCAGTTTTACATGTCTTTACAATTGAACCTTTATTCATGCAATTTAGTTTCGCACGTATTTACTTGATCATGTCATTAGATCTTTAATAGAGTAATCGAAGTAAGTTGAACACCTACACAACAATCTAAATACCAAACATGAATATCAGTTCTACAATAAGAATTATCCAAACGACCAATAAACCATAGGATCAATCTAGTCGATCCTGCAAGTTACCAGAGAGATTAAATAACAGTCATTAAGATTATTTGATAGTTTGGAGGACTAGCGGTTGTTTACCAGAAATAAATGTAAACAGTATGATAACACCAAATATTTATGATTCAATAAAACTCTTTATCATTTCCAGTTTATCCTTTATCTTCATGTCAATATCATTCAAAAGCCTTTACATTAAAATCTTTTTCATTCAAAGTCATTTACTGATTCCTTGCATTTAAAAGTCTTTCCCTCTATTCCGAGTACTTTACATTTCAGAAATTCTTATACCTTTTATGCTGTTATCTTCATGCTTTTATCATTCGAATACCCTTTTCATTCAAAGTCATTTTACTGATTTCTTGGATTTAAACGCTTTCTTTTTATTTCGAATCTTTTATATTTCAGAAACACTTTTACATTACATGCTTTTATACTTCGAAGTTATTTATTTGTTTTTTTTTTTGCAGTTTTACATGTCTTTACAATTGAACCTTTATTCATGCAATTTAGTTTCCCACGTATTTACTTGATCATGTCATTAGATCTTTAATAGAGTAATCGAAGTAAGTTGAACACCTACACAACAATCTAAATACCAAACATGAATATCAGTTCTATAATAAGAATTATCCAAACGACCAATAAATCATAGGATCAATCTAGTCGATCTTGCAAGTTACCAAAGAGATTAAATAACAGTCATTAAGATTATTTGATAGTTTGGAGGACTAGCGGTTGTTTACCAGAAATAACTGTAAACAAATTGGCACACCTGGTGGGACTCGTCATTGGTCATTACGAAATTTAGAACAAAGTAAAAAATTGTTGAGACATAACCATTATAAAAGTATTCTCTGAGTGATAAGTTTGTTGTTATATGAACCTTAGAAGTGGTAGAATAACCAATAGCAACCAACCCTTACCCAGAAGAAAACGTTTAAACAAGATGTCTAATCCAGACAATCAACAAGGGGAACAAAATATCCCACATACAACAAGCACTAATATGTCCGCTTCGATGGGAACATCTAATGCGATCCCTTCGAACGCACAGTCTGTTGCATCTTCTACCAGTAGTTTAGCCACTAATGGAACAAGTGGAATGTCAACTAACAGTTCGATCCTAGGAAATACAGGAACCATTGGTTATCCTGGGGGATTCGTCCCACCATCAGGGACACAAACCCATTTCGCCACCCCACTAACTAGACCACCTGGGTTCGATGCTAACAGACACAGAAATTCCTCTTATGGGATGCCAACATCTTTTATGGCGGGTCTGCACACTTCGACATCGAATACGTCACCACAATTAGGGTCTGGGTCTGGGTCTGGGGCAAACCAATTTATGACAAATAACCAAGGATCAGTGGGTTACAGTGCAATGCCTATCTTAACCACAGAAAATCAGCTGGCCTTTAGGCAATTAATGGATGATAGTAACCATAATATGATAGGAGTATTAGCACAAACTATGCAGGAGATCTTCGCCCCAATAGTACAAAATGTAACTGTGACAAACAGAGAAAACGCGGATAACATGAGTCGAATAGCAGATTTTTCCGCTCCCCCAGAAAGGCGTTGGCAGAATCAGGCGGGAGTTCGAGCAAACGTACCTATCATAGAACAAGTTGCTAACGACCCACCCTATAGACCAGCCAGAGAGGAGGTTAATTTGGGGCAAGGGCACAAAGGTTAGAAGCCCCAATGATTCAAGGCCCACACAGGGAAATTATGGAACCAGAGGCAAGGGTCGAAAGGCTAGAAGTCCCAGAGTTTCAAGAAGAACAACCTAGAGGAGTTGTCATGGTGGGTCAAAATCAAGAAGCTGATGCAGTCGTTCACAGAATTCGAAATGATAACATCTTGGCAGAAAATAATTTAACCACCATGATAGAGAGAATCATGGCCCATAATGGCCTCAACACAGGAATTAGAAGGCCAAACTATGCCTCTCCTATATTAGATTACATAATGCACACTGATTTACCAAGGGGATATAAAGTCCCTAAGTTCACAAAGTTTGTTGGGGATACCAATGAATCAACAGTCGAACACATAGCCAGGTATCTAACCGAAGCAGGAGATATAGCGAATAATGAAGACCTTAGGATCAAATATTTCCCAAGTTCCCTAACTAAGAACGCTTTCACATGGTTCACCACTTTACCTCTTGGGTCCATAGATACTTGGGCTCTGTTGGAGAGGTTATTCCATGAACAGTTCTCCATGGGACAATCTAAAATAAGTCTGAAGGAACTAGCCAGTGTCAAGAGGAAGTTTACTGAACCCATAGATGATTATCTGAATAGATTCAGGCTCTTGAAATCTAGATGCTTTACAATAGTTCTTGAACATGAGTTAGTCGAAATGGCTGCTGGCGGCCTGGATTACTCTATTCGAAAGAAATTAGACACTCAATACTTGAGGGATATGGCTCAATTAGCCGATAGGGTTCGACAGGTCGAAAGGCTAAAGGCCGAAAAGGCTAGAGTTTTTAAAAATAAAAAGAAAGAAAGGGTCTCCTATGTTGGAGCTGAGGAAGCAGAAGACTACCCTGAATTCGAAGAGGTCGAAATTGATCTCGCTGAATTAAAATAGGCCCCACCTTACTCCTGCAAATTATTAGTTCCCACAAAAGGGAAAGAAATTGTTGAAAATGAGAAAAGTGACAAATTCCCAAAGAAGGTTTATACCTTCGATGTAACTAAGTGTGACGAGATTTTTGATTTACTTGTCAAAGATGGCCAACTCATTGTGCCATCAAACGTCAAAATACCTCCTTTAGATCAAAGGAAGAAAAGAGGATTTTGCAAGTATCATAGATTCCTAGGCCACAAAACCTCATAGTGTTTTCTTTTCAGGGACCTAATTCAGAATGCAATTAAAGATGGCAGACTGAAATTCGCTGATAAACCAAAAATGAAAGTAGATAAAGATCCTTTGGATGTCGCAGACACCAATTACTCCGAGCCTGTGTGCATTGGAGAAATCAACATGGTGGAAGCTGATCAAAATGACGCTCCAGTAGGAGAGAAAGGTACTGAAAATGAAAGCTGGGTGTTAGTCGAAGTCAACAAGGGGGTCACTGAAGACGTCCACAAGCGACCAGAGACTTCGATCGAAGCAGCATCTTTAGCTTTTGCAAAAGAAATCCAGGCTACTGAAGGCCAGGAAAACCAAAAGCAAGAGTTGACACAGGTTACTGAAGGCCTGAGGCTAGAATTGGAGAAAGTCCAGATCACGAAGCCAACCTCCCCTCAGAATGAAATATGGGATACTTTAGGGGAGCCCAGTGGAAAATTTGACTACTTGGTCAAATATTCTGCCCCAGAGAGTTCAAAAATCCAAATTGAAGATATAAAACCTACAGGATGGGGAGATGATGACACTAAGGGGGAGGATGTTGATGTAAACATGGTGGATATGGAGAGACCTCGTTCTGAAATGGAGGAGGTGGAGAGATACTTAGAAAAAGAAAAGTATAAAATGGAGGATAATTATGCTGGGGATGCTAGTCTTAAGGATTACCTCATGATGTGCCACAAAGGAGATACGGGAATGATACTATGCCCTAGGTGCAGCATCCTCTACAACCAGAGAATTGCTGCAAACTTCGAGAGGGTACAAAGGGCACGAACTGGCATCAACTGGCGCCAGGATAACCAGTTATTCAGGTGTTATCCTAAAGCTGGAGAAAGTTTGTTCGAATTTGTGCTTCGCTGTTACAAAGGGGCAACCAAATGCTTGATATGCCCAAGGTGTTCTGCTGTGTATGATCAAAGCATGGCCAGAGCCTTCGAAGCAATCCCTTTCGCCCCGTGCTGGAACCACCAAGAGACTGGTCAGATGGGCCAATGTTTCGATAACAAATACAATCAACAAAGGCCTGATAGTCCTCATCCCAAGGGCGCTCGAAGAGTGACGTTCAAGATTCCTGCTGAAATACCAACAGACAAATGGCTGCAAGTCAGAACTGACAAAGGCAAAGACAAATGGAGAAACAATGAACGAAACGCACGCCACACTATGACATATAGAAGACAGTTCAACATAGCGAAGAGGGAAGAAGTGAGGTTAGAGAACTACAAAGGAAGAAACCCCATGTCAAGATCTCAATGGCGAAGGAAACAGAGAATTCGAAAGGCTGAAAGGGAATTTGTGGCAAATAAAGGAGTAACTTCAATAAAAAACCAAGGTGAATCTAGCACCAACAAACCCACACCAAATAATCAAACTGAAGACAAACCCCCAGTTAGTATGAGACTCTTCTCTGAAGTACAACCAAATGAATCAAAGGAATACACTCCAGGTCCAGAAGAAGACGAAGATATGCTAACGGACAACTTCGAATCAGAGGGGGAGTCTTTGCTCAATATCAATTGCAACGTGGTATCTGTACTTCCTTGTGAGTTTGGACAGGAAACTGAAATCGAAGAGTATGAGGAAGAAGATACCATAGATCTGATGAAGCATAGGCCTGTGTGTTACTACGTGATGGATAACGGAGCTGTGGAGGAGCAAAATGCATTCTTCGAGTGTCCAGAACCAGCTATGAAAAATCATCTGAAGCCATTATTTATTCGGGCAAAGGTTGGTGCCCATGGCGTAAATAAGGTTCTAGTAGATAGGGGCGATGCAGTTAACTTAATACCCCATTTCATGCTGAAAAGGTTAGAAATACGCGAAGGAGACATCAAACCACACAACATGGTTCTATCCAATTATGAAGGGAAAGTAGGCAAAACATTGGGGGTGGTTCAATTGGACTTGACGATAGGCTCAAGCTGTAGGCCCACCATGTTCATGGTGATCGAAGCCAAGGCCAACTACAACTTGTTGCTGGGAAGAGAGTGGATCCATGGCGTAGGAGCAGTTCCTTCGTCAATGCACCAGCGATTAGTTTTATGGAGAGAAGATGGGATCGTGGAGAACATTGAAGCGGACCAGAGTTACTTCATGATAGCAGTCAACTTAGTTGACAAGAGGAATTATGACAAACATCTGGCAAAGATTGCTCCTTGTGTCCCAAATTATGAAATCAACGAAACCAGGAACGCCCACTATTATATGACCCTTCGCCATGGTGGCATATATTGGGATAGAAGAATAATCAGTGAAGATGAAGGAGTCGAAGGTACTGTACAAAGACGGCCAACAGGCTGGGAATTCGACAACCGTGCTCATGACTGAGTCCTCCTTTTTAGAAAGGATTTCGGCCTATATGGTTGAGAACGAATCAAAGGCGGCCTTAGAGGCTGAAATAAATAAACTGGCTATAAAGGTGAACGAAATAAATGGGGGTAACTAGAAAGGCTCACCCTTTGAAGAACTCGAAATAGATCAAAGGCTGGACGCCATCTATGATAAAGAACCCTTAGGCTTCGAGAGGGACCACATAGACTCAGGTGCCAAAATGTTGGCTCAGGATCCACTCGAAGAAGTGAATTTAGGAGATGAGAACACGAAAAAAATAACCTACATAAGTGCAAAACTTAACCCAGGCCTCAAGCAGGAAGTGATCGAAGTCCTCAAGAAAAACAAAGATTGCTTCTTGTGGGACTATGACGAAATGCCTAGTTTAAAGAGGGAGTTAGTGGAACACAGACTTCCAATCAAGGATGGCAAGAAGCCCATCAAGCAAACTCCTAGAAGATTCGCACCAGCGGTTCTCACAAAGATCAAAGCTGAGATCGAAAGGTTGTTGCGCTGCAGATTCATCAGAACCACAAGGTATGTCGAATGGTTAGCAAATATAGTGCCTGTTATTAAGAAAAATGGCTCTCTGAGAATCTGCATAGATTTTAGGGATTTAAATACTGCAACCCCTAAAGATGAGTAATCCATGCCTGTGGCAGAAGTGTTAGTAGACTCTGCTGCGGGATTCGAATATTTAAGTATGTTAGATGGATACTCTGGGTACAATCAGATTTTTATTGCTGAAGAAGATGTTGCCAAGATAGCATTTCATTGCCCAGGAGCTTTAGGCACCTACGAATGGGTGGTGATGCCTTTTGGTTTAAAAAATGCTGGGGCAACTTATCAAAGGGAAATGAATTCGATTTTCCATGATTTCATTGAAACTTTTATGCAGGTGTATATTGATGATATAGTCATCAAATCTATATCTGCAGAAACCCATTTGCATCATTTGAGCCAATCATTCGAACGAATGAGAAAACATGGCTTAAAGATGAACCCCCTTAAATGTGCATTTTTTGTGCAGGCTGGAGATTTTCTTGGCTTTGTGGTTCATAAAAAAGGAATTGAGATCAACCAAAATAAAACCAAATCCATAATGGAGACGAAAGCACCTACGTCAAAAAGGGAGCTGCAATCTTTTCTAGGGAAGATTAACTTTCTCAGAAGGTTCATTTCGAATCTAAGTGGAAGAACCCAAGCTTTCTCTCTGTTGCTTCGTTTGAAGAAAGGCCAAGCCTTCGAGTGGAACGAAGCCCATCAGGAGGCATTTGACAAGATAAAAAGATATCTCTCTCAGCCTCCCATCTTGTCTCCACCTTCATGGGGAAAGCCCATGAGATTGTACATATCTGCCTCTGAAGTTAGTATAGGTAGTATGTTAGCACAAGAAGATAGCAATGGCATCGAAAGAGCCATATACTATTTAAGTAGAGTATTGAATGATGCAGAGACTAGATATAGCAATATAGAAAAGCTATGTCTCTGTTTTTACTTTTCTTGTATGAAACTTAAGTATTATATAAAGCCTGTTGATGTTTATGTTTCATCTCATTTCGATGTTATTAAACACATGCTTTCGAAACCAATAATGCATAGCAGAGTTGGTAAATGGGCTTTAGCCTTAACAGAATATTCTTTGACTTTCATGCCTTTAAAAGCTGTGAAAGGCCAAGTGATTTCTGATTTCATTGTGGACCATTCACTGGTTGAACAGACTATCATGAGTTACGCTGAAATTCAACCTTGGAAATCATACTTTGATGGTTCGACCCATAGGAATGGTAGTGGTGTTGGAGTCCTTATAATTTCTCCTGAAGGAATTCCAACAAAATTCAAGTATAAATTAGATGGTCCTCGTTGCTCGAACAACGAAGCTGAGTACGAAGCGCTTATTGTTGGACTTGAAGCTTTGTTGGAATTGGGGGCAACTAGATTCGAAATTAAAGGAGACTCAGAGTTAGTGGTCAAGCAAATAACAAAGGAGTATAAATGCATAAAGGAAAATCTGATGATATACTTCGTCATAGTTAACAGGCTACTTAGAAAATTCGAATACATGGACATTCAACACATACCAAGAATAGAAAACCAAGAAGAAAATGACTTAGCACAGTTGGCTTCAGGTTATAAAGTTTCTGCCAAAAACTTTGAGGATCTGGTCGAATTAAGAGGTAGAGTTATGGCTACTAGATTCATACCATCAGATCTAGAGAGTATAAAATTAGGGTATGCTGAGAAACAGGGATTCGAAGTACTGGCCATAGACACCTTGTCAGACGCAGATTGGCGAAGTCCACTTGTGAGTTATTTAACAAATCCAACTTTGAATGTTGATAGGAAGATAAAATATAGAGCATTGTCATATGTCCTCATGGGAAACAAATTGTTCAAAAAGACCCAAGAAGGTGTACTACTGAAATGCCTAGGAGAAAGCGAGGCATACTTAGCATTGTCAGAAGTCCACAATGGGGCATGTGGGGCACATCAAGCAGGTCATAAAATGAAATGGTTGTTATTTCGATATGGCATGTATTGGCCCAGCATGCTCAAAGATTGTATAGACTTTGCTAAAGGGTGTGAAGAATGCCAGAAACATGCAGGGATTCAACATGCCCCTGCAAGTGAGTTGCATTCAATCATTAAACCATGGCCCTTCAGAGGATGGGCATTGGATTTAATAGGAGAAATAAATCCTGCTTCGTCTAAAGGACAGAAATATATCTTGGTAGGTGTTGTACCCCAAAATTTTCCCTCCCATATTCTTCAAGAAATTTCCAAGTCAAGCTTCAAAATCTCCCCAAGGGTTGCACAGTTCAAGAGCCTCCTAAACAGTCAAAATTAGGGTTTTGGTTCTGATCAAGAAAATGAAGTTTCCAAGGGTCCAATCAAGTCCCACATGCCTACAAATATGGTCAAGCATCCTCATACCAAGTTTCAAGACTTTCAGCACAAAATTGCACAGTCAAAAACCCTAATTGCACTACAGTCAACTGTAGGGGCAAAATGGTCATTTAACAGTCAAAAGTCCAAATTTTTGGTCAACATCTCATTTTGAAGCCACAAACATCATTTGATCAATGCTTGATCATGATTCTCAAAGCTTGGCTCAAAAATCATCAAGATGCAAAAGTTTCCTTATTTGGACAGTTGAAAAAGTCAACTGTAAATTGACCAGGGCATAACTTTCACATGGATCATCAGAAAAATTCCATCCAAAGCTCATTTTGAAGATAAAGACATTTCCTACAACTCCTCTTCATACTTCAAGTCCAAGAAATGCTCTCACAAAAAGTTATCAATTTCAACATTATAGGTCATTTTCAAAAGTCAACAAAAAGGGACTTTAAGTCAAAGGCCATAACTTGAGATTAGTCAATCAAAATGACATGGGACCAAAGGAATTGGTTAGAGGACTCAAATACCTTTCCAAAATGTCCAAGAACATGAGCAAAGCCTAAAAATTGAGCAAGTTATGCCTTGTGGAAGTTGGGAAATTTTTGGATATTTTGAAAAGTCAACATTACTTCAAATGACCTAAAATTGCCAATGGGCCTCCTTTTCTTCCACAATTCATTATCCAAGGCATGTGCATGACCATTTGGCCCAAAGGGAAGTTTTTCTTCATTTTTTATTTATTTATTTGGATTTTTATTATTAATAATTCATTTAATTAATTAAAATACATGAAAAATACTAAACCTAATTTGTTGAATCTTTTTGTGCATAAAATAATTTCAAGATATTGTGTATAATCAGATTAGGAAAGAATTGAAGCTAATTGGACATGATTTGTATCAAAGATGCTTGAAAAAGATTGCAAAATAATGGCTTGAAAATCAAATATTGCATGATCAATTCCTTGATTCTTTTGATCAATTTTCTTTGACCTAATCATTCATATACATATAAACAAGCAAACCCTCGTGCTCACTGACCTAGAAGCTGCGCCACATACCAAGAAACAAACTTGAACTTTTTGCTTGAAAACTCAAAACTGAAAACACACTTGCAGGTCGTTTCAAGCCATAACACTGATTCCATTGTGTTCCTGAGGCTTCAAGGAACACATACAGATCAAAATCATCGCCCCTAGCACAAGAAATAGGTAGCACGACCATGGCCGGTTCAAGCTTTTTTCAGTTTTCTTGAAACATCATTCATGCATTATTTGTGAATTCTAATATTGGATTTGTGCTCATTATGTCATTCTGATGCTAACTGTGTAACTTAATTGCGTTTTTATACATTATATGCAAAGACACCATTGTTGCGTTTTAGGGTTACAGGAATTTGGATTTGGGGCTTTACGTTCAAGGAACAATTGGGACACGATAATGGCACCATCAGATTCAGAAGCTTCCAACCAATCCATTGATGGGGTCGCGCCCTATTTATATGCCAAGACTAGCTAATCGCTATTTTCCAAAAGGGCACATTTTGGAACGTTTACAAAACCGTGGCCTATGTTCTTTGCGTTTCAGAAAAAAATGAACGAAGAAGAAGAAGGCGAGGTGGCAAGGAACAATTGGGTGATTTAAAATTTCACGCTAAAAAGCACTAACGCGTGGTTTTATCTTATAATACTTATTTGTTATTTAATATACAGATGAACAACGCAGCACGAATGGCAAGCACGCTCAGTGGTAACCCCTGGGACCTGGGTTCGAGTCCCAGGTCCCCACCCCCCTTTCATATTATTTTTTCTTTAATATTTGTGTGCAGTTTCAACCTTAAGGAGCACCGTACGTCCACAAAATCTAGCCATCCACGTGCCCAATGGAGACGATCAGAAGGCCACGATCTGAGGAACATGGTAAACTGCAGTCAAAGGTGCCACATGCTAGTGTCAGAGTCAACGAGGCCTAAGGCTTATTGGGCTTAAATTGCTAACCATTCACCTCCTACTGGGGACAGAACCCCCCATGGTTTGAATTTTCTTTCTTTTTTCTTATCTTTTTATTTCAATTATTGTCTTTATTTTAATTAATTCTTTTAATTTAATTATTTTCACAATAATATAAAAAACACAAAAAATCAGAAAAGACCAAAATTAAATACCTTTATTTAATTAGTATTTTTTGTAAATAAAATTCATAATTAACTTAGTTTTCTTCTAATTTAGGTTTAAATCTTAACATTTTCTTAAATATTTTAAAATTGGTAGAATTAGTTTTAATTAATTTTTATCCTTTTTTCTTTTCTTTTTCACTAATAATTAACTATTTATTTTTATGAATTAAATTGCATCAATTAATTAGGATTAATTTTAGGTTAAACTTTAATATGTTTTCATAATAAAATAAAAATTGTAGAATTAGGTTTAATTGCATTAAATTCTCCTAAATACCAAAACAAAAACAAAAAAAAAACAATTTCTTTTCTTTAATTTTATTAATTTAATAATCGTTTAATTTAATTTAATCAAAAAGGGTCCAACGCCCTCGTTTCAACTTTAATTCAAATCGCGCATTTATTTTCTTTTCGTATAATTTTTATGTACCTCTCCCAAAGCCGTGTAATTAATTTCTCGCACTTTACTTTTCATTATTCCTTTATTTTTCTGTCAAATCGGGTTCTGGAAATTTTGGCGATGTGGACCCGCGCCTTTTGTAATAGCTTAGAATCTTTACCTTTTCCGCACTCTTTTAACTGTGAATAAATGCATGCAAGAATGAATGGACAAAAATAAAAAACAAGCGCTAGATTACCTATACCATGACAAGATAAATGCAAATGAACATGACACACGAGTCACACACCACCCCTAGGGTACGCCTCACTGTTGCCTTGCCTCGAAAGGTGATCGTCGAGTAGAGGATGTCTTAGTAAGTCCTCATGATCCGGGAACCTGGCATGAGGGTAGCTTCTAAGGTGTCTTCCCATTGCTCTGGTGATCACCATGTCCCGAACCTCGAATTGACCCGAACACCTCCAACGGTGGTGCTACCTACCTCTCAATGGTGGGATGGCACTACTTTAAAGGACATTTACACAGATGAATTCCTTAGGGTAGGTAGACGACTCTAGATACTTGATCTAATTTCAAAACAAATTCAAAAAATACTTTTCACACCGACACCTTTTCAAAAAGCTTTCGAAAGCAATTTTTCAAACACTCTTGAGGACTGATACAAGAGTCGAACTGGAATTTTCAAAGAAACTTTTTAAAACCCATAATTGAAAAGCAAACAAACCTTTTTGAAAACACAAATGAGCGAGTATCTAAGAGCCCATGGATAACCATGGATAGAAAGGGTGCTAATACCTTCCCTTTCTATAAATCTACCTCCCGAACCGAGAGCAATCTCTATAAGGAATTTTTCTGTGCTTTTGTCCTTTCCAATTGGAGAAAATAAAAGACGGTGGCGACTCTTGCTTCTGCGACATTTCGCGTACCAGCGTTAAACAGTCAGTTCCAGATCCACCGATCACAGAAATGGCGACTCTGCTGGGGAATTAACTTAAATTGAGGTGTACCTTAGGACTAAGATCACTGTGTTTTCAATTGTATTGACTTGCTTGCTTTATTATTGTGGGTTGCTTGGGAGTTCTATAGATCCTAACCCAGATCTGGGGGATACCTTCTTAGAAAGTAGCAACAAGGCTGTGAGGGAATTGTGCGGGGTATACCGACATGGTTGAAACATTCTGCTACGTTGATGTGTCACTTTGGTGTGTACCGGTAACCCTTGAGTTCAGTCAAGGAGAGTACGGGGCCTCCGCGTGGTGTCGTGAAGCATCAACAGACCTTAGGAACCTTAATTGAACTATCTTGGCCTCTTTAGGGTAGTGAGATAACTGACTTTGGTGCAGTCCGAGGTTGGTTGATACTCGATACTACACTCAATTGAGGGTTGCTTTCCTGGAATATTTCGGTTGCCAGTTCAGTGGCTAAATCGAAACGATGAACAATGAAAGCAATCCCGTGATATTGGGACCCTTAGAACCTGGTTACTTCTAATAGGACAGGTTGAACCCACCAACTTCAAGAGGGTACTACCCAGACCCCATGCTGGCCTTAAACCCTAAGGGCTTGTCTTGTGTGACTTGTGTGCCTTCCAACTTGACCATTTGCATGCTTGTTATCTGACACTTGAGTTTCCCTTGCAGGTTTTGTTTATAGTCCTTAATAGGGACTCATAACAGGGTATACTAAGTTTCTTACAGGTCTTGGTTTGCAGTCCTTAATTAGGACTCATAACAGGGTTTACCGAGTTTCTTGCAGGTTTTGTTTTTAGTCCTTAATTGGGACTCATAACAGGGTTTACCGAGTTTCTTGCAGGTTTTGTTTTTAGTCCTTAATTGGGACTCATGACAGGTTTTACTTGAGTTTCTTGCAGGTTTCTGTTCATAGTCCTTAATAAGGGCTCATGACAGGGTTTATTCATATTACCCCATGCATCATGACATCATATCATTGCATACATACTAACCCATTTCAAGGATCTCAAGGGCTTGTGATGCAGGTCATAATGAATCAAACATCTAGCAAGGGGCAAAGAGGATTTATTCTCCTCTAGCCAAAGTTGTCAGAGGCTATGACCCACTTGATATGGTGAGCTTTGACTTCTGAAGAAGGTTCCCCTAGCCAAGGTTGTTTGGAAAGCAAAATAAGGTTGATGACTTGAGTCAGGGGCTATGACCCACTTGATATGGTGAGCCTTTGACCCTTGGAAGAAAGACTCTCAACAACCCGAAGTTCCTTCAATAAAGCTACCGGATCCAAATGCTAACAAATTTTCTTGTTTACCCCGCGAGATCCTTGAAAACATTGCATGCATATCATACATATCATTGCATAACAGGTACCCTTGTTGCAGGTCACTTACCCTCCCTGCTGTTTATTTCAGCAATGGCTTCACAACAAGATAACCAGGACCTTCACACTCAAGAGACTCAGTTCAGGGAAATCTTCCTAAGCCTATCCAAGGGGCAGGAAGAGTTGAGGACACTCCTCATGGGGAATCTGGCCAAGAAAGGTCCCGAAGATGACAAGGACGAACTGCTGAAACGCCTACAAGCTGAGGTAGACACATTGAAAACCCAAATGCTGGGGCAAAGGGCTCTCATCCAAGGTTTAGCTCAGGAGCAAGTAGAGCTGAGGGCCATGATCAGTCAACTCCACCAAGGCAAATCCAACATGAAGCTACCAGTCCGAGTCAGGGACCAAGTCTTTGATCAGCTACCAAGAGGACAACAGTCTGGTATGGTGAAGAATGGACCTCCCCAAGTTGTTACTACTTCACAAACCCAGCATCAACGGGGTAATCGGCGTAAGCGATATACACCTGGAAGACATTTCTCTGAGACTGGTATACCATCATCTCTAATGCTGAAACGCTTGTTGGAGGTCAATCTGATTACTTTAAAGGGTCCTCCCCAGAATACCGACCCCTCTGCTCCTACTTACAACCCTGATGAAAGATGCGCCTACCATTCTGACAGTCCTGGACATGACACCGACGACTGTTGGAGCTTGAAGAACAAGATCCAGGACTTGATCGACAGAAGGGTGCTGGAGTTCATGCCGGGTGGCCAAATAAAAATCTTCTGCTAAGAATCTTCCATCTGAGATGACTAGTTCAAATTAAGAAGCTTTTGTTCAAGTTGTAATTTTCTTTTGATCGTTCAAACATTTACTCATGTTAAACATTGTTATTCCATTAATGCATCGCACATGTCTGTTTTGAAGTAATATATTCGTATTCACTATATGCAAATTATTTTCATATTTTTTCTGATGATCAACTCTCAATAATTCTAAGCCTCTTGAGGGAGGATGACGAAAACGATACCGCTATCTTTACAGTATGCTTTTGAACAGACCCCGCTGATGAAGTACAGGCATTGTTTCAAATCCCTAAACACTGGAGTTATAAGGAAGATAATCCCTCGTTAACCCCTCTGAGCCAAAGAAGTAGGAGTTTTTCTTTTCGAAATTTAAAACCCTTAATCATAACCTGGGGCAGGGTAGTTCTCTCAGTTGACCCAAGTGCATAACGAATGACACCAAAGAGGTCCTTACAAAACAAAGACAGTGATGGTTCCGAATAATCAATAAAGAAAGGCAGTCATTATCTCAAAAAATAAAAAACCCATTAAGTCAAAACCCATGAAGGAGACTTACAAAATTGGGGCATCCCGCTGACTGTAATTCCAAAAAAGGAAACAGTTCAGGCAAAAAATAGGGATAAACAAAATCAAAAGAAAGAGGTCTTATAAACCCTCAACAAAAAGGAATGACTGCCTATTCAGAATAAATCATCAATATCTGAACCATCGTGGGAACATCAGGACAAAGACTCAAACAAGGTCTAACGCACGATCAGCTGAGTTTAGGATTGAAGAACATCACGAAGAGCGGGTGGGTACAAATAATTTGAGCCTTTATCCTTTGTTTCTTAAACCGTGAACCAGGCCACGTTATAACCCTTAAAAGTCCTAGCTGAAGCATGGGTTAGTTCGAAAGCATACTGTTACGAAAGGTATCCTGACTCCTTAAGGCCTACGGTAAATAAGGAGTTGACATCACGTTTTACAAAGATTCACTTGTTTTATGAAAAAGAATGCATTTTCAAAATCTTTAAGACAGACATAAACTTTGCATTTTTGACATAACCTTGTTTGTATATGACTTTTTGTTTGAACAACATAGAAATTCGCACGACGAATGCCTAATGAACAAGAGTACTTCCAATCAAGAGGCACGGCATGATCATTGTCCATAATCTGGGGCAGTCCAATCAAGATTCGGAGAATCTCTAAAAGGCCAAATAGCCTGGGGCAAATCTCCGCATGAGTCACCTGGAGCATTTCAACAATAAATCTTGCCTGGTCAGAAATCTTCTGGTGGCATGACAAAACACTTCTAACAGGGGCAACTCCCTACATTCTGAAAGCACGGACATAGTCGAAAAGATACTACGCAAAATCAAAGACCCGCTAGGTTGACATACCTAGGCAAAAATTAGGGCTTCCCGGCGAACCAAAAGGGTTTGGGCAAAAATAAGGGATGAAATGAAAAAATCTGTACACCCGGCAAGTCGAAAACCTGAAAAGGCGGCTTGGGCAAAAATGGATATCCCGGTGGACTGAAAACCCGAAAGGGCGGTCCAGGAAAAAGTTAGGGATCAAAGCGTACGACTATGTCCTGTTATCTTGTCACCTGTCTACCAGAAGAAGGGCTGTCCATCAACAACTATCAGCACCTCACAGGTCTTCCTCTCCCACCTCAGAAACAGGGGCAATAAAGAGTTGTCTGAACAGTCCAATTGTTCTGTCCTCCAAGGTATCAAGGAGGGTTCAACCAGTACATCCCAATTCCCCAGAGAGTGAGCTAGCAAGTCAGTGCACTCTCCCCAAGCAAAGCTACAATCAAACCTTAAGGACGTTGGGTATCCTCCAGCAGATATCAACATTCCCCAGCAGCATATATATCCTTAACAAGCATCCCCAGCAGTCTTGGTCTAAAGATTGTTCCCCGGCGGCATATCAAATATTCAAAGGAGTCACTTCCCCGATGCAGTTCAGACTCCCCCAAGAGAGTCCAATCTGGTTTCCCAGGAAAGTTGGAATCCATTTCTCCCAAGCAGTAAGCTTATCCCCAGTAGATTCTGGAAGCTTATCCCCACAAGAGCACGAACGCGTCGTCCGGCTTTATTCAAAGGGTCATTTCTTTACCAGGATATAACTGGGTTATCCTCAGCCAAAAGCCACGGAAAGGTCGTCGTCAACGCAGTCTTCTTATCCCCAGCAAAGTCTATTAACACTTCCAACACAATAAGGGTATCCCCAACAAATTACCATCAACAATTCAGCAAAGTATCTCTCTCCCCACAGAGTATTGCTTCCCAGCAAGATCGTTAGAGTACTTTTCTCCCCGCAGAGTTATTCCATTCGCCAAGTTTATTCCCCAACGGAGTCATCTTCTCCTACCGGTATTCTTGCAACTATCATCCCCAACGGAAGCAAAATCTATTCTCCAACATCAGCCCAGGAGTGACTTCCCGGCACCCGTCAAGGATTTACTTTCCTATACGAAAAATACATTCATAAACATCGCACTTCCATACATCATTACAGTATGCATAGACGCATCATATCTTACAAATCTCATTTATGTTGAGAACATCATTGCTTGGTCCATATCATGCATTGCATATGACTGACCTTTACCTTTCAGGAAAGATTCAGTTAAATTCTCAATCACATTTCAAGACCTAGACCGGTTCAGTTAAATCGACTCCAAAGATTTCTTATCCAGTCAAAGGCCTTCTCTGGTCCAGTTAAATCGACCCCAAACAGATTTTTATAATAAAGACCCAGTTGAAGACATTCTAAGACCTAGACCGGTTCAGTTAATCGACCCTAAGATTCTCTGTTTCTTATCCAGTCCAAGGCCTTCTCTAGTCCAGTTAAATCGACTCCAAACAGATTTTTCTGATGAAGACTCAGTAGAAGTTATCCAAGGTTTTCTCAATGATTGCTATTGAGATTGTAATCGCCTATGGTTCTCTCCCCAATGCTGCGGAGATGATAATTCCATCCCAGGTTTTCTCAATAATTGCTATTGAGATTGTAATCGCCTATGGTTCTCTCCCCAATGCTGCGGAGATGATAATTCCATCCCAGGTTTTCTCAATGATTGCTATTGAGATTGTAATCGCCTATGGTTCTCTCCCCGATACTGCGGAGATGATAATTCCATCCAAGGTTTTCTCAATAATTGCTATTGAGATTGTAATTGCCTATGGTTCTCTCCCCGATACTGCGAAGATGATAATTCCATCCAAGGTTCTCTCAATGTTTGCTGTTGAGGTGGTAATCGCCTATGGTTCTCTCCCCGATACTGCGGAGGTGATAATTCCATCCCAGGTTTTCTCAATAATTGCTATTGAGATTGTAATCGCCTATGGTTCTCTCCCCGATACTGCGGAGGTGATAATTCCATCCCAGGTTTTCTCAATGATTGCTATTGAGATTGTAATCGCCTATGGTTCTCTCCCCGATACTGCGGAGACGATAATTCCATCCAAGGTTCTCTCAATGTTTGCTGTTGAGGTGGTAATCGCCTATGGTTCTCTCCCCGATACTGCGGAGATGGTAATTCCCACCAAGATTCTCTCAATGTTTGCTGTTGAGGTTGTAGTCGCCTATGGTTCTCTCCCCGATCCTGCGGAGGTGGTAATCCCAAGATTCGCTCAACGATTGCTGTTGAAGCTGAAGTCGTCCAAGGTTCTCTCACCGTTCCTGTTGAGGTAGTAACCATCCCTGGTTCATTCATCACCATTTGAAACTCCAGATTTAGCTCTTGTAACCAGTCAGGACATATCTATACAAAGCATCTGAAGACCAGCTCCTGCAACATGTCAGGTACTCATTTTTCTTATGCAGGTACGCAAGTTCTCGCTAAGGAATCTCTTATGCGATTGACACCCAGATGGCATCTATAAGCCCATCCACCTTCCATCATCTCTTAGCATGGCATCTATAAGCCCATCATCCTATCCAGCAATCTCTAAATGGCATCTATAAGCCCATTCCACCATCACACTGCTACTATGTGAGCGCAAATTTCTGGGCACTCTAGTGTTCAATCATCTTCCACCCTCGGATTACGAAAGGCATGTCAGCCAATATGCATCCTCAGGTCTAAGAAGATTGAACAGGGGCAACTGTTGTACCCCAAAATTTTCCCTCCCATATTCTTCAAGAAATTGCCAAGTCAAGCTTCAAAATCTCCCCAAGGGTTGCACAGTTCAAGGGCCTCCTAAACAGTCAAAATTAGGGTTTTGGTTCTGATCAAGAAAATGAAGTTTCCAAGGTTCCAATAAATTCCCACATGCCTACAAATATGGTCAAGCATCCTCATACCAAATTTCAAGACTTTCAGCACAAAATTGCACAGTCAAAAACCCTAATTGCACTACAGTCAACTGTAGGGGCAAAATGGTCATTTGACAGTCAAAAGTCCAAATTTTTGGTCAACATCTCATTTTGAAGCCACAAACATCATTTGATCAATGCTTGATCATGATTCTCAAAGCTTGGCTCAAAAATCATCAAGATGCAAAAGTTTCCTTATTTGGACAGTTGAAAAAGTCAACTGTAAATTGACCAGGGCATAACTTTCACATGGATCATCAGAAAAATTCCATCCAAAGCTCATTTTTAAGATAAAGAAATTTCCTACAACTCCTCTTCATACTTCAAGTCCAAGAAATTCTCTCACAAAAAGTTATCACTTTCAACATTATAGGTCATTTTCAAAAGTCAACAAAAAGGGACTTTAAGTCAAAGGCCATAACTTGAGATTGGTAAATCAAAATGACATTGGACCAAAGGCATTGGTTAGAGGACTCAAAGACCTTTCCAAAATGTCCAAGAACATGAGCAAAGCTTAAAAATTGAGCAAGTTATGCCTTGTGGAAGTTGGGAAATTTTTGGATATTTTGAAAAGTCAACATTACTTCAAATGACCTAAAATTGCCAATGGGCCTCCTTTTCTTCCACAATTCATTATCCAAGGCATGTGCACGACCATTTGGCCCAAAGGGAAGTTTTTCTTCATTTTTTATTTATTTATTTGGATTTTTATTATTAATAATTCATTTAATTAATTAAAATACATGAAAAATACTAAACCTAATTTGTTGAATCTTTTTGTGCATAAAATAATTTCAAGATATTGTGTATAATCAGATTAGGAAAGAATTGAAGCTAATTGGACATGATTTGTATCAAAGATGCTTGAAAAAGATTGCAAAATAATGGCTTGAAAATCAAATATTGCATAATCAATTCCTTGATTCTTTTGATCAATTTTCTTTGACCTAATCATTCATATACATATAAACAAGCAAACCCTCGTGCTCACTGACCTAGAAGCTGCGCCACATACCAAGAAACAAACTTGAACTTTTTGCTTGAAAACTCAAAACTGAAAACACACTTGCAGGTCGTTTCAAGCCACAACACTGATTCCATTGTGTTCCTGAGGCTTCAAGGAACACATACAGATCAAAATCATCGCCCCTAGCACAAGGAATAGGTAGCACGACCATGGCCGGTTCAAGCTTTTTTCAGTTTTCTTGAAACATCATTCATGCATTATTTGTGAATTCTAATATTGGATTTGTGCTCATTATGTCATTCTGATTCTAACTGTGTAACTTAATTGCGTTTTTATACATTATATGCAAAGACACCATTGTTGCGTTTTAGGGTTACAGGAATTTGGATTTGGGGCTTTACGTTCAAGGAACAATTGGGACACGATAATGGCACCATCAGATTCAGAAGCTTCCAACCAATCCATTGATGGGGTCGCGCCCTATTTATATGCCAAGACTAGCTAATCGCTATTTTCCAAAAGGGCACATTTTGGAACGTTTACAAAACCGTGGCCTATGTTCTTTGCGTTTCAGAAAAAAATGAACGAAGAAGAAGAAGGCGAGGTGGCAAGGAACAATTGGGTGATTTAAAATTTCGCGCTAAAAAGCACTAACGCGTGGTTTTATCTTATAATATTTATTTGTTATTTAATATACAGATGAACAACGCAGCACGAATGGCAAGCACGCTCAGTGGTAACCCCTGGGACCTGGGTTCGAGTCCCAGGTCCCCACCCCCCTTTCATATTATTTTTTCTTTAATATTTGTGTGCAGTTTCAACCTTAAGGAGCACCGTACGTCCATAAAATCTAGCCATCCACGTGCCCAATGGAGACGATCAGAAGGCCACGATCTGAGGAACATCGTAAACTGCAGTCAAAGGTGCCACATGCTAGTGTCAGAGTCAACGAGGCCTAAGGCTTATTGGGCTTAAATTGCTAACCATTCACCTCCTACTGGGGACAGAACCCCCCATGGTTTGAATTTTCTTTCTTTTTTCTTATCTTTTTATTTCAATTATTGTCTTTATTTTAATTAATTCTTTTAATTTAATTATTTTCACAATAATATAAAAAACACAAAAAATCAGAAAAGACCAAAATTAAATACCTTTATTTAATTAGTATTTTTTGTAAATAAAATTCATAATTAACTTAGTTTTCTTCTAATTTAGGTTTAAATCTTAACATTTTCTTAAATATTTTAAAATTGGTAGAATTAGTTTTAATTAATTTTTATCCTTTTTTCTTTTCTTTTTCACTAATAATTAACTATTTATTTTTATGAATTAAATCGCATCAATTAATTAGGATTAATTTTAGGTTAAACTTTAATATGTTTTCATAATAAAATAAAAATTGTAGAATTAGGTTTAATTGCATTAAATTCTCCTAAATACCAAAACAAAAACCAAAAAAAACAATTTCTTTTCTTTAATTTTATTAATTTAATAATCGTTTAATTTAATTTAATCAAAAAGGGTCCAACGCCCTTGTTTCAACTTTAATTCAAATCGCGCATTTATTTTCTTTTCGTATAATTTTTATGTACCTCTCCCAAAGCCGTGTAATTAATTTCTCGCACTTTACTTTTCATTATTCCTTTATTTTTCTGTCAAATCGGGTTCTGGAAATTTTGGTGATGTGGACCCGCGCCTTTTGTAATAGCTTAGAATCTTTACCTTTTCCGCACTCTTTTAACTGTGAATAAATGCATGCAAGAATGAATGGACAAAAATAAAAAACAAGCGCTAGATCACCTATACCATGACAAGATAAATGCAAATGAACATGACACACGAGTCACACACCACCCCTAGGGTACGCCTCACTGTTGCCTTGCCTCGAAAGGTGATCGTCGAGTAGAGGATGTCTTAGTAAGTCCTCATGATCCGGGAACCTGGCATGAGGGTAGCTTCTAAGGTGTCTTCCCATTGCTCTGGTGATCACCATGTCCCGAACCTCGAATTGACCCGAACACCTCCAACGGTGGTGCTACCTACCTCTCAATGGTGGGATGGCACTACTTTAAAGGACATTTACACAGATGAATTCCTTAGGGTAGGTAGACGACTCTAGATACTTGATCTAATTTCAAAACAAATTCAAAAAATACTTTTCACACCGACACCTTTTCAAAAAGCTTTCGAAAGCAATTTTTCAAACACTCTTGAGGACTGATACAAGAGTCGAACTGGAATTTTCAAAGAAACTTTTTAAAACCCACAGTTGAAAAGAAAACAAACCTTTTTGAAAACACAAATGAGCGAGTATCTAAGAGCCCATGGATAACCATGGATAGAAAGGGTGCTAATACCTTCCCTTTCTATAAATCTACCTCCCGAACCGAGAGCAATCTCTATAAGGAATTTTTCTGTGCTTTTGTCCTTTCCAATTGGAGAAAATAAAATACGGTGGCGACTCTTGCTTCCGCGACATTTCGCGAACCAGCGTTAAACAGTCAGTTCCAGATCCACCGATCACAGAAATGGCGACTCTGCTGGGGAATTAACTTAAATTGAGGTGTACCTTAGGACTAAGATCACTGTGTTTTCAATTGTATTGACTTGCTTGCTTTGTTATTGTGGGTTGCTTGGGAGTTCTATAGATCCTAACCCAGATCTGGGGGATACCTTCTTAGAAAGTAGCAACAAGGCTGTGAGGGAACTGTGCGGGGTATACCGACATGGTTGAAACATTCTGCTACGTTGATGTGGCACTTTGGTGTGTACCGGTAACCCTTGAGTTCAGTCAAGGAGAGTACGGGGCCTCCGCGTGGTGTCGTGAAGCATCAACAGACCTTAGGAACCTTAATTGAACTATCTTGGCCTCTTTAGGGTAGTGAGATAACTGACTTTGGTGCAGTCCGAGGTTGGTTGATACTCGATACTACACTCAATTGAGGGTTGCTTTCCTGGAATATTTCGGTTGCCAGTTCAGTGGCTAAATCGAAACGATGAACAATGAAAGCAATCCCGTGATATTGGGACCCTTAGAACCTGGTTACTTCTAATAGGACAGGTTGAACCCACCAACTTCAAGAGGGTACTACCCAGACCCCATGCTGGCCTTAAACCCTAAGGGCTTGTCTTGTGTGACTTGTGTGCCTTCCAACTTGACCATTTGCATGCTTGTTATCTGACACTTGAGTTTCCCTTGCAGGTTTTGTTTATAGTCCTTAATAGGGACTCATAACAGGGTATACTAAGTTTCTTACAGGTCTTGGTTTGCAGTCCTTAATTAGGACTCATAACAGGGTTTACCGAGTTTCTTGCAGGTTTTGTTTTTAGTCCTTAATTGGGACTCATAACAGGGTTTACCGAGTTTCTTGCAGGTTTTGTTTTTAGTCCTTAATTGGGACTCATGACAGGTTTTACTTGAGTTTCTTGCAGGTTTCTGTTCATAGTCCTTAATAAGGGCTCATGACAGGGTTTATTCATATTACCCCATGCATCATGACATCATATCATTGCATACATACTAACCCATTTCAAGGATCTCAAGGGCTTGTGATGCAGGTCATAATGAATCAAACATCTAGCAAGGGGCAAAGAGGATTTATTCTCCTCTAGCCAAAGTTGTCAGAGGCTATGACCCACTTGATATGGTGAGCTTTGACTCCTGAAGAAGGTTCCCCTAGCCAAGGTTGTTTGGAAAGCAAAATAAGGTTGATGACTTGAGTCAGGGGCTATGACCCACTTGATATGGTGAGCCTTTGACCCTTGGAAGAAAGACTCTCAACAACCCGAAGTTCCTTCAATAAAGCTACCGGATCCAAATGCTAACAAATTTTCTTGTTTACCCCGCGAGATCCTTGAAAACATTGCATGCATATCATACATATCATTGCATAACAGGTACCCTTGTTGCAGGTCACTTACCCTCCCTGCTGTTTATTTCAGCAATGGCTTCACAACAAGATAACCAGGACCTTCACACTCAAGAGACTCAGTTCAGGGAAATCTTCCTAAGCCTATCCAAGGGGCAGGAAGAGTTGAGGACACTCCTCATGGGGAATCTGGCCAAGAAAGGTCCCGAAGATGACAAGGACGAACTGCTGAAACGCCTACAAGCTGAGGTAGACACATTGAAAACCCAAATGCTGGGGCAAAGGGCTCTCATCCAAGGTTTAGCTCAGGAGCAAGTAGAGCTGAGGGCCATGATCAGTCAACTCCACCAAGGCAAATCCAACATGAAGCTACCAGTCCGAGTCAGGGACCAAGTCTTTGATCAGCTACCAAGAGGACAACAGTCTGGTATGGTGAAGAATGGACCTCCCCAAGTTGTTACTACTTCACAAACCCAGCATCAACAGGGTAATCGGCGTAAGCGATATACACCTGGAAGACATTTCTCTGAGACTGGTATACCATCATCTCTAATGCTGAAACGCTTGTTGGAGGTCAATCTGATTACTTTAAAGGGTCCTCCCCAGAATCCCGACCCCTCTGCTCCTACTTACAACCCTGATGAAAGATGCGCCTACCATTCTGACAGTCCTGGACATGACACCGACGACTGTTGGAGCTTGAAGAACAAGATCCAGGACTTGATCGACGGAAGGGTGCTGGAGTTCATGCCGGGTGGCCAAATAAAAATCTTCTGCTAAGAATCTTCCATCTGAGATGACTAGTTCAAATTAAGAAGCTTTTGTTCAAGTTGTAATTTTCTTTTGATCGTTCAAACATTTACTCATGTTAAACATTGTTATTCCATTAATGCATCTCACATGTCTGTTTTGAAGTAATATATTCGTATTCACTATATGCAAATTATTTTCATATTTTTTCTGATGATCAACTCTCAATAATTCTAAGCCTCTTGAGGGAGGATGACGAAAACGATACCGCTATCTTTACAGTATGCTTTTGAACAGACCCCGCTGATGAAGTACAGGCATTGTTTCAAATCCCTAAACACTGGAGTTATAAGGAAGATAATCCCTCGTTAACCCCTCTGAGCCAAAGAAGTAGGAGTTTTTCTTTTCGAAATTTAAAACCCTTAATCATAACCTGGGGCAGGGTAGTTCTCTCAGTTGACCCAAGTGCATAACGAATGACACCAAAGAGGTCCTTACAAAATAAAGACAGTGATGGTTCCGAATAATCAATAAAGAAAGGCAGTCATTATCTCAAAAAATAAAAAACCCATTAAGTCAAAACCCATGAAGGAGACTTACAAAATTGGGGCATCCCGCTGACTGTAATTCCAAAAAAGGAAACAGTTCAGGCAAAAAATAGGGATAAACAAAATCAAAAGAAAGAGGTCTTATAAACCCTCAACAAAAAGGAATGACTGCCTATTCAGAATAAATCATCAATATCTAAATCATCAATATCCCGAACCGAGAGCAATCTCTATAAGGAATTTTTCTGTGCTTTTGTCCTTTCCAATTGGAGAAAATAAAAGACGGTGGCAACTCTTGCTTCCGCGACATTTCGCGAACCAGCGTTAAACAGTCAGTTCCAGATCCACCGATCACAGTAGGAATAGATTATTTTACCAAGTGGATCGAAGCAATACCATTAATAGTTGCTGATAAAGAGGCTATTATTGAGTTCATACAGAAACAAATTATCTATAGGTTCAGATTTCCAGAGAGCATAACCACAGACCAAGGTTCTGTGTTTACTGGTAGGAAGATGCAAGAGTTTGCTCAAGAGATGGGGTTTAAATTACTGACATCAACGCCATATTATGCTCAAGCAAATGGTCAGGTCGAAGCAGCTAATAAAGTGATAATAGGGTTAATCAAGAAACATATTGGTAAAAAGCCAAGGAACTGGCACAAAACTTTGGACCAAATACTATGGGCCTGTAGAACATCTCCTAAAGAAGCTACTAACACCACGCCTTTCCAACTCACATTTGGTCATGATGCAGTTCTGCCAGTAGAAATTCATCTACAATCAGTTCAAATTCAAAGACAAAACAAAATTCTAGCTGCATTATATTGGGAAATGATGATGAATGAGTTAGTTGAGTTGGATGAAGTTAGATTGCATGCATTGGAAATCCTGATGAGACAAAAGGAAAGGGTAGCCAGGGCATATAACAAAAGGGTGAAAGGAAAATCATTCATTATTAATGACTTGGTCTGGAAAGTCATATTGCCCATGGAAAAGAAAAATAAAATGTTAGGTAAATGGTCACCTCATTGGGAAGGACCTTTTCGAATAATAAAGATATTTTCAAACAATGCATATGAAATCGAAGAATTGGTTGATGATAAGCGAATCCTAAAGGTTAATGGGAAATATTTAAATAAATATAAGCCACGCCTGCAGGAGATTCGAATAATAACAACGTAATCAAAATATCATAAAGGAATGCCAAAATGGTAATATGGGATTGCCAAAATGGCGCTGTTCAGATATTACAGACCAAAACCAAATTACAAAACTAATTAAAACTAAGATTTAAAAATAGACATTATTCTTCAATCTATTAAAGGTACTTCGAAAGGACTCAAGCCTTTGTTGAGTAAAGCGCCTTGCTCCTTCCAGGGTAGCTACTTCTCTTTTAAGTTGTTCTGCTGCCTCCATTTCTGCAAGTTCTTTGTTGAGGAGCTCTTCGAAATGTTCACCAGCAGTATTGGTTTCGTAGGCCAATTGTTGTTCTTGAGCCTCCTTAACCTTTTGTTGAAGTTCGTGAATTTGCCTTTCCCAGAGAAGGATAGACTCAGCTCGAGCTTCATAGTCAGTTTTTGCTTGCTTTAGATGCATGGCTTGATCTTCAGCTTCTTGAGAGAGCTTCGAAGCATGCTCATAAGCAGCGTCCATTGCAGTTCATTTTTCTTGGACCTTTCTGGTAGAAAATTCATCTTGGAGAAGACACCCAGTCACGTTGTCTAACAGAGATTGAAGATCGAATAAGATAGTGCTGACTGGCAAAGAGCAGGTAGCGAGGTTGACTTGTGTAAGTAGCTCCTTCATGGTATAGCAAGCTGTACTATCCTGTTTGAGCACTTCGAACAAGTCCACATCAAGGATTTTTCTCCTAATTCTGTTAAGGAGTACAATTCTATCATCTGTGGGCAACGGATTGCTAGTCGAACTAGTGCCAGCCATAGCAAGAGGAATATCCCTTTGAGCTAGCTTCGCCTTCATGTACCCAATTGGGTCATTTCGTCTTAGGAGGGCTATCTCCTCTTCGGTCATCTGAGATAGAGACGTTTGAGGAAGTTCCACGCGCAAGGGAGTCACATCCATTTCGACTTCCATGGGTTTATTGGTCGCGTCACTGTCACCTTCACTCGTTTCCCGCTCATTGCCTTCTTCATTATCAACCAGATCCACCACTTCGATATCGTCGTTTTCACTGCTATTTGCATCTGACTCTGTTCCAGCAGTCGAGCCATCATGGGCATCTTCTTCCTCAGACCCTTCCTCTGCAGATTCTTCGTTTCCTTGATCAGAATCAACCTTCTCTCCTTCAGCGTGAATGTCTTTTGGATTCTCTTGAAGGGTTTCAATAGGGGACTTTTGAAGAGAAGTTTTTTGTAAAGTCTCTGCATATTCATGAAGCGGTGCTTCATTCGTTTCTTTCAGAGGGGGAGAAGTACTCTGGTCATCTTGCTGCTCTGAAGCCCTAGTCAGAACCGCCATGTTGGAGGATCCTTTGTTCTGTACCAGGTTACTGGAGTCCCCATGAGGAGAAGAGTTGATGGGAGCAGCAGTCTTTGATGGAGAAGTCGAAGTGGTAAGAGCTGGGTTCAAAATATCCTACAGAGGCAAAGAATATTAAGAGCATGCACCAAGGTAATGAATAATCATTTTGTTAAAAATTAGAGTTCAATTTACCTGTGGATTCTCAGAAGAGAGGTTGCTATTTATATGTTCCAACATTACGTTGGAGGTCGAAGGTGGATTTTTGGATTTATTTGAGGGAGCAGCATCTCTGGAATCGAGTCCAGAGATACCATTTGGTGCAACACTTTTGGAAATTTCCTTCTTCTGCTTCTTCTTCAAAACAGCTGGTGAATTCCCTCCAGCATTGGGATCCTTCCCAGTAGTGTTTGTTTTTATTTTCTTTGGAGTGGTTGGTGGGAGTTTGTTAGTCTGAAAAGATTTAAACATGAGTTAGATCCAAATCATGAAACATTAGTGTATTCGAAACATCAAGGCCAATTGATTACCTGTGGAGTTGGAGCAGTGGTTATTACTGGTGTTGTTGTTGTTGTTGCAGCAGTTGTTGTTGGTTGGGATAGAGTCACATTATCAATGGTTTCGACAGATGTTTGGGAGGCGCTTCCCTCTTTAGACTTTGAAGCAGCAGTCTTTATCCTGATGGCTGAAAATCGAAACAATTAAGGAAGAAGTTAAAAATGTATAAATTGAGAAACATTTGGGATTTTCCCAAGCATTCGCACCTGCGCCTTGATCAGATTTAATCGACATGGCAGAAAGGTCATAGCGAAGATGTCCTGGGAAATCGTGGAGCCAATGACGAGCCCATGTCACAGTCTCAGATGGCTTTCGTTTCTTATGAAGATATTTGAACATTTCTTTGCAAGTGAACCACGAAGGGTATGGAGGAAACCAAGCCAGAGCCAGTTCTGAGGTAGGCAATCTAGGAAATTTAGGTGGATGCATTTCGAATGCCAACCTATACCTATCCTCAGGTGACAACCCTGAAGGAAGTTTTAGCTTAGAAATTGTTTCTTTAAATTTTTCCTTCAAGGTCTCAGCCGCTTGATGCACAGTGGATTCCAAGTGTGTGGGATCATAAGTGGTTTCGAAATAATTTTGAAAAGCCCTAATCTCTTTGGCATGAGTGAACATACCTTTCTTGGAGTGTACCTGCACATCGAACGCATCAGTTAGTTTTTGTTGAATAGAGAGGGTATCGAACATATAAGTTTGGTATAACTTTGTCCACCATTCCAGAAAACCCTTTGCTGTGAAGTGTGTAGGTTCAAAAGGTATTAGTTCAAAGTGGGCGAAGCCTTGATATTTTTCCTGTTGTAGTTTGGCTTCTCTTGCTTTGAAGGTTCGCCCAGAGGTGATGGCACTTTCTATTTGGAACAGGGGTTCATGGATTAGTTGGCACAGGCCAAATTGTCTAGAAAAGAAGTTGGGTTGATAAGCAAAAAGGAAGATTTGGTTCTTAGATGGAGTGATTCGTGAGGAGATTAATCTAGGAAGCAAAAAGGCTTTCCAAACATCTTGAATTTCTTTGCTCTTGACTGCTTCTGAGAGAGCCATGGTGAACCATGATGGTCCATGAGTCCTTGAAGCGAAGGGCGCCATGGTCTCTTCGAATTTGTGTCTCTTGGAGAAAATCATGATATAGTTGGAGAAGAGAACTTTGAAGTCATCTTTATCATCGTTTAGGGTAAGTCTTCGCAGCCTAGTACCTTCAATGATTCTATCTGCTATCTCTGGATCTTGTTCAACAATAGTATTAGCAGTTGATAGTGAAGGTTCAAACATGGCATTAAGCCATAACTGGAGTAACCAGAAAGGGCCAGCTAGCAGGATGTTTTTGGGAGTGTGGGATTTCAAACTCGAAACGGCTGATCTTAAACTTTCGTAAAGATCAACAAGCAACAGTTCGCTTAAACACACCCTCCGATTCTCGTGTAAATCTCTAGCTAGAGGGATGAACCTGCTGGCTACCTGTAAGGACCTGCTGCAGAATACATACCTTGATAACCATAAGGTGAGGAAAGCAATGTGTTCCACATCTGACACACTGTCTCCTTTAGTGTGGTAGTGGCTAATGATCTTTGAAAAGCTGGCTAATTTGACTTCGAAGTCAAAAATGCTCGAGTGCTCTTCATTGTCAGGAATGTAGGTTTCTCCTACTGGTGACAAACCAGTAATGGCTGCTATGTCAAAAAAGGTGGGTGTAATCATTCCCCCAGGGAGATGGAAGGTGTTATAGGTGCTGTCCCAGAAATATAAGGACGCGAATAATAATGGATGGCTATAGGTGAAGCCTGGTTTCGATAATTTAATCAAGTTGTAAATGCCTAATTCCTCCCATTGCTGGGATTTTTTGGCTTCTACTTTGGTAAACCAGTTGTGGTAAGCTGTGTCAGAGGTGGGGCAGGATCGAAATGGTTTAAAGTTACTCTTCACATAATCTAGCACAAAAGGGTCCTTTGGGGGAATGATTGGAGTTTCCACGGTTGTCGAATCAGAAGACTCGCTTGTCTTAGGGGTATCCATTTTATTAAACAAAGGTTTAAAATTATAACAAACAGGAAAGATTTTTCTAGTATCTTTTAAGATTTCAAAGACTGTAAGAGGACCCATTAAAGCAAACCTCTTGCCAGCGGCGTTAGTGGGAATTAGTACCTGAGATGCGTAGAGCATTTCCTTCTCTTTGGAGATCATCTCAGGGATAAGCACAGATTGACCTTGATAGGTGCCAACCTTGCTTTCCATTATGGTTCCTGTGTTCTTTCCTTTCTTTTTGGAAGCTTTTTTCAGTTGGGATGATGTTGTAGAAGACATTGTTGAAGATTGTTGGAAGTTTTAGGGTTTCGGTGAGAAGAGAGGAAGAAAAGATTTAGAATGTGGAAAGAACAATAAAAGACTAAGTTGATGGGTTTTTATAGTGTGGAAGTTTAGACATCCACTGAGTAAGATTAGGATACGTGGGAGTCGTGGGTTGGATTGAGAAGGAGGTGGCGTAAAAGTTGATATTGGTAATAGGCGTGATTAAATAATAATCATTGTTTTATAACTGCACCATGCTGTGAAATGGTTCAAGACGGTTAAGGAATCTGAAAGGCGTCATAATTGACGTGACTAGAGTCATACTCAATAAATGTTACAATTACTCAAAGGTCACATCAAAATCTTGCATATATATTTAAAATAAGTATTTCTCAAAGGGTCGAAATACATATTTTAAAGGGGCATTTTGTTGGCTGAAGATTTTGATGATACAGTTTGAAACGAAGCAAGTTGGATGTTTCGTTGGAATAAAGCAAGATGTCATGGTTCGAAATGATAGAAGTAGTGCTTCGAATGGGCATGTCAAAGCTCGGAGCTTCGAGTGACAGTTATGAGGATATATTCAAAAGAAGTCTCGAAATGGTAACAAGGTTGTGTCCAAGAAATGAGTTCGAAGCGAAGAGTGCCAAAACATTTGAAATTCAAACGCAAGCGGGATGTTCGAAATTTAAAATGTATGCGCTGGAGCATTCGAAGACGCGTGGAAGCTAGAGAGGGGCATTTCTTTGCATGTTCTGAACGTGGCAGAATCTTATAGGCAAGACCGTTATGGTCGAAGTAGTATAAATAGAAGTCTTAGCGTTAGGATTTCGTGTGTCATATCTATTGTACAAAAATTCAGTAAACATTCAAAATACCACATGGCTAGGGAAACGAATGCTCGAACAATGTACGTATGATAACACCAAATATTTATGATTCAATAAAACTCTTTATCATTTCCAGTTTATCCTCTATCTTCATGTCAATATCATTCAAAAGCCTTTACATTAAAATCTTTTTCATTCAAAGTCATTTACTGATTCCTTGCATTTAAAAGTCTTTCCCTCTATTCCGAGTACTTTACATTTCAGAAATTCTTATACCTTTTATGCTGTTATCTTCATGCTTTTATCATTCGAATACCCTTTTCATCCAAAGTCATTTTACTGATTTCTTGCATTTAAACGCTTTCTTTTTATTTCGAATCTTTTACATTTCAGAAACGCTTTTACATTACATGCTTTTATACTTCGAAGTTATTTATTTGTTTTTTTTTTGCAGTTTTACATGTGTTTACAATTGAACCTTTATTCATGCAATTTAGTTTTACACGTATTTACTTGATCATGTCATTAGATCTTTAATAGAGTAATCGAAGTAAGTTGAACACCTACACAACAATCTAAATACCAAACATGAATATCAGTTCTACAATAAGAATTATCCAAACGACCAATAAACCATAGGATCAATCTAGTCGATCCTGCAAGTTACCAGAGAGATTAAATAACAGTCATTAAGATTATTTGATAGTTTGGAGGACTAGCGGTTGTTTACCAGAAATAACTGTAAACAAAACTCCAAGTGGAAGCATGTGAAAAATGGCCAAGAAGTTGGACAAAAATCCTGCCTAGAATAGGTCAAAAGTTTTCTAAGTTAAAAATATTTTGCACCCTTGTTCCAAAAATCATAACTTGAGCTACAAGCTTCCTTTGAGAAAACTTTGTGAATAAAAGTTGTAGATTTTGCAATGGACTAAAACTTTCATGTTTTTAGTTTTGTTTGAATCCATTTGTATCTTGATGAAAAAATGGGACAAAGTTAGGGGAAAATAAGGGAATTTCATAACTTAGAAAAATTCTAAGTTATGAAATTTTCTCATTCTAAACCCTAATTTGCAATTTTGGGTTTCTTGATGAACAAGTTTCATAATTTGACATGTCTTGATGAAAAATGAATCTTGGCACTTGATTTTGACCAAAAAGTCAAAGTTTAACTTTTCAGTATACAGTCAAATTTTGATCAATTGACTGAAAAATTCATCTGTCAATCCTATGCATTTGAGATTTCTTGAACTTTTTGAATGGGTCAAAACAATGCCATTGAGTCCTTGAGTCCATATGTGAGCTTGGTTTGCCATTGGTTAGGTCAAACAGACAAAAATTGCCTTTGTGAAGTCAAAACCCTAAAAATGACCATTTTGCCCTTTTGGTGATCTGATCAAATTTCTTGTGGAATTGTGATCCAAACTTGACCAAATGGTTCATGTGAGTTCATTATGTTGATTTGGGTCAAAAATTATGAAGTTTGACTGTCAATTGGCCACAGTTGACTTTTTCCCCAATACAGCTGATTTCTAGGTCAACTATCCAATTGACTGGGCAAAGATTGGAATCAAGGCTTGAAACTTGGTATGGATAAACTTGTGAGTCCAACATGAAGCCTGAAATTTACTTTGGGCATTTTTAGGTCAAAACATCTTTGTGCAAACTCAAACCCTAATTTGGGTCAACAGTGCAAGGAGGAGTCTTGAGCAGAGCAAACCCTAACTTGATCTTGAGCTCCAAGAGTCTTGTGGTGAGAAAATGTTGATGAAATGAGAGGGCAAATTTTTGGGTACAACAGTTTCCCCTGTTCAATCTTCTTGAACCTGAAGAGTTAGATTGGCAAGTTTGTCTTTCGCGTCTCGAAGGTAAAAGGAGACTGGACACTAGAGTGCCCGTAAATTTGCACTCGTCAAAGCATGGGTGCAGGAATGGGCTTAAAGATGCCATTTGGAGATGGGATTAGATATGCCATCTGGAGAGGTGACAGAGGGATGGGCTTAGAGATGCCATCTGGAAATTGCTGGTAGGAGGATGGGCTTAGAGATGCCATCTGGAATGTTTGTTGAACTGTAATGTGATAGATCAGAAAAATGAGGATCAAAATGGTATCCGTGTCTGGAATGCATTTGAACTGTATCTGGAGACTGAATTTGTATGAGCAAAAGAATGGCCTTCGTATCTGGGGCGTATCTGAGTTGTAACTGTGTTTGAATGTAGAATGAATATCAGAATGACTGCCGTGTCTGGAGTGTATCTGTATTGTATCTGGGTAACATAGAAACATCTGTACATGGAGCAATTGCGGGCTGGGGACAAATTCTGAATGAGTGAGAGAATGGCAACCGTGTTTGGAGCGTATCTGGACTGTATCTGAAGTTGAGATTTGTATGAGTAGCAGAATGACTTCCGTGTCTGGAGTGTATCTGAAACTGTAACTGGGATTGAGATTCGTATGAGTAATAGAATGACTTCCATGTCTGGAGTGTATCTGAAACTGTAACTGGGATCTACATAAATGACAGAATGACTTCCGTGGCGAATGCACTGGGGAGAATCAAACTGCTGTTGTAAGGGTCAGAATGGTATCCGTGCTTGGAATGCATTGAACCTTGAGGTGGATAAATGAATCTGAATGAGAGATAGAATGGCTGCCGTGTCTGGAGTGTATCTAGTCTGTATCTGATTGCTGTAGTCTGAATGAGTAGTAGAATGTCCGCCGTGTTTGGGGTGTATCTGTACTGTATCTGACTTGAAATTCTGAATGAGTAATAGAATGATCGCAGTGTCTGGGGTGTATCTGTACTGTATCTGAATAATTGTTAATGATAGCCTTTTAATCTTATCCTGAAAAGGATGAAATGTTAGCTAAAACACAAAGTTATGTTGCATGATATGTATGATGCAATATATATGTTATATCAATGTTTATGATATATGAATGTAATGAATGCGCATGTAAGCTGATGAGCTGTCTTGCTGAGGATAGATGAATCCTGGATAGCCAGAGATGAGAGAATCTTGACTGTTGCCGGGGAAAATGAATCATTGACTGCTGCAGGGGATTGCAGGAATCTCTGAGTGCTAAAGCTGAGATATCCTTGTTGACTGCTGACTGCTCGGGGAACAAGATTTTCAATTGTCGAGGGATCTTAGGACCACTGCTGGGGATTGGAACTCCTTGGTGACTTGTAGGGAATGAGAATTCTGATGATCTCTACTGGGGAGTCCATAACCTGGTAGGCTTAAGCTGGAGAAGTAAAATTGAGAATCTTCAATCTGACGGGAAGTATCTATGTGGGGAGAAGGTTCACTAGTCTGGTTCCGCTGGGGATTGATAGTTGGAAGTGTTAGCTCCGCTGGAGATTGGTAGTTTTGACTTCAACTGGGGATAGGATTTTCAGATTTTTAAGGCTCTACTGGGGATACTGAAACTTAACTCTGAGGGGAATTGAGTTCTAGAAGGCTCTCTGGCTGGGGAAATCAGTTTTGGAAAAAGCTTATGTTCTGCTGGAGATCCTGAAGTTTAATTCTGTTTGGGGAATTAAGTTCTGGATTTTGACTTTGTTGAGGAATTTGGAGTTTAATTTTGCTAGGGATTCCTTCTGAAAGGGTATCAAGATATCTATCTGTACCCTTAAACTATCTGCAATCATCTTTCTTGATTTGTAAGAGAATGATTATGTTCAAATGCATATGCCTATTTAACAAAACATTGGACGTTTCTCAAATAAAACATAAGTGCAAAAGAGAAAAAGGATGACAAAGCAAATTTCTGTATTTGGAAAAGTATTTGTATTAACTTTTCTGAGTATCTTTGTACAAAGGAGACAGACATCCTAGTAAGAGGATGTTGTCGTAAAAAATTGAAAATTTTATACAAAAGAAAGATGGCTATGTGTAACAATTCCATGGGATTCCATTTTGTTATAGCCTTCACGACTCTGAATATCTGTCCATTCGTTGCTTCTTCCGCCGATGATTGGATTGATCAGAAGTTCAGAGCTTGTTGATGAAGAGATTGTTCTTTAAAGTGATCTGACGAGACATAGTCATACGCTTTAATTCCCTAACTTTTGCCTGGAACGCCCTCTCGGGTTTTCGATCCACCAGGAAACTCCTTTTTGCCCAAGCCGCCCTTTCGGGTTTTCGACTTGCCGAGTGTACATATTTTTTGTTTTATCCCTAATTTTTGCCTGAACTGCCCTTTCGGATTTTCGGTTCACCGGGATGCCCATTTTTTCCCAAGCCGCCCTTTCGGGTTTTCGACTTGTCGGGTTGTTTTATGCGTAGTATCTTTTGACTATGTCTGCGTTCGTAGGGTGCGGCAAATCGTCGCCGTCCATGGTGGTCAGAATCATTGCACCACCAGAAAATATGCTCTTGATCACAAATGGTCCTTCGTATGTAGGAGTCCATTTTCCCCTGGGATCACTTTGCGGCAAGATAATCTGCTTGATTATGAGATCTCCGACTTGATATACCTGGCGTCTGACTTTCTTGTTGAAAGCCTTGATCATCCGTTTTTGGTACGTCTGACCATGGCAAACAGCAGTGAGTCGCTTCTCATCGATCAAATTGAGTTGATCAAGTCGGGTTTGAATCCAATCGTCTTCACTCAAACCAGAGTCCTTCATAATCCTTAAAGAAGGAATTTGAACTTCCATGGGTAGGACAACTTCCATGCCATATACCAAAGAAAATGGGGTTGCCCCTGTTGAAGTACGTGCCGTGGTACGGTATCCATGCAGAGCAAACGGTAACATCTCATGCCAGTCCTTGTAGGTGACTGTCATTTTTTGAATGATCTTCTTAATGTTTTTGTTCGCAGCTTCAACAGCACCGTTCATCTTCGGCCGATAGGGAGATGAATTGTGATGATAAATCTTGAACTGTTCACATAGAGCGGTGATCATAGTATTATTCAGATTTGTACCGTTGTCTGTGATGATCCTGTCGGGGACACCATACCGGCATATAAGGTTCTGCTTGATGAAGCGGGCAACCACATTTTTTGTAACAGAGGCGAAGGAAGCTGCTTCGACCCATTTGGTAAAATAGTCAATGGAGACCAGGATGAAGCGATGTCCATTGGACGCCGTGGGCTTGATCTCTCCAATCATGTCAATGCCCCACATTGTGAATGGCCAAGGAGCTGTCAGAACGTTGAGAGGAATAGGAGGAATATGAATCTTGTCAGCATAGACTTGACATTTGTGACAAGTACGGTAATGTTGATGGCAATCAGCTTCCATGGTAGACCAGTAATAGCCTGCCCTTAGAATCTTCTTAGCCATCGTATGTCCGCTCAAGTGGGTGCCAAATGTACCGCTGTGTATCTCAGTCATGATTAACTCTGCTTCAGCTTTGTCTACATATCGGAGTAAAACACAATCATGGCTGCATTTATAGAGGATGTCGTTGCTCAGGAAGAACTTGGCAGCAAATTTCCTTAGGAACTTTTTGTCATTTACGGAAGCTCCTTCTGGATATTCTCTAGTCTGGAGATATCTTTTGATTTCGTGAAACCAGGGTTGTTCCACTACTTCTTCGGTATTAATCTCATGACAATGCGGAGGTTCATCCATTCACTCGATGGTGATTTGGGGAGCCTCATTATCCCAGTTGAGTTTAAACATGGAAGACATTGTAGCCAGAGCATCTGCTAGCTGATTCTCTTCTCGCGGGAAATGCTCGAAGGTGATTTGCTCGAAATGAGGAAACAATGTCAGGACATGTTCTTTGTATGGGATAAGATTAGGATGCTTGGTATCCCACTCTCCTTTGATTTGACTGATAACCAAAGCCGAGTCCCCAAATACGATCAAAGATTTGATCCCCAGGTCTATAGCAGCCTTGAGACCAAAAATGCAGGCTTCATATTCAGCCATGTTGTTGGTACAGCTGAAACAAAGTCGGGCCGTGAAAGGTGTATGGCAACCTTCCGGGGAAATGAGTACCGCACCGATACCGTTTCCAAGTGCATTTGAAGCACCATCAAAGTACAGGGTCCATCGGGATCCATTTTCAGGTCCGTCATACGGTCCGTTACCTTCAATGTTGTCCAAAGTCATGATGTCCTCGTCCGGGAAGTCGAATCTCATGGATTGATAATCTTCGATAGCTTGATGAGCTAGATTGTCAGCTAGTACACTCCCCTTTATAGCTTTTTGGGTAGTATACTGGATGTCATACTCAGTCAGGATCATTTGCCATCTAGCGATTCTTCCGGATAAAGCAGCCTTCTCGAAGATATACTTGATAGGATCCATTTTGGAGATCAACAGAGTGGTATGAGTCAACATATACTGCCTTAGTCGGCGAGCAGCCCATACCAAAGCACAACAAGTTTTCTCGAGAAGTGAGTAGCGAGTCTCACAGTCGGTAAACTTTTTGCTAAGGTAATAAATGGCATGCTCTTTTCGACCAGACTCATCATGTTGGCCCAGTACGCATCCCATTGAATTGTCCAAAACAGTCAGGTACATGATCAATGGCCTTCCTTCGACGGGTGGCATCAGAATAGGAGGTTCTAGCAAATACTCCTTGATCTTATCAAAAGCAGTTTGTCAATCTTCGTTCCATTCGACTACCTGATCTTTCTTCAATAGTTTGAAAATTGGCTCACAGGTAGACGTCAGATGAGAGATGAATCTGGCAATATAGTTCAAGCGCCCCAAGAACCCTCTAACCTCCTTTTCAGTACGGGGGGAAGGCATTTCTTGTATAGCTTTCACTTTTGCTGGATCGACCTCAATGCCTTTGTTGCTGACAATAAATCCTAGAAGTTTACCAGACCTAACTCCAAAAGTGCACTTACTTGGATTCAGCCTGAGCTTGTACTCCTTCAACCTGGCAAACAGCTTCTGCAAATGTTCAAGGTGTTCCTCCTCTGTTTGTGATCGAGCTATCATGTTGTCTACGTAAACTTCGATCTCATGATGTATCATATCATGAAATAAAGCTACCATGGCGCGTTGATAAGTTGCCCCTGCGTTCTTTTGTCCGAACAGCATCACCTTGTAGCAGAAGGTTCCCCATTGTGTAATAAAGGTTGTTTTCTCCATGTCCTCGGGGGCCATTTTGATCTGGTTGTAGCCCGAGAATCCGTCCATGAAGGAAAACACCTTGTGCTGAGCTGTGTTGTTAATCAAGATGTCGATATGTGGTAGCGGAAAATCATCTTTAGGGCTGGCCCTGTTCAAATCCCGGTAGTCCACACACATTCTGACCTTGCCATCTTTTTTAGGTACTGGCACAATGTTAGCAACCCATTGTGGATAGGATGTAACAGCCAGAAAGCCAGCATTGAATTGCTTCATTACTTCCGCTTTAATCTTCTCAGACATGTCGGGCCTCATTCGGCGGACTTTTTGCTTGATCGGTGGACAATCCTCTCTTGTAGGGAGACGGTGAACCACGATGTCTGTGTCTAAACCCGGCATGTCTTCATAAGACCGGGCAAATATTTCAACGTATTCATTCAACAGCTGTATTAAGCGCTCCTTGACACTTGGTTCCAGATTGGCACCCACTTGTATTTCTTTCCTGTCTTCCTCTGTTCCTAAGTTGATAGTTTCCAACAACTCTTCATGAGGCAAGATGGCCCTTTCTTCTTGTTGTAGAAGTCTGGCTAGCTCTCCTGGTACTTCACAATCTTCGTCATCTTCGTATTCAGCTTGATTGACCAAATTTTCAGAGTTATTGAAGGTCATAGCAGAATAGTCACCCATAGAATCCAGAGTGGATGGGTACCTGCATTTGTGAGTGTGGGTGTGTGTAAGGGATAGCCATCCTTAAACAAACAAAAATGCAAAAGGAAAGAAAATGAACACAGCAGTTTATAAATGAAAAATGTCCAATGATTCATTAAACATGGCATATGAATATGAAGAGAATCAAAACCCTTACAAATGGACCTTGTGGTCGGTGGATCCGGAACTGACTGTTTTAAAGCTAGTTTCGCGAAATGTCGCGGTAAGCAAGAGTCGCCACCTTCTTTTATTTTCTCCAAATGGAAAGGACAAAAGCACAGAAAAATTCCTTATTGAGATTAGTTCTCGGTTCGGGAGGTAGATTTATAGAAAGGGAAGGTGTTAGCACCCTTTCTATCCATGGTTATCCATGGGCTCTTAGATACTTGCTCACTTGTGTTTTCAGAATGTTTGTTTTCTTTTCAAAGTGTGAGTGGGTTTGAAAAAAGTTTCGTGTAAAGTTTCAGATCGACTCTTGTATCAGTCCTCAAGAGTGTTTGAAAAGTTGTTTTTGAAAGCTTTTTGAAAAGTGTAGGTGTGAAAAGAAGTTTTTGATTTGTTTTGAATTAGAGCAAGTATCTACGAGTCATCTACCTACCCTAAGGAATTAGTCTGTGTAAATGTCCTTAAAGTAGTGTCATCCCACCATTGAGAGGTAGGTAGCACCACCGTTGGAGGTGTTCGGGTCGATTCGAGGGTTAGGGACAGTGTGGTCACCGGGCAATAGTAAGATACCTTAGAAGCTACCCTTATGCCATTGATCTTTTTATTCCGAGGCAACCGTTTCGAGGAAACTTGTTTCGAGGCAACTGTTTCGAGGCAACTAGATCAATGGAACATAAGGACTCACTAAGACGTCCTATACTCGACGACCACGTTTCGAGGGGCAAGGCAACAGTGTGATCACCAGAGCAATAGTAGGACACCTTAGAAGCTACCCTTATGCCATGTTCATGGACATAAGGACTTACTAAAACGTCCTATACTCGACGACCACGTTTCGAGGGGCAAGGCAACAGTGAAGCGTACCCTAGAAGTGGTGTGTGAATTGTGTGTCATTTTCAGTTATTATTTGTCTTGATCATGCATTGAGTGTTCTACGCTTTGATTTTATTTTTGGTCATTCATTCTTTCATGCAAATTATTAGCAGTTAAGGGGTGCAGAAATTAAAATGCGGAAAGATAAAAGTCCTACGCTATTACAAGGCGCGGGTCTACATCGCCAAATTAAACAAAGACCCGATTTGAAATAAAATGCGGAAAGTAAATGTCCTAATTATCTATTACAAGGCCTTGGGGCAAATACATTATATCCACAAAAGAAATAAAAATAAATGCGAAAAGAAATTAGAATCGAGAGTGCGAGGGCGTTGGACCCTTTAAGGAATTGAATTGAAATTATTTAAATTTAATTAAATTAAATAAAGAAAAGAACTTATTTTTTTGATATTTTTGTATTTATGAAATTTAATGAGAATAAAGAAAATTAATATTGAAAGAAACCCTAATTCTAAATTGCTTTTAATTATTAAAGAAAATTGTTAAGTTTAACCTAATTTAACCCTAATTAATTAATTACAAGTATTTACAAAAATAATTAATGGTTAATGATAATTGTAATAAGAAAAGAATATTTATTAAAAAAAAGAGGATCAAAATGTACTAAAAACCTATTTTTGTATTTTTTAGTTATTAAGAAGTAAATAAAAATTAAAACCCTAAATTAAAACTAAAATGATCATTAAAATTATTTACAAAATAATTAGTGAGTTAAATATTAAATGAGGCATATTTTTATTTTTATGATTTTCTGATTTTTTTGTATTTTTGTATTATTAAAATTAATTTAAGGAATTAAAAGAAAATAATTGAAACAAATAAAAAAAATAGAAAAAAGAATAAGGGAAAGAAATACAAACAAGAGGGGTTGTTGACCAAATTGTGGAGGTTTGTAGAAAGCAGTTTGGCCCATTTGATTGAGGCCTTTTTGACTTTTCAGTGATTGTGTATGGAGCAGTTGACTGGTGCATATGGTGATCTGCAAGTTCTGACCATTGGATTGGTCTCTGAAGACATGTGGCAGGCACAAGCGTTGGGGAGTTTGGTGGACCACTGGGCATATTGGGTACCTGAACATGTTATGAGAAAAAATATAGAGAGATATGGGGGACCTGGGAATCGAACCCAGGTCCCATTGCCTGCGTGACAACACAACAACTACCAAGCCAAGCGCGTTTCTTTGTTAATTAAATGGAATAGAAATAAAATATGTGATAAGCACGCACTATACTGAAAAAACGCGCTAACTTTCAAATCTGCCAATCATATGCCTATAGCTCAGCGTCTTCCTCATGGATTCTTCATTTTGCCTGAAAATATAAGCTAGATAGCGGGGGTTTTAAACCCCCACTAACTCAAATCTGCAAAAATAACGATTAGACCATAGCATAATATAAATTGGGTGCGATGTGTGGGATTGAATCGTCTGGAAGTCACGATTGTAATGGTGTTGGTCTTATGGTCCAATTTTTCCCCAGGAAAGAAACCCCAATTTCAAACCTCTGAAACCCTAGGCAGCTTCCATGGTGGATTCGTGTACAAGGCTTAAAAGTTCAATCAAAGAATACCAACAGCTTTAGAATGCTCATGTTAGTATAAATCAGTGCTTAAAACATATGGAAAAGGTATGCAAATCAAAACATGAATGTGAAAATATTTGGGAGCAAGGCAACGTGGTTCTACCAGTTCTGAATGTATGGAGGCTTGATTTTGATTGGAAAAGATTCCTGGTTGCCTTGGCAAGCTTGTGAAATAGTTTTGAGGCCTTGAATTGTGCTCTATGTGGGAAAACAGTTTTCAGTTTTTTATGAAAAAATGCAAAGTTGTTTTCTGGTTTTAGGCGCAGCTTAGGTCGTGCCCTTGCTTGTGTTAGCTTGCCTATGCATTATGTAATGAGTTTCAATTGGAATTAGGGGCCTTGAAGCCTTGCATTCATACATAAGATTTTGCCATAAACCTCCATTAACAAACTTTCCATCTTTGTATCAAAGTTTGAATTCTTGCTTGATTAGGCCTTGGTACGAATTTGGGATGTTGTATAATGGTGATTCAAAGCTAATCAAAGCCAAATATGTCCCTTAATTAACCTTTTTGATTTTTATTTGATTTTAAAGGATTTAAAATGAATTAAATCCAATAAAATCAAATAAAAATGAAAAAATTAATTTTAAATTTTGAAATAAAATGTGGGACACGTGGGAAGCATGGCCAAGCTGATTCAAGTGGAAAAAGTGGGCCCCTTTTGTCAAAAAATGAAATTTCAAGGATAAATGATTTTGGCCATTTCACAAAAATTTCCCAACTTCTCCAATTCATATCTTGCTCCATTTTGAAGTTATGAACATGTTCTTGGACATTTTGGAAAGGTCTTGAAGTCCTCTAACCAATGTCTTTGGTCCCATGTCATTTTGATTTACCAATCTCAAGTTATGGTCTTTGACTTAAAGTCCCTTTTTGTTGACTTTTTGAAAATGACCTATAATGTTGAAATTGATAACTTTTTGTGAGAGCATTTCTTGGACTTGAAGTGTGAAGATGAGTTGTAGGAAATGTCTTCCTCTTTAAGATGAGCATTGGATGGAATTTTTATTATTGACCATGAAAAAGTTATGCCTTGGTCAAGTTACAGTTGACTTTTCAGTTGTCCAAAAATAGAAACTTTTGACACCTTGATGATTTTTGAGCCATTCTTGTGAAATCATGGTCAAGACTTGACCAAATGATGATTGTGGCTTCAAAATAAGATGTTGACCAAAATTTTTGACTTTTGACTGCCAAATGACCATTTTGCCCCTACAGTTGACTGTTGAGCAATTAGGGTTTTTGACTGTGCAACTTGACCTTGTGAGCCTTGAAACTTGACATGTAGGTGCTTGACAATGTTTATGAGCATGGGAGACTTGATTGAGCCCTTGAAAACTTCAACTTCCTTGCAAGAACCAAAACCCTAGTTTGACTGGCTTAGGAGGATGGTTGACTGTGTAGCCCTTGAGTGGACTTTGAATCATTTGTGGATGATTCTTGTCAAAACTTTGAAGATTATGGGAGGGCAAATTTTGGGGTACAACAGTTGCCCCTGTTCAATCTTCTTAGACCTGAGGATGTAGATTGGCTTGCATGCCTTTCGTGATCCGAGGGTGGAAGATGATTGAACACTAGAGTGCCCAGAAATTTGCACTCACATAGTTGAGTATCAGCAGTGCGATGGCGGGAATGGGCTTACAGATGCCATTTGGAGAGGTGGTGGATCGGAGGATGGGCTTATAGATTCCATCTGGAGATGTGACAGAACCTTGTCGGGAATGGGCTTATAGATGCCATTTGGAACTGTGATGCATAATTGTGGAGATGGGCTTATAGATGCCATCGGGATGTGTCGATCGCGTAAGAGATTCCTTAGCGAGAACTTGCGTACCTGAGAAAGAAAGAAAATTACCTGGTCTGTCACAGGAGTTGACTTTCAAACTCTTTATGTAGACGTGCCCTGGCTGGATACAGGAATCGAATCTTTAAAATCTTCAAACGTGCCCTGGCAGGATACAGGAATCGAGTCTGGTACTATAGTCGTCAACAGATACACCCTGGCAAGATACAGGAATCAAGTCTTTAGTTGCGACCGTTGATGGTAATCATCTTTGTATTGACCTTTGTCCTGAAAAGACAAAACGTTAGTTGTATGTGATGTCATGATGTATGACATGTGTGATGTTCTCAGAATAAGTGAGATTGTATGTTCATGATGCGTATATGCATGCTATAATGTATGAAGATGTGATGTTTATGAATGTATTTTCGTCTAGGAAAGTAAATCCTTGACGAATGCCGGGAAGTTAAATCCTGGGCTGATGTTGAAGAATAGTGCTTCTTGTTTCCGCTGGGGATGGTAGTTGCAAGAATACTGGTAGGAGAAGATGACTCTGTTGGGGAATAAACTTGGAGATTACTCTGCGGGGAAAATTATTCTAGCGATCTTGTTGGCGAACAATACTCTGTGGGAAGAGAGATGCTTTGCTGGGATGTTGATGATAACTTCGATGGGGATACCGTTGTTATGTTGGAAGTGTTAATAGACTCCGCTGGGGATAAGAAGACTTCGCTGAGGACGATCTTTCCATGGCTTTTGGCTGAGGATAACCCAGTTATATCCTGGTAGGGAAATAACCTTTGAATAAAGTCGAAGGACGCATTCGGGCTCTACAGGGGATGATTGTTAAGCTGTAATTTTTGTAAGTTGAAAGAGGGAACCTATGTAGGGTTGCCTGATGATGAGCTCGTGTAAAACCGCATCTTGGAAAGAAGGACACCTGTGTAGGGTCTATTTTGTTGACGAGTCCGTGTAAAACCGCGTCTAGAGCTGAAAAGGGAAACCTGTGTAGGGTTCCTTGATGATGAGTTCGTGTAAAACTTCATCTTTGGAAAGAGAGAACCTGTGTAGGGTTTCTTGATGGCGAGTTCGTGTAAAACTGCATCTTTGGAGGGAGGAAACCTGTGTGGGGTTTACTGATAATGAATCCGTATAAGACTTCTGGAGGAACCGGGGTAAGGTTACTTCGGGATAAGTCCGTGTGAGACTTCTTGATGAACCGGGGTAAGGTTTCTTCGGGATAAGTTTGTGTGAAACTTCTTGATGAACTGGGGTAAGGTTTCTTTGGGATAAGTTCGTGTAAAACTTCTTGATGAACCGGGGTAAGGTTATCTTAAGATGAGTCCGTGTGAGACTTCTGGAGGAACCGGGGTAAGGTTACTGCAGGGCAAGTTCGTGTAAAACTTCTTGATGAACCGGGGTAAGGTTATCTGGAGGTAAGTTCGTGTAAAACTTGAGATAAATCCGTGTAAGACTTTAGGAGGAATCGGGGTAAGGTTACTGCAGGGCAAGTTCGTGTAAAACTTCTTGATGAACCGGGGTAAGGTTATCTGGAGATGAGTCCGTGTGAGTCTTCTGGAGGAACCGGGGTAAGGTTACTGCAGGGCAAGTTCGTGTAAAACTTCTTGATGAACCGGGGTAAGGTTATCTGGAGGTAAGTTCGTGTAAAACTTGAGATAAATCCGTGTAAGACTTTAGGAGGAATCAGGGTAAGGTTACTTTGATGATAAGTCCGTGTAAAACTTCATCTGAAAGAAAAGGAACCGGTGTAGGGTTGCCTGAGGATGAGTCCATGTAAGACTTTGTCTGAAAGAAAAGGAACCGGTGTAGGGTTGCCTGAGGATGAGTCCGTGTAAGACTTTGTCTGAAAGAAAAGGAACCGGTGTAGGGTTGCCCGAGGATGAGTCCGTGTAAGACTTTGTCTGAAAGAAAAGGAACCGGTGTAGGGTTGCCTGATGATGATCAAGTGGATGATTGTCCTGTTTGGTTTCGGATATTAACCCACGATCGGCCGTCCGCTGATTTTTCTTGGCTTGTTACCAATGTTGATTTGGAATTTGTAAAGGTAGATGGTAATCATCTTTATATTGATCTTTCCTTAGTACTTTGGTTGACAGGGCAACTGGATCGCCTGGACGACTCATTATTGCCCCTGTTTCTGAGGTGAGGGGAGAAGATACCTTGTGGAGGTGCTGGATGGCTGCCGATTGCCAAATCTTCCTTTTGGTAGGCAAGTGACGAGATGCCGGGACATAATCGTACGCTTTTGATCCCTAACTTTTTCCTGGACCGCCCTTTCGGGTTTTCAGTCCACCGGGATACCCATTTTTGCCCAAGCCGCCTTTTCAGGTTTTCGACTTGCCGGGTGTACAGATTTTTCATTTCATCCCTTATTTTGCCCGAACCTTTTTTTGTTCGCCGGGAAGCCCTTATTTTGCCTAGGTGTGTCAACCTAGCGGGTCTTTGATTTTGTGTAGTATTTTTTCGACTATGTCCACGCTCTCAGGATGTAGGGGGTGCCCCTGTTGATAGTGTTGTGTTGCCCTGCTACCAGAAGATGTCTGATTAGGCAAGATTCGTTGCTGGAATGCCCCAAGTGACTCGGGCGGAGATTTACCCCAAGCTGGTTGGCCTTGAGAGATTCCTCGAATCTTGACTGGACTGCCCCAAATGATAGACACTGATCATGCCATGCGCCTTAATTGGAAGTGTTTCTTCCACTTGAGGTGACCTCTTTGTTGAGAAGACTTTTGTTCACTGGATGTTCGTCGTGCAAACTTCTATGTTGTTCAAACAAATAGTCATATGCGAACAATGTTATCTTAAGAATGCAAAAGCTTATGTCTGTCTTGAAGTTTTTGAAAATGCAGTTTTTAATAAAACGAGTGAGTTTTTTTTTGTAAACTGTGATGTCAACTCGTTATTTTACCGCAAGCCTTAAGGAGTCAGGATACCTTTCGTAACAGTATGCTTTCGAGCTAACCCATGCTTCAGCTAGGACTTTTAAGGGTTATAACGTGGCCTGGTTCACGGTTCAAGAAAAAAAGGATAAAGGCTCAAATTATTTGTACCCACCCGCTCTTCGTGATGTTCTTCAAACCTAAACTCAGCTGATCGTGCGTTTAGACCTTGTTTGGTCTTTGTTCTGATATTCCGGTGATGGTTCGGATTTTGACAATTTATTTTGAATAGGCAGTCATTCCTTTTTTGTTGAGGGTTTGTAGGACCTCTTTCTTTTTTGATTTTGTTATCCCTATTTTTGCCTGAACTGTTTCTTTTATGATTACAGTCAGCGGGATGCCCCAGTTTTGTAAGTCTCCTTCATAGGTTTTGACTTATTGGGCTTTAGTTTTTTTTTTGGTGATGACTGCCTGTCTTTATGATTATTTGGAACCATCACTGTATTTTGATTTGGAAAGACTCCCTTGGTGTCGTTCGTTGTGCACTCTGGATCAACCGAGAAGACTACCCTGCCCCAGGTTATGATTAAGGGTTTTTATTTCGAAAAGAAAACTCCTACTTCTTTGGCTCAAAGGGGTTAACAAGGGATTATCTGCCTTATAACTCCAGTGTTTAGGAATTGAAACAATTCTTGTACCTCATCAGCGGGGTCTGTTCAAAAGCATACTGTATATCATGGTATCATTTTCATCATCCTCCCTCAAGAGGCTTAGAAATTTCAATCAAGAGTTGATCATCACAAAAATATGAAAACTGTTTGCAGTATAGTAAACATAATTAATTCAAGACGGACATGTGTAATGCATTCATGAAATAAAAGAGTTTAACATGACAATTGTTTGTTTAAACAAGAAAAGAAAAATACAACTTGAATTCAAATGAACAAAAATCTCTCAATCCTAGCCATGTTTTGGCAAGGGAGCAGTGGTCATATTGGGAGTCTCAGCAGGCTCGAATTCGATCTCCTTAGCGTCGATCATATTCTGGATCTTGTACTTCAGCGCCCAACAGTCCTCAGTATCGTGCCCCGGGCTATCCGAATGATAAGCACACCTCGCTTCTGGGTTATAGTTTGGATAGGAGGTCTTGGGATTTGCAGGAGGGTTGATCACCGCAATCAGGTTCATTTTCAACATGTGCTGCAATGCTTGTGACCATGGCATGTTGATGTTGGTGAATTATCTTTTAGGCTCGTCCGGCCTTCGCTGATTTCCCTTTTGTGGTTGGCGGCATGGTGCAGAACCAGAGATCATGACTGCCCCTGCCTGTTGGTAACGACGACTCTTCTTACCGTATGCAGCATTAGACTCTTTCTTGCCCATGTAAGGCTTTTGGTGAGTATCCAAAGGTGTGGCCTCCTGAATCTTCCCACTCTTGATACCAGCTTCAATTCTTTCCCCAGTCAGAATGAGGTCGGTAAACCCTGCAGATGAATTACCAATGAGATGATTGAAGAATGGCCCGGATAGGGTCCCCAAGAACATATCAACGAGTTCCCGGTCAGTCAAAGGTGGTTGTACACTCCCAGCAAGGTCTCTCCATCTCTGCGCATATTCTTTGAAGCCTTCTCCCGATCCTAACGACATACCCTGGAGTTGGGTACGTGTAGGAGCGAGGTCGGCATTATACTGATACTGCTTGTAAAAAGCAGTAGCCAACTCCTCCCAGTTACGAACCTTGGTTCCATCCAGCTGATAGAACCATTCGAGATGAGTCCCTGAAAGACTCTCCTGGAAGAAGTGGATCCACAAGTTCTTGTCCACAGTGTATGGTTGAATCTTCCGCACATAAGACCTGAGATGCAGCCTGGGACAGGATGCCCCATCATACTTAGCAAAAGAAGGAACATTGAATTTGTGTGGAATCACCACACCAGAAGATAGACCCAGGTCTCCGAAATCCAACCCATGCACTTGTTGAATTTCCATGGCCTTCAGACGATCCTCTAGTTGCTTGTACCGGTCCTCAGAAGGGGGGGTACTGTTCATCATTGAAGTTTGTCTCGGTGTCAGAGGCCACAGGGCTAGGAACCTCTCTCCCTTGGTGACTGCCTTCCCCCACAGATGGAGTAGTCCTCTCAGCTTCATTCTGCAGTGTGTTCCCAGATCTGCGTCTAGGGTTGAACAAAATAGTCCTCTTCTTCTTCTTCTGAATCAGAGTCTTCAATTCCTTTTGACCCTGGGCTAGGCTCACAATCAACTCCTGGAACTGGGCATTCTGGGCCTGGAGGGCCTTGATAGCTTGTCCATTGGATGATTCAGGATTCATGATGACTGCTGAAATAAACAGCGAAGAAGGTAAGTGACCTGCAACAAGTGTACCTGTAATGAAATGATATGTATGATATGCATGCAATGTTTTCAAGGACCTCGCGGGATAAAAAAAGAAGCTTGTTAGAATTTGAATCTGGTGGCTTGATTGAAGGAACTGCATATTATTGAGAGTCCTTCTTCAAGAGTCAAGGCTCACCATATCGAGTGGGTCATAGCCCCTGACTCAGACCATTAACCTGGCTAGAGGAAAATAAATCCCCTTTGCCCCTTGCTAGACATTCTGATTCATCATGACCTGCATCACAGACCCTTGAGATCCTTGAAATGGGTTAGTCCTTATGCAGGATGTATGCAATGGTATGATGGTATGATGTCATGTTATGCGTGGGGTGATATAAGTAACCCTGTTATGAGTCCAGATTAAGGACTGTAAACAAAACCTGCAAGAAACTCAAGTGTCAGATAACAAGCATGCAAATAGTCAAGTTGGAAGGCACACAAGTCACACAAGAGAGCCCTTAGAGTTTAGGCCAGCATGGGGTCTAGGTATTACCCTCTTTCAGTTTGTTGGTTAAGACCTGTCCTATCAGAAGTAACCGGGTTCTAAGGATCCCAATATCATTGGATTGCTTTCATTGTTCATCGTTTCGATTTAGCCACTGAACTGGCGACCGAAATATTCCAAGAAAACAACCCTCAATTGAGTGTAGTATCGAGTATCAACCAACCTCGGACTGCACCAAAGTCAGTTATCTCACTACCCTAAAGAGGCCAAGATGGTTCAATTAAGGTTCCTAAGGTCAGTTAATGCTTCACGACACCACATGGAGGCCCCGTACTCTCCTTGACTGAACTCAAGGGTTACAGGTACACACCAAAGTACCACATCAATGTAGCAGACTGTTTCAACCATGTCGGTATACCCCGCACAGTTCCCTCACAGCCTTGTTGCTACTTTCTAAGAAGGTATCCCCAGATCCGGGTTAGGATCTATAGAACTCCCAAGACAGTCCTACAATTTAAAGCAAACAAGTCAAAGCAATTGAAAACACAGTGATCTTAGTCCTAAGGTACACCTCACTTTATAAAATGTCCCCAGCAGAGTCGCCAGTTCTGTGGTCGGTGGATCTGGAACTGACTGTTTTAAAGCTGGTTTCGCGAAATGTCGCGGTAAGCAAGAGTCGCCACCGTCTTTTATTTTCTCCAAATGGAAAGGACAAAAGCACAGAAAAATTCCTTATTGAGATTAGTTCTCGGTTCGGGAGGTAGATTTATAGAAAGGGAAGGTGTTAGCACCCTTTCTATCCATGGTTATCCATGGGCTCTTAGATACTTGCTCACTTGTGTTTTCAGAATGTTTGTTTGCTTTTCAAAGTGTGAGTGGGTTTGAAAAAAGTTTCGTGTAAAGTTTCAGATCGACTCTTGTATCAGTCCTCAAGAGTGTTTGAAAAGTTGTTTTTGAAAGCTTTTTGAAAAGTGTAGGTGTGAAAAGAAGTTTTTGATTTGTTTTGAATTAGAGCAAGTATCTACGAGTCATCTACCTACCCTAAGGAATTAGTCTGTGTAAATGTCCTTAAAGTAGTGCCATCCCACCATTGAGAGGTAGGTAGCACCACCGTTGGAGGTGTTCGGGTCGATTCGAGGGTTAGGGACAGTGTGGTCACCGGGCAATAGTAAGATACCTTAGAAGCTACCCTTATGCCATTGATCTTTTTATTCCGAGGCAACCGTTTCGAGGCAACTTGTTTCGAGGCAACTGTTTCGAGGGGCAAGGCAACAGTGTGATCACCAGAGCAATAGTAGGACACCTTAGAAGCTACCCTTATGCCATGTTCATGGACATAAGGACTTACTAAAACGTCCTATACTCGACGACCACGTTTCGAGGGGCAAGGCAACAGTGAGGCGTACCCTAGAAGTGGTGTGTGAATTGTGTGTCATTTTCAGTTATTATTTGTCTTGATCATGCATTGAGTGTTCTACGCTTTGATTTTATTTTTGGTCATTCATTCTTTCATGCAAATTATTAGCAGTTAAGGGGTGCAGAAATTAAAATGCGGAAAGATAAAAGTCCTACGCTATTACAAGGCGCAGGTCTACATCGCCAAATTAAACAAAGACCCGATTTGAAATAAAATGCGGAAAGTAAATGTCCTAATTATCTATTACAAGGCCTTGGGGCAAATACATTATATCCACAAAAGAAATAAAAATAAATGCGAAAATAAATTAGAATCGAGAGCGCGAGGGCGTTGGACCCTTTAAGGAATTGAATTGAAATTATTTAAATTTAATTAAATTAAATAAAGAAAAGAACTTATTTTTTTGATATTTTTGTATTTATGAAATTTAATGAGAATAAAGAAAATTAATATTGAAAGAAACCCTAATTCTAAATTGCTTTTAATTATTAAAGAAAATTGTTAAGTTTAACCTAATTTAACCCTAATTAATTAATTACAAGTATTTACAAAAATAATTAATGGTTAATAATAATTGTAATAAGAAAAGAATATTTATTAAAAAAAAGAGGATCAAAATGTACTAAAAACCTATTTTTGTATTTTTTAGTTATTAAGAAGTAAATAAAAATTAAAACCCTAAATTAAAACTAAAATGATCATTAAAATTATTTACAAAATAATTAGTGAGTTAAATATTAAATGAGGCATATTTTTATTTTTATGATTTTCTGATTTTTTTTTGTATTTTTGTATTATTAAAATTAATTTAAGGAATTAAAAGAAAATAATTGAAACAAATAAAAAAATAGAAAAAAGAATAAGGAAAAGAAATACAAACAAGAGGGGTTGTTGACCCAATTGTGGAGGTTTGTAGAAAGCAGTTTGGCCCATTTGATTGAGGCCTTTTTGACTTTTCAGTGATTGTGTATGGAGCAGTTGACTGGTGCATATGGTGATCTGCAAGTTCTGATCATTGGATTGGTCTCTGAAGACATGTGGCAGGCACAAGCGTTGGGGAGTTTGGTGGACCACTGGGCGTATTGGGTACCTGAACATGTTATGAGAAAAAATATAGAGAGATATGGGGGACCTGGGAATTGAACCCATGTCCCATTGCCTGCGTGACAACACAAAAACCACCAAGCCAAGCGCGTTTCTTTGTTAATTAAATGGAATAGAAATAAAATATGTGATAAGCACGCACTATACTGAAAAAACGCGCTAACTTTCAAATCTGCCAATCATATGCCTACAGCTCAGCGTCTTCCTCATGGATTCTTCGTTTTGCCTGAAAATATAAGCTAGATAGCGGGGGTTTTAAACCCCCACTAACTCAAATCTGCAAAAATAACGATTAGGCCATAGCATAATATAAATTGGGCGCGATGTGTGGGATTGAATCGTCTGGAAGTCACGATTGTAATGGTGTTGGTCTTATGGTCCAATTTTTCCCCAGGAAAGAAACCCCAATTTCAAACCTCTGAAACCCTAGGCAGCTTCCATGGTGGATTCGTGTACAAGGCTTAAAAGTTCAATCAAAGAATACCAACAGCTTTAGAATGCTCATGTTAGTATAAATCAGTGCTTAAAACATATGGAAAAGGTATGCAAATCAAAACACGAATGTGAAAATATTTGGGAGCAGGGCAACGTGGTTCTACCAGTTCTGAATGTATGGAGGCTTGATTTTGATTGGAAAAGATTCCTGGTCGCCTTGGCAAGCTTGTGAAATAGTTTTGAGGCCTTGAATTGTGCTCTATGTGGGAAAACAGTTTTCAGTTTTTTATGAAAAAATGCAAAGTTGTTTTCTGGTTTTAGGCGCAGCTTAGGTCGTGCCCTTGCTTGTGTTAGCTTGCCTATGCATTATGTAATGAGTTTCAATTGGAATTAGGGGCCTTGAAGCCTTGCATTCATACATAAGATTTTGCCATAAACCTCCATTAACAAACTTTCCATCTTTGTATCAAAGTTTGAATTCTTGCTTGATTAGGCCTTGGTACGAATTTGGGATGTTGTATAATGGTGATTCAAAGCTAATCAAAGCCAAATATGTCCCTTAATTAACCTTTTTGATTTTTATTTGATTTTAAAGGATTTAAAATGAATTAAATCCAATAAAATCAAATAAAAATGAAAAAATTAATTTTAAATTTTGAAATAAAATGTGGGACACGTGGGAAGCATGGCCAAGCTGATTCAAGTGGAAAAAGTGGGCCCCTTTTGTCAAAAAATGAAATTTCAAGGATAAATGATTTTGGCCATTTCACAAAAATTTTCCAACTTCTCCAATGCATATCTTGCTCAATTTTGAAGTTATGAACATGTTCTTGGACATTTTGGAAAGGTCTTGAAGTCTTATAACCAATGTCTTTGGTCCCATGTCATTTTGATTTACCAATCTCAAGTTATGGTCTTTGACTTAAAGTCCATTTTTGTTGACTTTTGAAAATGACCTATAATGTTGAAATTGATAACTTTTTGTGAGAGCATTTCTTGGACTTGAAGTGTGAAGATGAGTTTTAGGAAATATCTTCCTCTTCAAGATGAGCATTGGATGGAATTTTTCTTATGGACCATGAAAAAGTTATGCCTTGGTCAAGTTACAGTTGACTTTTCAGTTGTCCAAAAATAGAAACTTTTGACACCTTGATGATTTTTGAGCCATTCTTGTGAAATCATGGTCAAGACTTGACCAAATGATGATTGTGGCTTCAAAATAAGATGTTGACCAAAAATTTTGACTTTTGACTGCCAAATGACCATTTTGCCCCTATAGTTGACTGTTGAGCAATTAGGGTTTTTGACTGTGCAACTTGACCTTGTGAGCCTTGAAACTTGACATGTAGGTGCTTGACAATGTTTATGAGCATGGGAGACTTGATTGAGCCCTTGAAAACTTCAACTTCCTTGCAAGAACCAAAACCCTAGTTTGACTGGCTTAGGAGGATGGTTGACTGTGTAGCCCTTGAGTGGACTTTGAATCATTTGTGGATGATTCTTGTCAAAACTTTGAAGATTATGGGAGGGCAAATTTTGGGGTACAACAGACCTACATACCCTGGGCAAGGCATGAGGTGAAAAAGTAGTGTGTAGATTGTTTAAAAGTAATTATTACAGACCAATAGGAAATGTTCGAAAGATAAGTTATTGATTAATGAAAGTAATGGGGACGAAGTATTTCGCCTCCCAGTTGTGTAGTCCCCCTTCGATGGTTGGGAAGATCCAATCTTCAATTTTGGCCTCTTCGTCTTCGTCTTCCAAAGCATCGATTCCATGAGGAGAAATCTTGACGGGTGTCCTTTCAATTTTTGAGCGACGCATAGCTTTTTGCCCCGCAGCGGTAAATCCCAACCTAAACTTGTCTGTTTTGTGAGGAATGTCAGGCAACTGCCCCCATGTTGAGATCTTCCCCTCCTTCATTGCAACCTTTGCGTCTTTCAGAGATGCCATCCTGACCACCTGCTTGGGTACCTCAGCTACTGCCTTTGCTACTGCCACCTCGGGAGCAATTTCCTCGAAGTGTTGGAATGGTGTTTCAATGAATTCGCCCTCCACTTCCACATACCTAAAGGAGTTCAGATAACTGATCATGTACTCCTCTTCACCGTGTACGGTTATGATCTTACCCTTGACAGGGTATTTCAGCATCTGATGCAGGGAGGAAGTGACTGCGCCAGCATTATGTATCCAAGGTCTTCCCAGCAAGCAAGAGTATGATGGGCAGATGTCCATCACATAGAAAGTTGAGTGGAATACCTCAGTGCCCACCTTGATGGGAATGTCGACCTCCCCCTGCACCATCCTCTTAGACCCGTCAAAGGCCCTGACAATGATATTACTTGGTTTCAGCTCCAAGCCTTCACAATCCAATCGATCCAGAGCTTTCTTAGGCAACACGTTCAGAGAAGAACCAGTGTCGACCAAAACATGGGCAAGAGTAGTTCCTCGGCATTCAACTGACATATGCAATGCATCATTGTGCTTTCTTCCTTTCGGTGTCAGGTCAACATCAGAGAAACCCAGGCCGTTGTCTGCGGTAAGGCTGGCTACACAATCCTGGAATTGATCGGCTGAGGTTTCCTGGGGAACATGGGCTGTCTTCAGAAATCTTATAAATGCTTTGGCATGAGCCTCCGAACAAAGCAGCAAAGCTAGCATGGAGATCTTCGAGGGGGTTTGCCCCAGTTGCTCTACAACGTCATAATCACTCTTCTTTATTATTTTCATAATCTCCTCCAGTTCTTTCTTAGAGGTTTCGGGGATGACCAATGGTTGAGCCCTCGTCCTGACGAGCTCATCTTGGATCCCTTTCCCCTCATCAGCATAAGTAGGAGGAACAACCACAGGAGTGACGGCTTCTTCAATCAACGGAATTCTTGCAGAAAGTTTTATCGGTGCAGGAGTAACTTTGGCAGCAGCTGAGGGTCCAAAGATTGCCTTTGGAGGGGCAATCTTTGTAGAGAAAATTCTCCCACTTCGGGTAATCTTACTCGTACCGGCAATGTTTCCAATGTCGGCATTTTCTTCGTCAGAGCTCTCTTCAGTTATCTCAACTTGTTTAACACCGTGGTAGTAGATTTCTCCACCATAATTCCACGGTATCGATTTGTCAGATTTGTAGGGGACATGCCCAGGCATGGTTATTTTTAGAGGAACAAACTTCGTAGCTGATGTAATCTTAACAGGCTTTCTAGGGACCTTGGAAAGATTGGTGGAAATGGTGATTATTGAAACATCTTCGATAGGGGTTGGAGTAGCGGGAATCTTTTCGAAAAGAATTTGTTGGTTGTCCATTAGGCCTTGGATGCCTATCTTCAGCAATGGACAGTCAATTGGTAGGGAGGAACAACAGTAGCAGTCTTCTTTACAACCTGGGAAATCCCAGCTTTCAACAGATTTCAACTTGATTGTTAGTAATGGAGTTACCAGATCATCAACAGCAGAAACATACAGATCTTCTTCAACAACATGAACATGATGGCCATGCTTTGGCATCAGAGCGGATATTACGTTCGGCTTCTCGGGGGCGTCGAACTCAACCTCTTTTGCATCTATCAAGTCTTGAATTGTATTCTTTAGCGCCCAACAATTGTTGGTGTCATGTCCGGCGCTGTCAGAATGATAGGCACATTTGGCATTGGCATGATAGTATGGAGATGTGGTGTTAGGGTTTTTCGGTGCCTCCTTTAACCCAGTCAAATTCAACTTCAACAAATGGGGAAGAACTTGCGCGGGTGTCATATTGATGCGGGTGAATTGCCGTTGTGGCCTTTCTACCCGTTGCTGGTTAGGTCTAGACTGATTGGTACGAGGCTGATCATTTGATGAATTTTGAATCATCACGGCCCCTACAGTCGGCCGGTGCTCAGTTCTCCCCAATCCTTTTTTAGAGTACACCACAGCTGCCTCCTTCTTGGCCGGAAATGGCTTTTTAACAGTTGTAGATGCAGAGGCATCCCTTTGAATCTTCCCATTCTTAATACCAGCTTCTACCCGTTCGCCAGTCAGAATCAATTCAGTAAACCCTACGGAAGAGCTCCCGATCAAATGGTTGAAGAACGGGCCAGATAGGGTCCCCAAGAACATATCAACTAGTTCCCTATCTGAAAGAGGTGGCTGCACTCTTCCGGCCAAGTCGCGCCATTTCTGGGCGTATTCTTTGAATCCCTCATTTGAGGCCATTCCCATACTCTGTAGCTGAGTACGGGTTGGCGCCAAGTCAGCGTTATATTGATACTGGCGATAAAAGGCAGCTGCCAAGTCCTCCCAACTATGCACCTCTGACCTCTCAAGTTGGTAAAACCAATCTAGCTGTGTACCGGACAGGCTATCCTGGAAGAAGTGTACCCAAAGATTTCTATCGGATGAATGAGGTTGAATTTTTCTGACATACGACCTTAGGTGCATCTTCGGGCAAGATAGACCGTCGTATTTTGCAAAAGTTGGTACCTTAAACTTCGGAGGGATCATAATCCCAACAATCAATCCCAATTCTTCAAAATCTAACCCGGGAACCCTTTGCAGCTCCATAGCTGCCAGTCTATCCTCCGGGTTTTTGTATTTGTCGTCCGCTGGCGGGTATTGCTGCTCTGAATAATCTTCATCTTCCTCAACCTCTTCCTCTTCAGCCTCGGACTTAGAAGGTAATGCAGCCCCTTTTCCTTTACCGGTCCCCTCATCAGATGTGGAGGGGAATTCAAGAACTCTCCTAGCTTCATTCTCAAACCTTCTTCCCAGTGTAGCTACACCAACTCTTTTCTTCTTCTTTTTTCCTTTTTCTTGCTCTTTATTTCCTAACAGTGCTTTAAGATCCTCCTGACCCTTTGCCAAGGTCATAAGGAGCTGTTGAAACTGCGAGTTTTGTGCCTGCAGATCTTTGACCGTCTGTTCGAGATCCATCTTACTGAAATAAACAACAGAGAGATAAGGAAACCTGGTGTGAAGACCTGTTTATGTATATGATGAATGATATGTTTATTCATGCGATGCATTCAAGGATTTAGAAATTCAAAATTGTTGCAAAAAAGAACACACGTCATATTAATAAGAAGAAATTTTGTCAGTACATAAATGCCCCATGGGCCAAATATTACAAAAACTTCTTAAGGTAAAAAGATGTTGCGCATCCTCTTTGGTGCGATGTAAGTGTTGAGGGTCTCCTCCTCGTGAAGTCGGCGGGTAAGCTCCAAAACCTTCTTCTCACTGGCGTAAAAGCTGGCTTCAAAAGTATCTCTTTCTTCCTTGAGTTGGATCCAACTCTTCTGCATTTCCTCCCATGATGTTGGCATGTCAGGATGTAGGATGGTGTAGGGAACCTCTCCTTCCTTAACAGGCTCTTTAATCAAAGGGAGAATATGAGGGTAAGGCATCATAAGACTCTGGGCTCGGGTTCTTACCCACTTGAGGTAAGGCTCAAGAGGGATGGAGTTCTTGTGCCCCAGTGTCTTGCTATCTACCTTGTTAGGCATTCTCCAAGCTCTGATGAATCTTTGGTGAAGTCCTTGCGCATCGTTGTCGAAGTCAAAAACTAGGTCAGGAATCAGCATGTCATGAGGGCCATCCCTCTGTGCATATCAAAATTGTATCAAAGCTATACAAGGGTTGTAGGTGATGCCTCCCCTAATGCCAAGTAATGGAACATTAGGGAACTCACCACAACGATCGACGATGATGACATTTTCTCTGGACCAAGAACACCAATGTACATCTGAATGTGTGAGGGTCATCAACCGTTGTGACCACCTTAAGCCTTGTTCATTCTTCAAAACAGATTGTGGAAGGTGAGAAATAAACCACCTTGCAAGGAGAGGAGTACATCACATGAGAACGCCTCTCTTCCTCATTGTTCGTGTGTAAAATGAGTGGAGGATCTCCCCAAGCAATGTAGGTATTGGATTCCTGGATAAGAAGATCTTGACAGCGTTGACATCTATAAGTTGGTCAGGATTTGGGAACAAGACCAACCCATAAATGAGAAGTGCTACAATCTCTTCAAAGGCTTGCAGATCCAAAGAATTCCAACACTCTTGTGCCTTCTCAAACAAGAATTTTGTCAAGAAGCCTTTGACACCACTTCTAGTCTCCCAATGCCCCTTGATGTCAGATGGTTGCAAGTGTAGTGCTTGAGCAACATCTTCAGGCTTTGGTTCTTTTTCTGTACCGTTGTAGGGTAGTTGATTAAGAATAGGAATCCTCAGGAGTTGAGAAAATTCCTCCAAAGTAGGCACCAATTGATAGTCGGGGAATGTGAAATAGTGGTGAAGGGGGTCAAAGAACTGGAACAACACTTTCACCATGCCTTCTTCAATGTTGGTGTTGACTAGGCTGAGCAGTCTACCATGTCTTTCACTGAAGAGAGAGCTTTCTGGAATTCTGGATGTAAGATCCTTGAGTTGAGGAGGGATTCTCACAAGGTTGACTTGGATAGTTTTCCTGCGAATAATTTCCATGACCTACAAAACAAGAACAAAGATGAAGATCCAAACCCTTGAAATGGTTAGTGGATGCATATGATGCTTTATGATGTTCATGATGTATGTACAAACATATGTACAAGCAAGTCACACAAAACCCTAGTTTCAGGCTTGCATGAGGTTTCATAGGTAAGTACCCTCTTGAGTGAAGTTGGCTTAAAAACCTGTCCTATAAATAGTAATCGGGTTCTAAGGAGCTCAATATCATTGAATTGTTTTCTATGTTCATTGTTTTGGTTTAGCCACTTAACTAGCGAGCAAAATATTCCAAGAAAACAACCCTTAATGAGTGTAGTATCGAGTATCTACCAACTTCGGACTGCACCAAAGCCGGTCATCTCACTACCCCTAATAAAAGGCCAAGATGGTCAAGTAAGGTTCTAGGTCATTAGTGCTTAGTGACATCACTCAGCGGCCCCATACTCTCCTTGATTGAACTCAAGGGTTACCGATACTCACAAATATGTCACACTAATATAGCTATTGCTTCAACCGTGTCGGTATACCCCGCACAGTTTCCACAACGTATTGCTATATATGAATGTTTCCCCAAATCAGGGTGTAGGATTTCAAGCCCCAATAAGAGAACCAAAATGTAAAGCAATCAAAGAAAACAATTAGTCATGCAAAAGGGTGATCTAGGCCCTAAGGTTACTCCACTTTTAATCATTTCCCCAGCAGAGTCGCCAGTTCTGTGATACGGTGGGAGAACTGACTTGAGGTTTTGCGTTTGTTTTCGCAAATGTTTCGGTTTAGCAAGAGTCGCCATCGACTTTTTATTTTATCCTAAGGAAAGGTTAAAAAGCACAGGAAAAACCTTTGAGATGTTTTCATGGGTTCGTGGAGTAGATTATAGAAAGGGAAGGTATTAGCACCCTTTCTATCCATGGTTATCCATGGGCTCTTAGTTACTTGCTTAGATCACTTGCCTTGCATTTTCAATTGTTTGAAATGGTGCTTTCAATTGTTTGAAATGGTGCTTTGTGTGTGATTTTGAAAGATGTTTTGAAAAGAGGCCATGGTTGTGGCAACCTTTGTAATGATCCATGTTTGAATGTATACAAAGGTGTATTGTCTTTTGTAAAGTTTTTCAATGTTTTGAAAGTTGTTTTGAAGTTGTGTTGTGGAGTGCGTTTTGAAAGTAGGCAAGTGTGTTTTGCAAGTTTGATCAAGTAACTAAGAGTTGTCTACCCCTAAATTTACTCAAAGATCTTTCCTTATGTTTTTAACCCTTTTAACAGTATTGTTCCACCATTGTATTTGGTGGACAATCTTGTGTTAGGATGTTAACAGGACGAGCGCGGGTCATTGTTTAGACCATGAATGCAATAGTGCCAAGTGTCTTTGGCAATTTTTCTCTTTAAGGGACTTGATCATTTTTTAGGCAACTTGAGAAAGCGTCATCGAGGGACTATGATCATTTGATTTGTTTTTGTTTTGCCAAAGACACTCAACATGCAACATGGCCCATTTTTGAAGGCAACAAGTGGAGTAACCCTAGGGGTGCAAGTGTGATTGGTGTTGTCCATTTTCATGCTTTTTTTTTGTCTTTGTATTAGTCAAACTAGTTGTTATTTGATTTGCATACAAACCCTAAGTCTATCATGGCATAATTTGAAAGCTTTTAAATGCGGAAATTTAAAGTCCTAAATTATTACAACATGATTATAGGGATGGGGGTACAAATGTTTGAATGAGGGGATATTTGACAAGAAATTAAATCTAAAACTATTACATCCATATCGAAGATACAAATATTTAATTGTACAATGTAAAGTAAATACAATAAATATGCAAAATGTATTATGCACAAAAATGATTTTTTTTTATGTATGTGAAATTATTTTTCAATGTGAAATATAAACAAAAATAAAAAAGTCAATTTTTGAATATTTTTATTGTTTAGGGCAAAACCCTAGTTTTTAAATAAATAGTGTTTATTTATTAATTATATACAATATTTATATATTAATTTATACAAAAAAAAAAAAAAAGTATATTGTAAAGAAAAGTATTTTTTAGTGTCATATATTAATAAAAATAAAAATGTATTATTTTCATATTTTATCCTAAGTATTCTAATAAATATATACAAGTATTTATATTATATATTAAATATATTAAATATATACAAGAGTAAAATATTAATTATTTACAAAAAAAGTATATTTTTAGAAAATGTTTTCAAAAGGTAAACAAAAAATAATAACTGAAAAATATTTATTTTTGTATTATTTTCTAGGGTTTTAAATAAAAAGGTTTTTAATATTTATTTACATATATATGCTAAATAAAACAAATAAATGCCAAATAAATGCAAAAATGGGTGGAAAAATATTTTTTATATTTTTTATATTTGAGCAAAAAATAATAAGTCAGAATCAAAAAGAAAAAATCAAAAATGATCAATATATCACACAATGGGCCAAGGGGGTGTAAATTGGAAAAGGGGGTGCAAAAAGTCAAAAATGATCAATATATCTTCAACCTTCAGCATTGTTTGAACATCAAAAACGCGTGTTTCTTGTACAACAACTAACTCCTGATTCTTTGACTTTTAACAAAAACTCATAACACAAACATTATAGAGCATCAAGAGACGAATTCATACATATAAAACACTTGACCTAACTCTAAGAATCCAGGGAGAATTTCTTCATCCCCAATTTCTGACCTAATTTTTCTTCAATGTTCATGGCCAAAATTCTCACAGCACGCATAATATAAATGAAAAGTAAATACATGGATGGCTTCAGGACTATGAGTAGAACATGTTTTCTTCACAAACCTAAGATTAATCATGCCTGGATAGAGAGATAGAAGTTCATGTTTTTACCTGTTTCAGCTTGACTTAAACAGAACAATGTAGCAACTTCCAATGGATTTTAAGCTTTTGTACAGCTTGCCTGAAGTCCAAGGATGCTTCTCCAACTCCTAGCTTGCTTTAAAATCAACTGAATCGTGCTATGGAAGTCAACCTGCACAGCTTGAAAATAAAAATGGCAAACGTGGTTATGGGTGTTACAGCTTGAGTTCAATGCTTGGGATAACTTCAGTGGATGATATCGAACATGTTTGAACAAGCTTTGGCCAAAACGCATGAGTGGAATGGATTGTGGAAGTCAAACTACAACAGGTGCCCTATTTTGCAGAAAAAACGTGATCTTCTATATGAGGAGGGATTAGGGATGATTGATTCGTGTTTCAAGCTTGGTTTTATGTCTGGAAAATGTTTGCAAACTTTGTTTTGACTGGTGTTTACAGGAAGTGAGAGTTGGAGAGTTTTTGCAAGCTTTCTTCTTTTTGAAGTAAGAAGGTTCAAGTTGGGTTATAGACCTGTACAAGGCTCTCAAGCATGCTGCAGCACTCTCTCTTGATCAGTGGGATTTGTCTACAAACTTGTGCCTCAAAGATCTGGCTTGTACCTCTTGGATATGGTATTTGACATAAAGTGCATCTTTATCAAAATGGCATGTTTGCTTTTTCTACTTAATGATTGATTTTATATGCAATGCCCAAAGGGAAGAAATAATGCATTAATACAATGGTTAGGCATTTAATTATGGTGTGTGAGACTGGTTTTGAGGCCTGCAAGCTAGCTTGTACAAGCTGATTTGAAAAATGCCAATGTTATGAACATACCTTGGCCAAGAACAAAAGTAGATTTTTCCCAACTTTGCAAATTCGATTCTCCCTAACCACAAGGGTGTTTGAGAAGTTCTTGGACAATTTAGAAATCTTGGAATGTGTACTACAATCCATCTTTGTAATGCAAATTGAAACTCCAAGTAGAAGCATGTGAAAAATGGCCAAGAAGTTGGACAAAAATCCTGCCTAGAATAGGTCAAAATTTTTCTAAGTTAAAAATGTCTTGCACCCTTGTTCCAAAAATCATAACTTGAGCTACAAGCTTCCTTTCAGAAAACTTTGTGAATCAAAGTTGTATATTTTGCAATGGACTACAACTTTCATGTTTTGAGTTTTGTTTGAATCCATTTGTATCTTGATGAAAAAATGGTACAAAGTTAGGGAAAATTAAGGGAATTTCATAACTTAGAAAAATTCTAAGTTATGAAATTTTCTCATTCTAAACCCTAATTTGCAATTTTGGGTTTCTTGATGAACAAGTTTCATAATTTGACATGTATTAATGAAAAATGAATCTCGGCACTTGATTTTGACCAAAAAGTCAAAGTTTGACTTTTCAGTATACAGTCAAATTTTGATCAGTTGACTGAAAAATTCATCTGTCAATCCTATGCATTTGAGATTTCTTGAACTTGTTGAATGGGTCAAAACAATTCCATTGAGTCCTTGAGTCCATATGTGAGCTTGGTTTGCCATTGGTTAGGTCAAACAGTCAAAAATTGCCTTTGTGCAGTCAAAACCCTAAAAATGACCATTTTGCCCTTTTGGTGATCTGATCAAATTTCTTGAGGAATTGTGATCCAAACTTGACCAAATGGTTCATGTGAGTTCATTATGTTGATGTGGGTCAAAAATTATGAAGTTTGACTGTCAATTGGCCACAGTTGACTTTTTCCCCAATATAGCTGATTTTTAGGTCAATTGTCCAATTGACTGGGCAAAGATTGGAATCAAGGCTTGAAACTTGGTATGGATAAACTTGTGAGTCCAACATGAAGCATGAAAGTTACTTTGGGCATTTTTAGGTCAAAACATCTTTGTGCAAACTCAAACCCTAATTTGGGTCAACAGTGCAAGGAGGAGTCTTGAGCAGAGCAAACCCTAACTTGATCTTGAGCTTCAAGAGTCTTGTGGTGAGAAAATGTTGATGAAATGAGAGAGCAAATTTTGTGGTACAACACACACTACATCAAAATTTGAAATATTCGGTCAAGGGGAAATTGTTATCGTCTGTGGTGAAGAAGAATTTATGATTAGTCACCTAAATTCATTCAAATATGTTGAAATGGATGGAAAATTCATATAAACTCCTTGTCAAGACTTTGAAGTGATCTCTCCCATGGTTGTTGTTGCCAAATCCACTCCTGACACTCCCAAAACGGCTAAAGATGCACCGAGGGTGGCCTCTCTCAAAGATGCATGTGTTGTTGTTGAAGAATGAGGTTGCACCATTTAGGGACAAATTCTAGATTTCCCTTTCAAGTCATACAAATTTGGATTGGGCTTCACTTGTGTTGTACCCCAAAATTTTCCCTCTCATTTTATCAAGATTTACCCTCACAAGACTCTTTGGACTTAGGTCAAGAATTAGGGATGAAGAAATTCTCTTTCGTTTCTTAGAGTTAAGTTAAGTTCTTTATATGTCTGGATTCGTCTCTTGATGCTCTACATTTTTGGTGTTATGAGTATTGCTTGAAAGTCCAGGAATCAGGAGTTAGGAAACGCGTGTTGTTGTTGTTCAAACCAGTCTGGAGGTTGAAGGTAACTCCTCTTGGGCTGGGCCTGAGTTTGACTTTCTATTTGCATCACTCATTTTCCACTTGCACCCCCTGGCCCATTTTGAGATATATTTGTCATTTTTGATTTTTTTCCTTTTGATTTTGATTTTATATTTTTATCCAAACATAAAAAAAAACATTAAAAACATTTTTCTCACATTTTTTGCATTTTATTTGGTATTTATTTTGCTTCATTTAGTTTATATGTAAATAAATATATAAATACTTTTATTTAAAATACTAGAAATAATACCAATACATTTTGTTTTCTGATTTTTATTTTATTTTATCCTTTGAAAACATTTTATAAAAAATATACTTTTTTTTGTAAATAATAAATATTTTTATTTTTTATGTATATTTAACATATTTAGTAAATAATATAAATACTTATATTTATTAGAATATTTAGGATAAAAATACAAAAATAATACATTTTTATTTTTATTAATATTTAACCTCAAAAATACTTTTTTTACAATATACTTTCTTTTTATTTATTTTTTTGTACATAATTAAATAACATTGTATATAATAAATAATTAATACCTTTATTTAGCAAAATTAGGGTTTGCCCTAAAATGTAAAAATATCCAAAATTATTCATTTTTATTTTTTTTTATTTGACACATAAAAAATACTTTTTTACATACATATAAAAATCATTTTTTGCATCTTGCATATTTATTTTATTTTTATTTAATTATTGTACAATTAAATACCTTGTAAAATTTCAATTTGGATGTAATAGTTAGATTTAAATTTCTTGCTAAATATCCCCATTTGAACATTTGTACCCCCCCATCCCATAATTATGTTGTAATAGTTTAGGACTTTAAATTTCGCATTTAAAAGCTTTCTAAATATGCCATGATAGACTTAGGGTTTGTATGCAAAAATCAACCAAATAAATAGCTTGACCTAATTCCAAGATAAAAGCATGAAAATGAACAAACACTAATTCACACTTGCACCCCTAGGGTTACTCCACTTGTTGCCTTCAATAATGGGCCATGTTGCATGTTAGGTATCTTTGGCAAAAACAAAACAACATCAAATGATCATAGTCCCTCGATGACGCTTTCGAAAGTTGCCTAAAAATGATCAAGTCCCTTAAAGGAAAAAGTTGCCAAAGACACTTGGCACCATTGCAATCATGGTCTAAACGATGACCCGCGCTCGTCCCGTTCACATCCTAACACAAGTTTGTCCACCAAATACAATGGTGGAACAAATTTGTCAAAAGGGTTAAAATATAGCAAAGATCTTTGAGAAATTTAGGGTAGATAGCTCTTGGTTACTTGCCAACTTGCAAAACAAAAAACACTTGCCCATTTTTCAAAACCACACGTCACAACACACTTTCAAAACAACTTTCAAAAACATTGAAAACTTTTCAAAAGACATACACCTTTGTATACATCCCAACATGGATCATTACAAAGGTTTCCACCACATTGGCCTCTTTTCAAAACACTTTCAAACCCACACACAAAGCACCATTTCAAACAATTGAAAGCACCATTTCAAACAATTGAAAATCAAGGCAAGTTGATCTAAGCAAGTAACTAAGAGCCCATGGATAACCATGGATAGAAAGGGTGCTAATACCTTCCCTTTCTATAATCTACTCCTCGAACCCAAGAAAACATCTCAAAGGTTTTTGTTGTGCTTTTTAACCTTTCCTTAGGATAAAATAAAAAGTCGGTGGCGACTCTTGCTCAACCGAAACATTTGCGAAAAGAAACGCAAAACCTCAAGTCAGTTCTCCCACCGTATCACAGAACTGGCGACTCTGCTGGGGAAAACTTTAAAGTGGAGTAACCTTAGGGCCTAGATCACCCTCTTGCATGACTATTTGTTTGCTTTGATTGCTTTATATCTTGGCTCTCTTGTTTGGGTTTGCAATCCTACACCCGGATTTGGGGAAACATTCATAGATAGCATTACGCTGTGGAAACTGTGCGGGGTATACCGACACGGTTGAAGCAATAGCTATATTAGTGCGACATATTTGTGAGTACCGGTAACCCTTAAGTTCAATCAAGGAGAGTACGGGGCCGCTGAGTGATGTCAACAAGCACTAATGACCTAGAACCTTACTTGACCATCTTGGCCTTTCATTAGGGGTAGCGAGATGACTGGCTTTGGTGCAGTCCGAAGTTGGTAGATACTCGATACTACACTCATTGAGGGTTGTTTTCTTGGAATATTTTGGTCGCTAGTTAAGTGGCTAAACCAAAACAATGAACATGGAAAACAATCCAATGATATTGAGCTCCTTAGAACCCGGTTACTATTTATAGGACAGGTTTTTAAGCCAACTACACTCAAGAGGGTACTTACCTATGAAACCTCATGCAAGCCTGAAACTAGGGTTTGGTGTGAATTGCTTGTACATATGTTTGTGCATACATCATGAACATCATAAAGCATCATATGCATTCACTAACCATTTCAAGGGTTTAGATCTTCATCTTTGTTCTTGTTTTGTAGGTCATGGAAATTCTTCGCAGGAAAACTATCCAAGTCAACCTTGTGAGAATCCCTCCTCAACTCAAGGAGCTCACATCAAGAATTCCGGAAAGCTCTCCCTTCAGTGAAAGACATGGTAGACTGCTCAGCCTAGTCAACACCAGCATTGAAGAGGACATGGTAAAGGTGTTGTTCCAGTTCTTTGACCCCCTTCACCACTGTTTCACTTTCCCCGACTACCAATTGGTGCCCACTTTGGAGGAATTTTCCCAACTCCTGAGAATTCCTATTCTTAATCAACTACCCTACAACGGTACGGAAAAAGAACCAAAGCCTGGAGATGTTGCTCAAGCACTACACTTGCAACCATCTGACATCAAGGGGCATTGGGAAACTAGAAGCGGTGTCAAAGGCTTCTTGGCAAAATTCTTGTTTGAGAAGGCACAAGAGTGTTAGAATTCATTGGATCTACAAGCCTTTGAAGAAATTGTGGCACTCCTCATTTATGGGTTGGTCCTGTTCCCAAATCCTGACCAGCTTGTAGATGTCAACGCCGTCAAAATCTTCTTATCCAGAAATCCAATACCAACATTGCTTGGGGACATTCTTCACTCATTTTACACACGAACAATGAGAAAGAGGGGTGTTCTCATGTGCTGTACTCCTCTCCTTGCAAGGTGGTTTATTTCGCACCTTCCACAATCTGTTTTGAAGAATGACCAAGGCTTAAGGTGGTCACAACGGTTGATGACCCTCACTCACTCTGATGTACATTGGTGTTCTCGTTCCAGAGAAAATGTCATCATCGTCGATCGTTATGGAGAGTTCCCTAATGTTCCATTACTTGGCATTAGAGGAGGCATTACCTACAACCCTTGTCTAGCTTTGAGACAATTTGGATACGCACGGAGGGATGGCCCTCACGACATGTTGATTCCTGACTTAGTTTTTGACTTCGACAACGATGCGCAAGGACTTCGCCAAAGATTCATCAGAGCTTGGAGGATGCCTAACAAGGTAGACAGCAAGACACTGGGGCACAAGAATTCCATCCCTCTTGAGCCTTATCTCAAGTGGGTACGAACCCGAGCCCAGAGTCTAATAATGCCTTACCCTCATGTTCTCCCTGTGATTAAAGAGCCAGTTAAGGAAGGAGAGGTTCCCTACACCATCCTATATCCTGACATGCCTACATCGTGGGAGGAGATGCAGAAGAGTTGGATCCAACTCAAGGAGGAACGGAACACTTTTGAAGCCAGCTTCTACGCCAGTGAGAAGAAGGTTTTGGAGCTTACCCGCTGACTCCATGAGGAAGAGACCCTCAACACCTACATCGCACCATAGAGGATGCGACCCGTCTTTTTACCTTGAGGAGTTTTTTGTAATATTTGGCCCATGGGGCATTTATGTACTGACAAATTTCTTCTTATTAATATGACGTGCGTTCCTTTTTGTTTGCAACAATTTTGAATTTTCTAAATCCTTGAATACATTGCATACATAAGCATATCATTCATCATGCGCATAAGCAGGTCTCCACACCAGGTTTCCTTATCTTTCTGCTGTTTATTTCAGTAGGATGGATCTCGAACAGACGGTCAAGGACTTGCAATCTCAGAACTCACAGTTTCAACATCTCCTGATGACCTTGGCTAAGGGTCAGGATGATCTAAAGGCCCTGCTGGGGAACAAAGAGCAAGTAAAAAAGAAGAAGAAGAGACTCGGGGTGGCTACCCTAGGAAGAAGGTTTGAGGGTGAATCCAGAAGAGTGATTGAATTTCCCCCTACATCTGAAGAGGGAACCAGTAAAGGGAATGCGGCTGCGGTACCTTCCGAATCCGAAGTTGAAGAAGAGGAGGTTGAAGAGGACGAAGACTACTCTGATCAACAATACCCGCCCGCCGATGATAAGTACAAAGGCTTAGAGGACAGGTTGGCAGCTATGGAGCTGCAGATAGTTCCCGGCTTAGATTTCGAAGATTTGGGATTAGTTGCTGGAATTATCATCCCCCCGAAGTTCAAAGTGCCAGTTTTTGCAAGATATGACGGGCTGTCCTGCCCAAAGATGCATCTCAGATCATATGTAAGGAAGATCCTACCTTACACTGCAGACAAGAACCTTTGGATCCATTTCTTTCAGGATAGCCTTTCAAGGGCTCAACTCGAGTGGTTCTATCAGCAGGATGGAGCCAGTATCCGAAACTGGGAGGACTTGGCTACTGCATTTTATAAACAGTATCAGTACAATTCTGACCTTGCTCCCATGCGTACCCAACTCCAGGGTATGTCACTGGGGACGGGCGAAGGATTCAAGGAGTATGCGCAAAAGTGGAGAGACTTGGCTGGCAGGGTGCAGCCACCGCTGACTGACCGTGAACTTGTTGACATGTTCCTAGGGACCCTGTCTGGTCCGTTCTTCAACCATCTGATTGGTAATTCTTCTGCTGGGTTTACAGATTTGATCTTGACTGGTGAGAGAATAGAAGCTGGTATCAAGTCGGGGAAGATACAGAAAGGTGCCTCCGCGAGTACTGAAAAGAAGCCCTTCAAGAAGGAAGCCAGTGCTGTTTATGGTCCCAGAAGACAAATTAAGCCGGAACGCCGCCAAGCTGTCAATGCATTGGTAATTTCAAAGCCTGTTGTTGCTCCTCAGCAGTTCAACCAACCAAGAGGAGAGAGGCCCAAAAGGCAGTACACTCGGCTTAGCATGACCCTGTCTCAGATTTTGCCGCAACTACTGTCAACCAATCTGGTAACTGTCAAAGAAGCTCCAAAGGTAGTAAACACAGCTTCTCCGAAGTACAACCCCAACGCCCGTTACGCTTATCACTCTGATAGCCCGGGGCATACTACTGATGATTTCTGGGCTCTGAGGAATAAGGTTCAGGACCTTATTGATGCCAAAGAAATACAGTTTGAGGCGCCCGAAAGACCAAATGTTGTGACTGCTCCCATGCCACAGCATGGAGTGAATGTTGTTGAAGAAGACCGGTATGTAGCCTCCGTGGAAGAGATTGTTACTCCGTTGTGGACTGTCAAGAGGAACCTGTTGCTAGCCGGTTTATTTCCGGGTTGTGGTAAAGGTTGCCTTCTATGTGCTGTTTCACCTGTTGGTTGTCCGTTGCTGAAATCAGGTATCCAAAGCCTGATGGATAGCAAAGAGATCTTGTTCGAGAAGATTGTCGTCCCTGCTGTCCCTGCTAAAGAAGTTTCTATTGTCACTATTTTCAATAAACCTCCCAAGGCTCTCTCAAAGAAGCCTGTCAAAATCATGTCCACTCAGAAGATTGCTCCTATCATCATCATTGTTCCGGGGTCTCTCCCCTATACATCCGACAAAGCTGTCCCATGGCACTACGGGGCAGATGTTTATGTGCTTGGAGTTAAGCAAGAGTTTGATGCTAGTACCGGCGTCAGTAACATCACCGGGCCTGCCAAAATTACTCGCAGTGGTAGGCTGTTCTCACCAGATATTGCGCCACCATCTATTCATAAACCTCTTATCATCACACCTGCAAGTGTGCCTGTTCCCCTTCCTAATCAAGTTCCTGTTTCTACCCCTGCTGCCGAGTCATCTGACGCTCGGGGCAAAGGGATTGCTACTGATTTGCCTGCCCTGACGGAGGCGCCGAAGATAACCACTGTTGAAGCCTCCCAGCAAGAGATGGAGGAGATCCTCAAGATTATCAAGAAAAGTGATTTCAATGTAGTTGAGCAGTTGGGGCACACCCCATCAAAAATTTCTATGTTATCACTGCTGTTGTGTTCAGAGGCCCATGCCAAGGCCCTGATCTCCTTCCTGAAGACGGCCCATGTGCCACAAGAAACATCTGCTGATCAATTTTACCGATTGTGTGGCCAACTTGACTGCCGATAATGGTTTGGGCTTCTCTGACGCCAATCTGACTGCCAAAGGAAAGAACCATAACGACGCCCTGCATGTCTCCATTGAATGCAGGGGCACTACTCTTGCCCATGTGTTGGTAGACATCGGTTCTTCATTGAACGTATTACCCAAGAAGGCCCTAGACAGGCTGGATTGCGAGGGTCTAGAGCTCAAGCCCAGTAACATTGTTGTCCGAGCCTTTGACGGTTCGAAAAGGATGGTACATGGTGAAGTTGACATTCCAATCAGGGTTGGTTCTCAAGTTTTTGATTCAACTTTCTATGTGATGGACATCCGTCCATCCTACTCTTGTTTGCTGGGTCATCAATGGATCCATAAGGCTGGAGCTGTGACCTCCACACTACATCAGAAGCTTAAGTACCCAGTCAGAGGAAAGATTGTGACAGTTCAGGGGGAGGAAGAATATATGGTCAGCCACCTAAACTCGTTCTGGTACATAGAGATGGATGGGGAATTCATTGAAACCCCCTTTCAACACTTTGAAGAGGTGCCTCAGACATTGGCATCAGCTGAAACTGTGATTGAAGATCCTCCTTCGAAGATGGCTTCCTTAAAGGATGCCCGGGTTGTGATTGAGAAGGGTGAGTGTGCAAACTGGGGCCGACTTCCTGACTTTACTCCAAAGATCGACAAGTTTGGTCTGGGTTTCACTGCAGAGGCTCAGAGGGCTGTTCGCAAGGCAAGGATTGGAAGACCTCCTGTGTTCATCACCAACCCGGGAGTGAATGCTATTGAAGACGACGTGGAGGAATCTGAATTCGACAGCTGGATCTATCCAACAACCGGCGATGGACCAAGCAACTGGACTGCCAAAGACTTCACACCTATTACTTTTGTCACTCAGTAATGAACTCTTTTCTTTTCAATTTGTAACAAACAATATGTTGAAACTTTTATGGCTCGGTGTCCTACCCGGGGCACCGCGGCTTCATTTGTGAGGGCTTTTGTATGTCATTTTCATATATCATTAATCAAAACATTGGACGTTTGTTGCATTTCAAAATCTTGCGCTCCTTTTCTTTCTTTATTATATATTGCAAAACAGCTATATTTACACACACTCACTTAAACAGGTTCCAATCCACTCTGGATCTCACTGGTAACGATTCTGCTACTGCCAGTTATGACTTTGAGAATCCGATCAACTTAGCCGAAGACGAAGGTGAAGATGATTGCGAAGTGCCTGGTGAACTTGCAAGACTGCTACTCCAGGAAGAGAGGGCCATTCAGCCACATGAAGAGCCAGTGGAGACGGTAAATCTGGGTACTGAGACAGACAGAAAGGAAGTCAAGATTGGTGCCAATCTAGAGCTCAGTGTGAAGCAACGGTTGATTCAGATGCTGCATGACTATGTGGAAATCTTTGCTTGGTCTTATGAAGACATGCCTGGGTTGGATACCGACATTGTGGTTCATCACCTGCCTACCAAGGAAGAATGCCCTCCGGTAAAACAGAAGGTCCGCCGTATGCGTCCAGAAATATCCGAGAAAATCAAAGCTGAGGTTATGAAACAATTTGATGCCGGGTTTCTAGCAGTGACTTCTTACCCTCAGTGGATTGCCAACGTGGTTCCAGTGCTGAAAAAGGATGGTAAGGTCTGAATGTGTGTTGATTACATGGATTTGAACAGGGCAAGCCCTAAGGATGATTTCCCTCTGCCTCATATCGACGTTCTGGTTGACAACACTGCCCAGCATAAAGTATTCTCCTTCATGGACGGTTTCTTCGGTTATAATCAGATCAAGATGGCTCCTGAAGACATGGAGAAGACCACTTTTGTTACTCAGTGGGGCACCTTTTGCTACAAGGTCATGCCTTTTGGGTTGAAAAATGCTGGGGAAACCTACCAACGCGCCATGGTTGCTTTATTTCATGATATGATCCATCACGAGATAGAAGTATACGTCGACGATATGATTGCAAGGTCCCAAACTAAGGAGGAACACCTTGACCATCTACGGAAACTGTTTGACCGTCTGAAGTTGTACAAGCTGAGGTTGAACCCAAACAAGTGCACCTTTGGGGTAAGATCTGGAAAATTGCTAGGCTTCATCGTAAGCGACAAAGGCATTCAAGTGGACCCTGCCAAAGTAAAAGCCATACAAGAGATGCCAACTCCCAAGACAGAGAAAGAAGTCAGAGGCTTTCTAGGACGGTTGAACTACATTTCCCGATTCATCTCGCATCTAACTGCTACCTGTGAACCAATCTTCAAACTGCTGAAGAAAGATCAAGTAGTACGTTGGAACGATGAATGTCAGGCCGCTTTCGAAAAGATCAAAGAGTATCTCCAAGAGCCACCCATTCTTATGCCACCGGTTGAAGGGAGACCTCTAATACTATACTTGACAGTACTTGACAACTCAATGGGGTGTGTGCTGGGGCAGCATGACGAGTCTGGCCGAAAAGAGCACGCTATTTATTACCTTAGCAAAAAATTTACCGACTGTGAGACCCGGTACTCACTGCTCGAGAAAACTTGCTGCGCTTTGGTATGGGCTGCTCGCCGGCTGAGACAGTATATGTTGACTCACACTACTCTGTTGATTTCAAAAATGGATCCAATCAAGTACATATTCGAAAAGCCTGCTCTGTCTGGAAGAATAGCAAGATGGCAGATGATCTTGACGGAATATGACATCCAATACACAACTCAGAAAGCAATCAAGGGAAGTGTGTTGGCAGACCATTTGGCACACCAGGCAGTGGATGATTACCAGTCGATGAACTTTGAATTTTCAGACGAGGATATCATGGTAGTGACTGATTGTGAAGTACCTGGACCGGATGAAGGACCTGAGGAAGGATCCCGATGGTCTATGCACTTTGACGGAGCCTCGAATGCTTTGGGTAATGGAATCGGCGCCGTGATCATATCCCCTAAAGGCACTCATGCTCCACTCACCGCCCGGTTATGTTTCAACTGCACCAACAACATGGCAGAGTATGAGGCATGTATCAGGGGTCTTCAATCTGCAATTGACTTAAGGATCAAGTTTCTGAGGGTTTTCGGAGATTCCGCTCTCGTGATCAATCAGATCAAAGGCGAGTGGGATACGAAACATCCAAATCTTATTCCTTACAAGGAGTATGTGCTGACACTGCTCCCCCACTTCGAAGAGATAACTTTTGAACACTTCCCAAGAGAGGAGAATCAGTTAGCGGACGCACTAGCTACGATGTCTTCCATGTTCAAAGTCAAGTGAGACAATGAGGCTCCCCGGATCATTATCTGGAAATTGGATGAACCTGCACATTGCTGTGATCTTGAGGCTGAAGAGGTAACTGAGGAACCTTGGTATCATGAAGTGAAAAAAGTACTTGGAAGCTCAAGAATACCCCGAAGGCACATCTGTTAATGACAAGAAGTTCCTGAGAAGGTTTGCGGCAAAGTTCTTCCTCAGCAATGGCATTCTCTACAAACAAAACCATGATTCAACCTTACTGCGTTGTGTGGATAAGACTGAAGCAGAAAGGATCATGGCAGAACTACATGAAGGTACCTTCGGAACACATTCCAGTGGACATACCATGGCAAAGAAAATCCTTCGGGCAGGATATTTCTGGTCCACGATGGAAGCCGACTGTTATCAGCATTCTCGAACTTGTCATAAATGTCAGATCTATGCTGATAAGGTGCACATTCCTCCGGTTCCTCTGAACGTCTTGACAGCACCTTGGCCTTTTGCAATGTGGGGCATTGATATGATCGGCGAAATCAGACCTACGGCATCCAACGGGCATCGCTTCATCCTAGTGGCGATTGATTACTTCACAAAGTGGGTTGAAGCAGCCTCCTATGCTACCGTAACCAAGAACGTCGTGGCACGGTTCATTCGGCATAACCTGATCTATCGATACGGTATACCAGAGAGGATCATTACGGATAATGGTACCAATCTTAACAATAAGATGATCATTGAGCTCTACGCGCAATTCAAGATACAGCACCACAACTCTTCACCTTACCGGCCGAAGATGAACGGGGCTGTCGAAGCGGCAAATAAGAATATCAAGAAGATTGTGCAGAAGATGACAGTGACCTACAAAGATTGGCATGAAACGTTACCGTTTGCTCTTCATGGGTACCGTACCTCAGCACGGACGTCAACCGGGGCAACTCCCTTTTCTTTGGTCTATGGCATGGAGGCGGTCTTGCCTATTGAAGTCCAGATACCCTCTCTCCGGATAATGAAGGATGCAGACTTGAGCGAAGATGACTGGATCCAGACTCGGCTTGATCAATTAAACCTAATTGACGAAAAGAGACTCACTGCTATTTGTCATGGTCAGACGTACCAAAAACGGATGATCAGAGCATTTAACAAGAAAGTCAGACGACAAGAGTATCAAGTCGGAGACCTGGTAATCAAGCGCATCATTCTTCCTCAAGGTGATCCCAGGGGCAAATGGACCCCTACGTACGAAGGGCCATTTGTGGTTAAACATATCTTCTCAGGAGGAGCTATGATTCTAACCACCATGGATGGTGACGACCTTCCTCACCCCGCCAATGCAGACATAGTAAAAAGATACTACGCATGAATTAAGGACCTGCTAGGTTGACACACCAAGGCAAAAATAAGGGCTTCCCAGTGAACCAAAAGGGTTCGGGCAAAAATAAGGGATGAAACGAAAAAATCTGTACACCCGGCAAGTCGAAAACCTGAAAAGGCGGCTTGGGCAAAAATGGGTATCCCGGTGGACTGAAAACCTGAAAGGGCGGTCCAGGCAAAAGTTAGGGATAAAGCGTAATACTATGTCTCATTGGATAACCTTGCATCCAGATTTCGGCATCAATTATCGGGCTCAGACGGCGCCAATCAATCAGCTTCATCTTCAACTAAGCAGCAGAGTGATGAGACGCTTGAAGACATAAAGGCGATAGCAGAGTCGGAACCCAGTGGGATTATTTTTCACATAGCTGTTTTGTTTCCTTTTCATAAAATTGTATAAACTCCATTTTGCTCGGCGGCGTTCTCTTACTAGGACGTCAGCCTCTTGTACACAAAAACGCCTATTTACAGGCAAATTTCAAAATCAATACAAGTTCAATTTTTCAGACAAATTATCCATTGTTTTTCCTTTTTCTGTTTTGTTTTGCGAAGAACGTCCAATGTTCATTTTTGATATATGCATTTGACATTAATTGCTAATCATGAATAGTTGCATGCGAAACAAAGGATTGATTACATGTGACATCAGAAACAGGGACAATTTAGAATTGTCTAAGCGATCTAGTTGCTCTGTCCACCAAGGTACCAAGGTAGGTTCGGCCGAAGAACGTAACCAAGTCACCTCAACTCCCCACAGAGTAAGACCAAATTTCAGCAATACTCTCCCGTCAGCCCTGAAAAGGCACAATATTCCCCTAGCAAGTCAGCGATGCTCTCCCCAAGCAGAGTTAGTCTACTGTCAGCCATAAGGAAGTTGGACATCCCCAGAAGATCTCAACATTCCCCAGCGGAGTGTAGACATTCCTCAGCAAGCATCCCCGACAGTCTTAATATAAGATTGTTCCCCGGCGGAATACCAACACCCCAGTACAGTCTAAAAAGTTTTCCCAGGAGAGTGGAATCCATATCCCCAGCAATTTCTGGAAGCTTATCCCCAGTAGATTCTGGAAGCTTGTCCCCTGCAGAGTACGAACACATCTCCCGACTTTATTTAGAGGTTATTTCCCCACCAGGGTATAACTGGGTTATCCTCAGCTAATAACCACAGAAAGATTGTCCTCGGCAAAGTTCTTCCTATCCCCCAGCGGAGTTCATCAAATTCCCCAACATAACTTATCAGTGGAATCCCCGGCGGAGCTCTCATCAAAACCTCAGCGAAGTATCTCTTCCCACATAGTAACCTCTTCACCTATTTTATTCCCCTCAGAGTAATCTCTTCACCAAGTTTATTTCCCGAACGGAGTCGTCTTCTCCTACCGGTTTATTCTTGCAACCATCATCCCCAGCGGAAACGAAGAACTCTACTCTTCAACATCAGCCCAGGATTTGATTTCCCGGCACTCGTCAAGGATTTATTTTCCTAGACGAAAATACATTCATAGACATTTCACATTTCATACATCTTGTTTACATACAGGATAAAATGCATACGACACTGTCTCATTTTGAGCATCATGACATCATGCAGCTCATACATCATGACATTGCATATAACTGATGTTTTGCCTTTTCAGGAAAAAGTTCAATCCAAAGATGATTACTATCAACTATCGCAATTCCAGATTCGATTCCTGTATCTAGCCAGGGCATATCTGTGAGCGATTGATTGTAGATTCGATACCTGTATCTAGCCAGGGCATATCTGCATGAAGAGTTTGAAGATCAACCCCTATAACAGGCCAGGAAATTATCTTTCATTCTCAGGTCAGAGGTTTACACCTATATCCAGCCAGGAAAGCTATCTCTACCAACCTTTTGCAAATTCCAGATTCGATTCCTGTATCCAGCCAGGGCATATCTGTAGACGACCAATTCCGGATTCGATTCCTATATCCAGCCAGGGCATATCTGTAGACGACCAATTCCGGATTCGATTCCTGTATCCAGCCAGGGCATATCCGAAGATGACCAATTTCCAGATTCGATACCTGTATCCAGCCAGGGCATATCTGTGAGTATTTGATTGTGGATTCGACACATGTATCCAGCCAGGGCATATCTGCATAAACAATTTAGAGATTCGATACCTGTATCCAGCCAGGGCACATCTGTAAGCAACCTTTTGAAGTTCCGGATTCAATTCCTGTATCTAGCCAGGGCACGTCTGTGAGTAACTAATTGTAGATTCGATACCTGTATCCAGCCAGGGCATATCTGCATGAAGAGACTGAAGATCAACCCCTGTAACAAGCCAGGAAACCATCTTTCTTTCTCAAAGTACGCAACTTCTCGCTAAGGAATCTCTTACGCGATCAACACCTCCAGATGGCATCTATAAGCCCATCCTCATATCCATCCTATCTCCAAATGGCATCTATAAGCCCATTCCCGCGATCACATTGCTGATACTCCAGCATGCGAGTGCAAATTTCCGGGCACTCTAGTGTCCAATCTCCTTTTACCTTCGAGTCGCGAAAGGCAAACTTTCCAATCTAACTCTTCAGGTTCAAGAAGATTGAACAGGGGAAATTGTTGTACCCCAAAATTTTCCCTCCCATTTTCTTCAACATTTCCTCACCACAAGACCTTTGGAGCTCAAGATCAAGTTAGGGTTTTGCTCTGCTCAAGACTTCTCCTTGCACTGTTGACCCAAATTAGGGTTTGAGTTTGCACAAAGATGTTTTGACCTAAAATGCCCAAGATGACTTTCATGCTTCATGTTGGACTCACAAGTTTATCCATACCAAGTTTCAAGCCTTGATTCCAATCTTTGCCCAATCAATTGGACAGTTGACCTAGAAATCAGTTGTATTAGGGAAAAAGTCAATTGTGGTCAATTGACAGTCAAACCTCATGATTTTTGACCCACATCAACATTATGAACTCATATGGACCATTTGATCAAGTTTGGATCACAATTCCACAAGAAATTTGATCAGATCACCAAAAGGGCAAAATGGTCATTTTTAGGGTTTTGACTGCACAGAGGCATTTTTTGACTGTTTGACCTAGCCAATGGCAAACCAAGCTCACATATGGACTCAAGGACCCAATGGAATTGTCTTGACATGTTCAACAAGTTCAAAAGATCCCAAATGCACAAGATTGACAGATGAATTTTCCAGTCAACTGAGCCAAATTTGACTGTATACTGAAAAGTCAAACTTTGACTTTTTGGTCAAAATCAAGTGTCAAGATTCATTTTTCATCAAAACATGTCAAATCATGAAACTTGTTCATAAAGAAATCAAAAATCACAAATTAGGGTTTGAAATGAAGAATTTTCATAACTTAGAATTTTTCTAAGTTATAAAAATCCCTAATTTTTTCCTAACTTTGTCCCATTTTTTCATCAAGATGCATTTGGATTCAAGGAAAACTCAAAACATGAAAGTTGTAGTCCATTGCAAAATCTACAACTTTGATTCACAAAGTTTCCTCAAAAGAAGCTTGTAGCTCAAGTTATTATTTTTGGAACAAGGGTGCAAAACATTCTTAACTTAGAAAAATTTTGACCTATTCTAGGCAGGATTTTTGCCTAACTTCATGGCCACTTTTCACATGCTTCCACTTGGAATTTCAATTTGCATTACAAATATGGATTGTAGTACACATTCCAAGCTTTCCAAAATGTCCAAGAACTTCTCAAACACCCTTGTGGTTAGGGAGAATCGAATTTGTCAATATGGGCAAAAGTCACTTTGATTCATGGCCAAAGGCATGTTCATAACTTGTGCATTTTCAAACTCAGCATGTGCAAGCTACATTACAGGCCTCTAATCTCATTTACACTCAATAATTAAATGCCAATCCATTGTGTGCTAGCATTATTTTGTGCATTTGGACATTACATGAAGAATTAAGCCATATTTAGAAAAAGTGACTTATCTATTCTTGTAAAGTATGGCTTTATGTCAAAACATGAATCAAAGAAGTACAGGCCATATCTTTGGGCACAAGATTCATAGACATATCACACTGATCAAGAGGGATGGAGGCAGTATACTTGAGAGGCCTGTGTTAGCCTAGAAACCAAGTTGACAAACTTTGCTTAAGAGAGAAGAAACATTGCATAATTGATAACAACTCTCATTGCTGCAAGAACTAGCCTAAGCAAACTTGTTGAACACATTCCATACATCATAACTGAGCTAAAGCGCGAGCCAACCACCTTCAATACCTCCCAAAACATCAAAACACCATTTTGCTGCACAAAACAGGGCATCCCTGCAGATTGAGTGGCACAGCTCATTTCCATCGTGCATTTTCATCCAAACCACTTCATACACCTTCCATAACATCCATACAAGCTATTCCAAGCATTGAACTGGAACTGTAACACCTCTAACCAGTTTTGCCATTTTCACTTTTCTCTCTTGCAGGTTGACTTCTGTAGCTTGATACAGCAAGATTCAAAGCACACCAAGCATTGGAGAAGCATCCCTGAACTTCAAGCAAGCTGTACAAGTCTTCACCTTGCCTTGAAAGTACCTTCATTGTCATACACGATCCAAGCTGAACAGGTAAGTTCATGGACTTCTATCTATCAATCTAGGAAGAGTTAGGTTTAGGTTTATGAATGAAAAATGCTCTACTCATGGCCCTGAAGCTACACATATAATTACTTTGCATTTATGTTATGTGTGCTGAGAGAATTTGGAACCTGAATATTAGAAAAAACTTAGGTCAGGAATTAGGGATGAAGAAATTCTCTTTCGTTTCTTAGAGTTAAGTTAAGTTCTTTATATGTCTGGATTCGTCTCTTGATGCTCTACATTTTTGGTGTTATGAGTTTTGCTTGAAAGTCCAGGAATCAGGAGTTAGGAAACGCGTGTTGTTGTTGTTCAAACCAGTCTGGAGGTTGAAGATAACTCCTCTTGGGCTGGGCCTGAGTTTGACTTTCTATTTGCATCACTCATTTTCCACTTGCACCCCCTGGCCCATTTTGAGATATATTTGTCATTTTTGATTTTTTTTCCTTTTGATTTTGATTTTATATTTTTATCCAAACATAAAAAAAACATTAAAAACATTTTTCTCACATTTTTTGCATTTTATTTGGTATTTATTTTGCTTCATTTAGTTTATATGTAAATAAATATATAAATACTTTTATTTAAAATACTAGAAATAATACCAATACATTTTGTTTTCTGATTTTTATTTTATTTTATCCTTTGAAAACATTTTATAAAAAATATACTTTTTTTTGTAAATAATAAATATTTTTATTTTTTATGTATATTTAACATATTTAGTAAATAATATAAATACTTATATTTATTAGAATATTTAGGATAAAAATACAAAAATAATACATTTTTATTTTTATTAATATTTAACCTCAAAAATACTTTTTTTACAATATACTTTCTTTTTATTTATTTTTTTGTACATAATTAAATAACATTGTATATAATAAATAATTAATACCTTTATTTAGCAAAATTAGGGTTTGCCCTAAAATGTAAAAATATCCAAAATTATTCATTTTTATTTTTGTTTATTTGACACATAAAAAATACTTTTTTACATACATATATAAATCATTTTTTGCATCTTGCATATTTATTTTATTTTTATTTAATTATTGTACAATTAAATACCTTGTAAAATTTCAATTTGGATGTAATAGTTAGATTTAAATTTCTTGCTAAATATCCCCATTTGAACATTTGTACCCCCCATCCCATAATTATGTTGTAATAGTTTAGGACTTTAAATTTCGCATTTAAAAGCTTTCTAAATATCCCATGATAGACTTAGGGTTTGTATGCAAAAATCAACCAAACAAATAGCTTGACCTAATTCCAAGATAAAAGCATGAAAATGAACAAACACCAATTCACACTTGCACCCCTAGGGTTACTCCACTTGTTGCCTTCAATAATGGGCCATGTTGCATGTTAGGTATCTTTGGCAAAAACAAAACAACATCAAATGATCATAGTCCCTCGATGACGCTTTCGAAAGTTGCCTAAAAATGATCAAGTCCCTTAAAGGAAAAAGTTGCCAAAGACACTTGGCACCATTGCAATCATGGTCTAAACGATGACCCGCGCCCGTCCCGTTCACATCCTAACACAAGTTTGTCCACCAAATACAATGGTGGAACAAAATTGTTAAAAGGGTTAAAACATAGCAAAGATCTTTGAGAAATTTAGGGTAGATAGCTCTTGGTTACTTGCCAACTTGCAAAACAAAAAACACTTGCCCATTTTTCAAAACCACACGTCACAACACACTTTCAAAACAACTTTCAAAAACATTGAAAACTTTTCAAAAGACATACACCTTTGTATACATCCCAACATGAATCATTACAAAGGTTGCCACCACATTGGCCTCTTTTCAAAACACTTTCAAACCCACACACAAAGCACCATTTCAAACAATTGAAAGCACCATTTCAAACAATTGAAAATCAAGGCAAGTTGATCTAAGCAAGTAACTAAGAGCCCATGGATAATCATGGATAGAAAGGGTGATAATACCTTCCCTTTTTATAATCTACTCCCCGAACCAAAGAAAACATCTCAAAGGTTTTTGCTGTGCTTTTTAATCTTTCCTTAGGATAAAATAAAAAGTCGGTGGCGACTCTTGCTCAACCGAAACATTTGCGAAAACAAACGCAAAACCTCAAGTCAGTTCTCCCACCGTATCACAGGATGCTTAGTGTCCCACTCTCCTTTGATCTGACTGATGACCAAAGCTGAGTCCCCAAAAATATCTAAGGATTTGATTTCCAAGTTTATGGCAGCCTTGAGTCCAAAGATGCATGCTTCATATTCTGCCATGTTGTTCGTACAGTTAAAGCAAAGTTTTGTAGTGAAAGGAGTATGGCATCCTTCCGGAGATATGAGCATAGCGCTGATACCGTTACCAAGTGCATTGGATGCTCCATCAAAGTACAGGGTCCATCGGGATCCTTGTTCAGGTCCGTCATATGGCCTAATTTCTTCACATTTGTCCAATGTCATGATGTCTTCGTCAGGAAAGTCGAACTTCATGGATTGATAATCTTCTACAGCTTGATGGCCCAGATGATCATCTAGCACACTGCCCTTTATAGCTTTTTGGGTCGTGTACTATATGTCGTATTCTGGTAGGATCATCTGCCATCTAGCTATCCTCCCAGACAAAGCAAGCTTCTCAAAGATGTACTTTATCGGATCCATCTTAGATATCAGCAAAGTGGTATGAGTCAACATATACTGCCTTAGCCGGCGAGCAGCCCATACCAAAGCGCAGCAAGTTTTCTCGAGCAGTGAATATCTGGTTTCCCAGTCGGTAAAATTATTGCTTAGGTAATAAATAGCGTGCTCTTTTCGGCCAGACTCGTCATGTTGCCTCAGTATGCACCCTATTGAATTCTCTAAGACTGTCAGATACATGATTAGCGGTCTTCCCTCGACGGGTGGCATCAAGACAGGAGGCTCTAGCAAATACTCCTTGATTTTATCGAAAGCAATCTGACATTCATCATTCCATCTGACTACTTGATCTTTCTTCAACAGCTTAAAGATTGGTTCACAAGTAGACGTTAGGTGAGAGATGAATCTGGCAATATAGTTTAGGCGTCCCAAAAAAACTCTGAATTCCTTCTCAGTGCGGGGAGCAGGCATTTCTTGTATCGCTTTGACTTTGGCAGGATCAACCTTGATGCCTTTTTTGCTGACAATGAAACCTAAGATTTTACCGGACCGGACTCCGAATGTACACTTGTTTGGATTCAATCTTAACTTGTACTCCTTCAACCTGACAAACAGGTTTTGCAAGTGATCAAGGTGTTCTTCTTCAGTTTGTGATCGGGCTATCATGTCATCTACGTAGACCTCTATCTCATGATGTATCATGTCATGAAACAAAGCTACCATGGCGCGTTGATAGGTTTCCCTGGCATTCTTCAGTCCGAATGGCATCACTTTGTAGCAGAACGTACCCTACTATGTGACAAATTTAGTTTTCTCCATGTCCTCAGGTGCCATTTTGATCTGGTTATAGCCTGAGAATCCGTCCATGAAAGAAAATACTTTGTGTTGAGCTGTATTGTCAACCAGGATGTCGATGTGTGGAAGTGGAAAATCATCTTTAGGGCTGGCCCTGTTTAAATCTCTATAATCCACGCACATTCTTACTTTGCCGACCTTTTTAGGCACAGGAACAATGTTGGCCACCCATTGAGGATAGGAAGTAACAGCCAGAAATCCAGCATTGAACTGCTTCATAACTTCTGCTTTGATCTTCTCTGACATGTCAGGTCTCATGCGGCGGACTTTTTGTTTCACTGGTGGACAGTCTTCTCTTATGGGTAGGCGGTGTACCATAATGTCTGTATCGAGTTCCGGCATGTCTTTGTATGACCAGGAAAAGATCTCAACATAATCATGCAATAGCTGAATTAGGCGCTCCTTGACACTCGGATCTAGATTGGCACCTATTTTGATTTCCTTTTTATCTTCCTCGGAACCCAAGTTGATTGTCTCCAACAGCTCCTCATGAGGCTGAATTACTCTTTCCTCTTGTTGTAATAGTCTGGCCAATTCCCCTGGCACCTCACAATCTTCCTCACCTTCGTATTCGGCTTGGTAGATCAGATCTTCAGAGTCACTGAAGGTTATAGCAGTATCGTTATCCACGGGATCCGGAATGGAAGGGTACCTGCATTTGTGAGTGTGGGTGTGTGTAAGGATATAGCCATCTTAAAACAATAAAATTCAAAAGAAAGACAATGAGCACAAAAGGTTTATATATGAAAAAGCGTCCATGATTCATTGAATGAAATATGTAGATGAAATAAAAACCCTTACAAATGGACCATTGTGTCTCGGGTAAGACACAAGGTTTTTAAAGTGCGAATTGTTTGTGAATTATTACAAGTCCAACAGAAATGTAAAAGATAAATTACTGAGATATGAAAGCTATCGGAACAAAGTCTCTGGCTTCCCAGTTGCGTAGTCCTCCGCTGACAGTAGGAAATATCCAATCTTCCAAGCTTCCATCCTCTTTATTATCTTCTACCACATTGACCCCTTGGTTGGTAATCTTCACAGGTGGCCCCCCAGCACGGGCACGGCGCACAGCCCTCTGACCAGTTGAAGTAAACCCCAAGCCAAACTTGTCTGATTTGTAAGGAATGTCTGGAAGCTGACCCCAGATTGTGCATTCCCCATCTTCCACTACTGCTCTTGAATCCTTTAGAGATGACATTCGAGGCGGAGGTCTTATGATTTTAGGAATCGAAGATACTGCCTTGGTCGCCGTTATTTCTGGAGAGACTTCTTCAAAATGTTGGAAAGGGGTCTCTATGAACTCGCCATCCAACTCTACATATCGGAAATAATTCAGATGACTAATCATATACTCCTCCTCCCCGTGGATAGTTATGATCTTTCCTTAGACAGGATACTTGAGCATCTGATGCAAAGTGGAGGTGACCGCATCGGCATTATGGATCCAGGGGCGTCCCAACAAACAGGAATAAGAAGGACGGATGTCCATCACATAGAAGGTTGAGTTGAATACTTGAGTTCCCACCTTGATTGGGATGTCCACCTCCCCGTGGACCATCCTCTTCGAACCATCAAAAGCTCTCACCACTATATTGATGGGTTTTAAAGCCAGTCCCTCACAATCCAACCTATCAAGGGCTTTCTTCGGCAAGACGTTCAAAGATGATCCATTATCAACCAGCACATGAGCTAGGGTTGTTCCTCTGCAATCCACTGAGACATGTAATGCATCGTTGTATTTTCTCCCTCGGGGTGTCAAGTCAGCATCGGAGAAACCCAGGCCATTATCAGCTGTCAAACTGGCCACACAGTCCTGGAACTGGTCAGCAGACGTCTCTTGCAGCATGTGAGTTGTCTTCAGAAATTTTACCAGTGCTTTGGCATGTGCTTCAGAGCACAGCAGCAAGGCTAGCATAGAGATCTTGGAAGGGGGCTGCCCCAATTGTTCAACCACATCATAATCACTTTTCTTATTATCCTCAGGATTTCTTCCATCTCCTTCTTGGATGTTTCAGGAATAACTAGTGATTAAGCCTTCGTCTGGACAGGCTCCTCTTGAACATTCTTTCCTTTATTCTCAGCAATGGAAGTAGGGATAGGAATTGTATTGTCTTTGTCGGTGGGTACACTTGCAGGTACAATCACTGGTGTATAGGTAATCTTCAGAACAACCACGGGTCCAAAGACTGTTGTTGGAGGAGCAATCTCTGGAGAGAAAATCCTACCACTGCGGGTGATCTTGCTAGTTCCAACAATATTGCTAATGTCGAAATTGTCCTCTTCGGATCTTTCTTCTTCGGCAGTCAGTTCAATCTGTTTAATATCGTGGTAGTAGATTTCTCCACCATAATTCCATGGTACTGATTTATTTGATATATATGGGGCAGGCCCGGGCATTGTAATCTTGAGTGGAGCAGTCTTTGGAGCAGGTGTAATCCTAACGGGTCTTTTAGGGGCCCTGGAAGGATTGGCATAAATGGTTATTATTGAAACTTCTTTAACTAGAACGGGTGAAATAGGAGCTTTCTCAAACAAAATTTATTGGTTATCAATCAGTTGTTGGATTCCTTTCTTCAATAGAGGGCAGTCAAAGGATGGGGACAGGAAAACATGGCAGTCTTTGTCACAACCCGGGAAGATGCCATCTTTCAACAAATTCAACTTGATGGTCGGGAGCGGAGTTAACAGTTCATCCACAGTAGCAACAAACAGATCTTCTTCAATAGCGTTGGCATTGTGACCATGCCTAGGCATTGGAGCGGAAATAACATTTGGTTTCTCAGGCGCTTCAAACTCAGCTTCCTTTGCATCTATCAGGTCTTGGATTTTGTTCTTCAGAGCCCAACAGTTGTTGGTGTCGTGCCCTGGACTTTCAGAATGGTACGCGCATCTGGCGTTGGGATAGTAATATGGAGAGGCGGTATTGGGATTCTTTGGGGCCTCTTTCAAAGTGTCCAGATTTAACTTTAGAAGATGTGGTAGAACTTGAGCTGGAGTCATGTTAATCTTGGTAAATTGTCGAACTGGTCTTTCTACCCTTTGTTGGTTAGTTCTTGGTTGGTCTGATGCAGGCTTCTGAATCATTACGGCCCCCGCCGTTGGTTGGCGCTCGTTTCTTCCCTGATTCCTCTGTGAATAGACAGCATATACTTCCTTTCTTCCACTTAAGGGTTTTTTTACAGCTGTTGAGGCAGACACGTCCTTTTGAATTTTCCCATTTCTTATACCAGCCTCCACCCTTTCACCGGTTAATATCAATTCAGTAAACCCTACAGAAGAAGTCCCAATCAGATGATTGAAGAAAGGACCTGATAGAGTTCCCAAGAACATGTCCACCAACTCCCTCTCAGATAGAGGGGGTTGCACCCTTCCGGCCAAGTCTCTCCACTTTTGTGTGTAATATTTAAAGCCCTCATTGGAAGCCATAGCCATACTTTATAGCTGAGTACGGGTGGGTGCCAAGTCGGCGTTGTATTGATACTGCTTATAGAAAGCAGCTGCCAAGTCTTCCCAATTGTGGACATCAGCTCTCTCCAACTGGTAGAACCAATCAAGTTGCGTTCTTGATAAACTGTCTTGGAAAAAGTGGACCCACAGGTCTTTATCGGCAGAGTGTGGTTGAATCTTCCTGACATAGGATTTGAGGTGCATTTTAGGGCAAGACACCCCATCATACTTGGCAAACAGTGGCACTTTAAACTTTGGAGGGATTACAATTCCTAACACCAACCCCAACTCTTCAAAATCTAGCCCTGGTACTCTCTGGATTTCCATAGCGCTTAGTCGCTCTTCAAGGTGTTTGTATTTGTCATCAGTCGGAGGGTATTGTTGTTCAGAGTAGTCCTCTTCTTCCTCTTCCTCTTCTTCAGAATCTGATGGTACTGTCGTTCCTTTTCCTTTTCTTTCCCCCTCTTTAGATGTTGTTGGAAATTCCAAGATCCTTCTGGCTTGTCCCTGAAACCTTCTGCCCATGATAACCACACAAGCTGGCTTCTTCTTCTTTTTCTCTTTCTCTTTCTCTTTCTCTAGCAGAGTCTTCAGCTCCTCCTGCCCCTTGGCTAAGGTCATGAGTAACTGTTAAAATTGTGAATTCTGAGCTTGCAGATCTTTGACCGTTTGTTCGATATCCATCTTACTGAAATAAACAGTAGAGAGATGAGGAAACTTGGTGTGAAGACCTGTTTATGCTTATGATGAATGATATGTATTCATGCAATGTTTTCAAGGATTTAGAAATTCAAATTTGTTTTAAACAAAAAATAAACATACGTCATATTAATAAGATAGAATTTGTGAGTACATCAATGCCCCTTGGGTAAAATAATACAAAACTCTAAGGTAAAAAGACGTTGCGCGTCCTCTTTGGTGCAATGTAGGTGTTGAGAGCCTGCTCTTCATGAAGTAGCCGAGTGAGTTCCAAAACCTTCTTCTCGCTTACGTAGAATTGGGCTTCGAAAGTATCGCGTTCTCCTTTGAGTTGTATCCAACTCCTTTGTAGGTCTTCGAGTGATGTTGGCATGTCAGGATGTAGGATGGTGTATGGAACCTCTCCTTCCTTAACAAGCTCTATAATCACTGGGAGAATGGAGGGATAAGGCATCATGAGACTTTGGGCTCGGGTTCGTACCTACTTGAGGTAAGGCTCAAGAGGGATAGAATTCTTGTGTCCCAAAGTCTTGCTATCCACCTTGTTTGGCATCCTCCAAGCTCGGATGAATCTCTGACGGAGTCTTTGTCGTAGTCGAAAAACAATCCTTGAATCAGCATATCATGTGGGTCATCCCTTCGGGCATAACCAAATTGTCTTAGAGCCAAGCAAGGGTTGTAGGTGATGCCTCAAACCAAGTAGAGGGACATTAGGGAATTCCCCACAACAGTCAACAATAATAACATTCTCTTTGGATCGAGAACACCAATGGATATCTGAATGGTGAAGTGTCATTAACCTTTGTGACCACCTCAAACCTTTCTCATTCTTCAAGACTGATTGGGGAAGATGAGAAATAAACCATCTTGCTAAGAGAGGAGTACAACACATAAGAACACCTCTTTTCCTCATTGTACGAGTGTGAAAAGAGTGGAGGATATCCCCAAGCAATGTAGGCATAAGGTTGCGAGACATGAAGATTTTGACAGCGCTCACATCTATGAGTTGGTCGGGATTAGGGAACAATACCATCCCATAGATGAGAAGAGCTACAATCTCCTCAAAAGCTTGCAAGTATAGGGAATTCCAACAGCTTTGGGCCTTCTCAAACAGAAACTTTGCCAATAAGCCTTTGACACCACTTCTAGTTTCCCAATGAGTTGTGACATCAGATGAGTGCAAGTTCAAGGCTTGAGCAATCTCTTCTGGCTTTGGATCTCTTTCCGTACCATTGAAGGGTAGTTGATTAAGAATAGGAATCCTCAGAACTTGAGAGAATTCCTCCAAAGTGGGCACAAGTTGATAGTCAGGAAATGTGAAGCAATGATGCAAAGGGTCAAAGAACTGGAAGAGAGCCTTCATCATATCCTCCTATGTGTTGGAAGTGACCAAGTTGAGTAGACGACCATGTCTCTCAGTAAATGGAGAATTCTCAGGGATCCTTGAAGCTAGCTCCTTGAGTTGTGGAGGAATTCTTACAAGGTTGATTTGGATAGTTTTCCTGTGGAGTGAATCCATAACCTACAAAACAAGAACAAAGATGAACCTCCAAAATCCTTGAAATGGTTAGTGAATGCATATGATGTTCATGATGTCCATGATGTTATGCACAAGTATATGTGTACAAGAAAATCACACAAGTTCCTAGTTTAGGCTTGCATGGGGTTTATAGGTAAGTACCCTCTTGAAGTTTAGTTGGCTCAACCTGTCCTAGTAAAAGTAACCGGGTTCTAAGGAGCTCAATATCACTGGATTGTTTCCTTGTTCATTGTTTCAGTATAAGCCTCTTTACTGGAGACCGAAATATTCCAAGAAACCAACCCTCAATGAGTGTAGTATCGAGTATCTACCAACTTCGGACTGCACCAAAGCCGGTCTTCTCACTACATCCTAAAAGGCCAAGTTGGTCAAGTAAAGGTTCTAGAAGTTCATTAGTGCTTCATGACATCACTCAGCGGCCTCGTATTCTCTTTGATTGACTCAAAGGCTACCGGTACCCACAAATATGTCACACTAATATAGCTATTGCTTAGACCATGTCGGTATACCCTGCACAGTTTCCATAAAGTATTGCTATTTACCTATAATGTTTCCCAAATCCGGGTGGAGGATTCAAAGCCAAACAAAGAACCATAATTGTAAAGTAAACAAGTCAAACAATTGTAAGCAAATAAAGGTGATATAAACCCTAAGGTAACCCCACTTTCTTTATCCCCGGCAGAGTCGCCAGTTTTGTGATGTGGTGGGAGAACTGACTTGAGGTTTTGCGTTTGTGTTTGCAAATATTATGGTTAGCAAGAGTCGCCACCGACTTTTCTTTTATCCAAAAGGAAAGGTAAAAAAGCACAGGAAAGACCTTTGAGATGTTTTCTTGAGTTCGGGGGGTAGATTATGAAAAGGGAAGGTGCTAGCACCCTTTTCATCCATGGTTTTCCATGGGCTCTTAGTTACTTGTTTAGATCACTTGCTTTTCTTTGTTTTGTTTGAAATGGTGCTTGGTGTAGTTTTGAAAGTATTTTGAAAAGAGGCCATTCGTTTAGGCAATCTTTGTAATGATTCTCGTTTGTAAGAATGTATACAAAGATGTTTGTCTTTTGAAAATGTTTTCGATGTTTTGTAAGATGTTTTGAAATGTGTGTGTGCTTGTTTTTGAAAATAGCAAGGATTGTTTTGAAATGGGACAAGCAACTAGAAGATATCTACCTACTCAAATGTCTTTCTTATGCATTTTTATTCCTTTGACATTGTTGATTTACCATTGATTTGGTAAACAACCCTATCTTTGGATTTAAACGGGATGGGCGTGGGTCATCGTATGACCATGATAGCAATGTTTCCAAGTATCTTAGCAATTTTTAGGGACCAAGATCATCTTTGTTTAGGAAACCTTTTGATAGCGTCATCGAGGGACTATGATCTTTTATTTGTTTTGTTTTGCCAAGATACTTCGCATGCGTAACATGGCCATTTTGTTTTTAGGCAACCAAGTGGGTGAAACCCTAAGGGTGCTTGTGTGCAAAGTGTGTCATTTTACATGCTTTTGTCTTGCATTAGGTTTTCTATTTGTTTTGTTTTTTGTTCTTGTCATGCAAACCCTAGTTTACTAAACATGGTATATGAAAGCAATAAATTGCGTAAAATAAACTAAGCTATTACAACAATTATTATGGGAGGGGGGATACAAGTTTTTGAATGGGGATATTGCACAAATATAAACCTAAAAATACTATTACAACCCAATCGAATATTGTGCGCATTAAATAAATATACAAAAATTAAAATGCAATACAAATGTATTTATGTAAAAATGTTTTGGTGTTGGTTTCTTGTATGAGAAAATAATTTATTTAAACCCTAGAAATAAGAGAAAAAATATTATTATTTTTGGAAAGGGATGAAACCCTAATTTTTTGATTAAAAGAAAATAAAGTTTTCCTAATATTATTTTGTTCATTTTTGTACAAGAAATAATAAATAATATTATGTTTAAATATTAAAAATTAAATAAGTATAAGAATAATTATTTATGATTATAAATGGTATAATAAAAAATGTTAAGTATTTTTTAAATGTATTTATAAATTATATAAGAAAATAAATCCTATTTATTAAAATAAACTATTTTTCATGTAAAAAAACAATTAAAATAAAATAAAATTTTGCAAAAAATTATTTAATTATTTTTTAGGATTTTTCTAATGTTCAGAAAAAATAATCAAAAGCAATAAATATGAAAATGTAAAAAAAAAATGAAAAATATACAAAATAAGTCAGGGGGTGCAAAAGTAATTCAGGGGGTGTGGATAACAAAAGCAACAAGCCCAAGGCGCCAAAGGCCCAAAACTTCATCCATGTCCTCCATCTTCTTCCTTACGCGCGCGTTTTCCCTTCAAATTGTATCTTTCACATGCTTGCATAAAAACAAAATCTCATAACATAAAACATGTAGCATTTAATCTCACGATTCCAACCATATAAAATTTGTAACCTAACTCTAAAAGATCAAGGAGAATTTTAATGGCCCTAATTCGTGACCTAACTTTTTCAGCATTTTCAAACTTCAAATTCTCACAGCATAGTTAATATAAATGAAAAGTATGCATATGTACAGCTTCACCATGTTATGGACTACATCTTTTCTTCACAAATCGTGGCTTGAAGATGCCTAAATAGAGAGATAGAGTTTTGAAAAATACCTCCTTCAGTTGGATTTGGATAGAGCAATGTAGGGACTTTAATGGAGGCCTGAGGATTGTGTGAGCTTCCTTGAACTTCCTTCAAGCTATTCCAATGCCTAGCTTGCTTTGCGGATGACCAGAAGTCTCTGCACAAGTCAAGCTGCAAGCTCCAAGTTTGAAAATGGCAATGGCTGAAACAGGGCTTACAGATGCAGGATGAATGCTTGGGCTTCTTTGGTATGATGTGTATGAAGTGTTTCAAATGTTAAAATGCAAAACGCACGATCCAAAAATTAGTTGGCTTTGGTTTTGCAGAACTGCTATGTTTGGACAGAAAAATGGAGTTTTTGTGTTTTGGGGAGTTTCAGATGTTAAGCCCTCGTGTTCTGGTTTGTAACAAGTTTGTGAATATGTATAGAATGGATACAAAGTCCACTCTTACTAGTTGTACAAGTTCTAGCACTTTTTGGCAACCTTTTCTTGCATTTGAAGAAAAGTGAAGTGACCATTGCTACATGCTTGTACTGGATGGCTTGTGAGCTGATAGGAGTTGGTACACATTGCTCGATACCTGTAGAAGTTGTTTGTACCAAAGGGATAGGTCCAAGGCTCAAGATTTGTAAAGTTGCAAAAACTCACCTTTATGAAAATGGCATTGTAACCTTTATGCCTAAAATGGAATTATCTCTTGTACAATGTTCCAAAAGCCAAGATAGAGCCTTTAACTTCTGAGTTTTCCATTAATTATGGAGTGTAGAGTGAGTTTAGGACCTGTAAAGCAAGATTCAAACAGCATGGATTGGATTTGCAACTTGTCCTTATGTGAAAATGGCATGAACAAAAGTGATAAAATGCCAACTTCTCCTCTTCGATTCTCCCTAACCAAAAATGATCTTGGAGAGTTATTAGACATTTTGGAAATCTTTTCATGTGCTCTATAATCCATCTTTCAAATGCATTTTGAGATACCTCTTAGAACTAGGTGAAAAATATCCATGAAGTTGGGTCAAAAACCTGCCTAAATTAGGGCAAAATTTCACTAAGTTAAAAAGTTCATGGACCTATATTCACAAATTCATAACTTGAGATCCAAGCATCTTTTGGGAAAAGTTTGTGAATCGAAGTTATAGATTTCATAGAGGAATACAACTTTCATGTTGGAAGTTTTCTTTGAATCAAATTTCATCATGGTGAAAAAGTGGTGAAAAGTTGGGAAAAAATAAGAAAATTTCCATACTTAGAAAAATTCTAAGTTATGAAAATTTTCAAATTCAAGACCCTAATTTTTCAAAATTGGTTTTCTTGGTGAAAAAGTTTCATATTTTGACATATCTTGATGAATTATGACCCTTGGCACTTGATTTTGACCAAAAAGTCAAAGTTTGACTTTTCAGTGCACAGTTGACTTTTGATGAGTTGACTGCAAAATTCATCTATCAATCTAATGCTTTGAGATCTTTTGAACCATGTAATTAGGTCAAGATGATGCCATTGAACCCTTGAAATCATGTTTGAACTCAATTGGTCATTGGCTAGGTTAAAAATCAGAAATTTCCCTTTCTCAGTCAAAACCCTAATTTTGACCATTTTGCCCTTTTGATGATTTGATCAAATTTCTTGAGGAGTTGTGATCCAAACTTGATAAAATGGTACATATGAGTCTAAAATGTTGATGTGGATCAAAAATTATGAAGTTTGACTGTAAATTGGCCATGGTTGACTTTTTCCCCAATACAGTTGATTTTTAGGTCAATTGTCCAATTGACTGATCAAAAATGTGGTTCAAGGCTTGAAACTTAACATGAGAAATCTTAGGAGTCCAAGATTATGTATGATAGTCACATGAAGCATTGGTGGTCCAAAAATCCTTGTGCAAAATCAAACCCTAATTTTGGGTGATCAGTGCAAGATGAGATGTCTTGAGCTGACCAAACCCTAATCTTGTCTTGAGTCCAAGAAGTCTTGTGAGAAAAGTATTGATAAATGAGAGGGAAAATTTTGGGGTACAACAATAAGCTAAGTTTGAATCCCAACAAATGCACCTTTGGGGTAAGATCTGGAAAACTCTTAGGGTTTGTCGTCAGTGGAAAAGGTATTGAGGTCGACCCTGCGAAAGTCAAAGCCATACAAGAAATGCCAACTCCCTGTACTGAGAAGGAGGTCAGGGGTTTATTACGTCGACTCAACTATATTTCCCGATTCATATCTCACCTAATTGCTACTTGTGAGCCAATTTTCAAACTATTGAAGAAAGATCAAGTAGTCAGATGGAACGACGACTGCCAAGAAGCGTTTGACAAGATTAAAGAATACTTAGAAGAACCTCCCATTCTGATGCCTCCAGTTGAAGAAGACCTTTGATTATGTACTTTACCGTATTAGAGAATTCCACGGGGTGTGTGTTGGGCCAATATGACGAGTCTGGCCAAAAAGAGCATGTAATATACTACCTTAGCAAAAAGTTTATCGACTGTGAAACCAGATATTCACTACTCGAGAAAACTTGGTGTGCTTTGGCATGGGCTGCTCTCCGTCTAAGACAGTATATGTTGACTCACACAACTTTATTGATTTCTAAGATGGATCCCATTAAGTATATCTTCGAGAAGCCGGCTCTCTCCGGACAAATAGCTAGATAGCAAATCATTTTGACCGAATATGACATCTAATACACTACACAAAAAGAAATCAAAGGAAGTGTGTTGGCGGATCATTTGGCCCATTAAGTTGTTGATGACTACCAACCCATGAACTTTGAATTCCAGGACGGGAATATCATGTTGATAACTAACTGTGAAAAACCTGGACCGTATGAAGGACCTGAACAAGGATCCCGATGGAATATGGTTTTTGATGGAGCTTCCAATGCATTGGGTAACAGAATTGGTGTCGTGATCATTTCCCCCTGAAGGTTGTCATACGCCTTTCACTACTAGATTATGCTTCGATTGTACAAACAACATGGATGAGTATGAAGCATGCATCTTAGGTCTAAAGGCTGCTATCGACCTAAGGATCAAGTTCTTAGACGTATACGGGGACTCAACTTTAGTAATCAATCAAGTTAAAGGAGAGTGGGATACCAAACATCCAAATTTGATCCCTTAAAAAGAGCTTGTGCTAACCCTGATCCCATACTTTGAAGAAGTTACCTTTGCACACTTCCCAAGAGAAGAAAATTAGTTGGCAGATGCCTTAGCAACAATGTCATCCATGTTCAAGGTGAATTGGGACAACGAGGCTCCTAGAATTACTATCGAAAGATTTGACAAACCTGCGCACTATTATGAGATTGACACTGATGAAGAGAAGCCTTGGTATCATAAATTAAGGAGGTACCTCGAAGCATAAGAGTATCATGAAGGAGCCTCAATCAACAACATGAAATTCCTGCGGAGGTTCTCAGCCAAATTCTTCCTAATAAATGGGATCCTATACAAGCCCAACCATGATTCTACCTTACTCCGTTGTATGGACAAGAGGGAAGCAGAAAAGATCATGGAAGACATGCATGAGGGTATTTTTGGAACTCACTCTAGTGGACACACTATGGCCAAGAAGATCCTGAGAGCTGGTTATTATTGGTCGACTATGGAAACTGATTGCCATCACCACTCGAGGACTTGTCATAAATGCTAGATCTACGCCGACAAGGTTTATGTGCCTCCAATACCCTTGAACTTCATGACTTCTCCATGGCCGTTTGCAATGTGGGGCATTGACATGATCGAAGAGATCAAGCCCACTGCCTCCAATGGATATCATTTCATCCTTGTTGTCATTGACTACTTCACCAAATGGGTCGAAGCCGATTCATTTTCCTCAGTCACTAAGAATGTTGTAGCTCGGTTTATCAAGCATAACCTCATCTGTTGGTACGGCATCCCTGAAAGGATCATCACCGACAATGGAACCAACCTTAACAACACTATGATCACTGAACTCTGTACACAGTTCAAAATCAAGCATCATAATTCTTCTCCATACAGAACTAATATGAATGGCGCAATGGAAGCCTCCAACAAAAACATAAAGAAGATTGTGCAAAAGATGGTGGTGATCTATAAAGACTGGCATGAAATGCTACCATTTTCTCTTCATGGCTACCGTACTTCAGCTCGAACATCAACTGGGGCGACCCCTTTCTCTTTAGTCTATGGCATGGAGGTCGTCCTACCTGTTAAAGTTCAGATACCTTCTCTAAGAATTATGAAAGAAGCATACATAGGCGAAGATGAATGGATTCAGACAAGATTGGATCATTTGAATTTGATTGATGAGAAGATATTGGCTATTGTCTATCATGGTCAAATGTATTAAAAGCGTATAATCAAGGTATTCAACAAAAATATCAAACCTCGAGTATACCAGGTTGGAGACTTGGTAATAAAGCGCATCATTTTACCACAAGGCGATCCCAGGGGAAAATGGACTCCCACTTACGAAGGGCCATTTGTTATCAAGAAAGTATTCTCTGGCGGCGCTATGATGCTAACCACTATGGACGATGAAGATTTCCCACATCATGTGAACACGTACATAATCAAAAAATACTACGCATAAAGAATGGCCCACTAGATTGACATACCTAGGCAAAAATAAGGGCATCCCGGCAAACCAAAAAGGTTCGGGAAAAAATTAGGGATATACACAAAAGATTGTACACCTGAAAAGTCGAAAACCTAAAAGGGCTGCTTGGGTAAAAAAGGGTATCCTGATGGACTGAAAACCTGAAAGGGCGGTCCAGGAAAAAGTTAAGGATTAAAGCGTATGACTATGTATCGTTGAAATCACTACAGCCTGCTTTATTACCAAGTGTTGTACTCCAAAATTTTACCTCCCATATTTCTCAAAATATTTCAAGAAAGATCCTCAAGTTGCTCAAGGAAGTCCAAGGGTTGACCAGACAAGCTCTCTCCTAAGGCAATCTACCTCAAATTAGGGTTTCATGTTGCATCAAGATACTTGAGTCCAAGGGATCCCAAATTCTCACCATTGTCCTAATATGTTCTCAAGACCATCCATGTCAAGTTTCAAGCCCTACAGAGAAAGTTTGCTCAGTTAATTGCTCAAAGGCCTGAAAATCGACTTTGTTAGGGCAAAAGTCAATTATGGCCTACATACAGTCAAACTTCAATATTTTTTGTCAACATCCTCATTTTAAATTATTATTCATCATTTTATCAAGGGTTGATCATGATTCATCAAGGATTGCTCATAATTCATCAAGAACCAAAAGTTACTAAATTAGGGTTTTGTAGGAAAAGTCAACTCAACTTTGACCAAGCATAACTTTCTCATACTTCATGAGAAATGACCCATCCAAAGCTCATTTTGAAGAGGATGCAATTCTCTACAATACATCTTCATCTCACAAGTTCAAAATATGCACTCATAAGAAGTTATGAATTTGGACATTATAGGTCATTTTGAAAAGTCAACAAAAACACCTTTTTTGTCAAAGCTTCATACATGAACATGGAATACCAAATTGAGATGAGACCAAAAGGGTTGTGTTGCACCCCAAAATATTCTCTCTCATTTCTCAAGGGTCACCCTGGATCCTCAAGTGTTCCTTCATCATGTCTTCAGACCTTGAATTACCAAAATTTCCAAGCAAACCATTCACAAGGGCAAAACGGTCATTTGCATGCTGAAAAGTCTGACTTTGACTTTTGGATCAAAATCAAATCAGAAAAATCATATTTCATCAAGACATGTTGGAATATGAAGTTTTCTTCATCAAGAGTTTCAAAAATCAAATCTTACTTTGGAAGAATCAAATTCTAAAGACTTAGAAATTTTTCTAAGTATTTAAGAAACATAACAATTTCAGAACTTCTGAGCCATTGTTCACAGTCAGTAAATTCTGGATGTTCTCAAGACAGAGTTTAGTCAGAACTTCTGAGCCAGTGTTCATAACGGTCAAGTCAGAGTTTGCAGAGTTTAAGTCAAAGAAGATAACAAAGCATACTGTAAGTATACTGGAAGTTCTGAAGGATCCCTTAGAACATGCTAAGTCGGAAGATAAGAGGATTAGAAGATGAGATGCCATGATGAAGCATAACTTCTAATCCAGAGTCAAGCAAGGATCTAAAATATCACATGGGACATCATTTAATACTCACAAACCGCCTTGGAGTCTATATCCAAGGGAGTCTTTCCACGTGTACCCCTACTGTCTTGGGAAGACAATATTCTGTGCAAAAGTATATTAGGCCAATGCGCTGTCTATACTTTTCCTTAATTCACGCTGCTAAATCCAGCTGAGGCGCTGTTAACCATCCAACTTGAAGGCAATGAACCACCACTTGTTTAAGCTTACTTCAAGAGTAAGTCAGCATCAAGCAGGTGATGTTGGTGCCACTTGACCGCCCCAACTGCAAAAATTTCCCTATAAATAGAACATCATTTGCACACTGAAAACCCCCACCACCTCTCTCTTGACCAGACCTCTCTCCTTTTTACCAGAAAATTTGTGAAAGAAACGAAAGAATTAAGAAATAAGGCTTTGAACCACTGCAAAAATTCGAAGAACCCAGGAAACTATAAACACAAAATACCAAAATCTTAGCATTGATTCATTATATCCAAACTCCATTTTTCCTCAAGTGTTCTTGATTTAAGCCATCCCATATTCTGTAATCAAAACAGTAACACGTTCTCCATTCACTTTCATCATAAAGGATTCAGAATATCACCCCTTTGGCTGCTTCAGAAATTACACACTTCCATCCTGCTGAGTATGTGAAGAAGCTACTCAGAACATCACCAGAATTCAAGAACAACCTCCAGTTTACAGAATCCTTTCAAGCTGCAAGGTAAGTTTTGCTGACTCTCTTCATAACTGATTAAACATTTTCAGATTTTTGCATATTCAGCACAATATAGATATTCTGATCCTGAGGATGTACATATTCTGAAAATTCATGCATCTTCTTGCCTGAGTAAAAGAAATCCCAGTTCAGAGCTTCATAAAGAAAATAAAACCTAGCATTAGAACTAGCAAATACATGTTGCCTCTGATTCTTGCTTCTGATATTTCATGAAATTTATCATAACTATTATGCATGCACCTTCTGTTCTGTAAATGACTAAGCTACAGATGTTCTGACTGGCCAGGTGAGAGGCAAAGTTCTAACAGTGGTGTTAGAACTTCTGAAAACTTCTAAATTTTCAGAAGGTCCAGAACTTCTGAACTTCCATGTTTTTCTAACATGTTTCTGTTTATGCAGCAAGATAGCATCAGAACTTCTGACCTCTTCTACTTTGCGTTGGTTATGTTTTCTTCTCTTTTATTTTATTTTTTTATATTTTATTTCTAATCAAAAAACAAAAAAACACCAAAAATATTTTACATTTGCATGATATATTTTCTTTTAATATAAAAAAGACAAAAATATTTTCTTAAGCAAAAGTTATTTTCTTTTTTAAACAGACAAACATTTTACGTTTCCTGTACATTCTTATCTATTTCAATATGGTTGTAATAAGTAACTTAGAATTTTAACTTGCAACCCCCATTCATAAATATGTACCCCCATCCCCTTAAAATATTGTAATAGTGTAGAACTTTACATTTCTGCACTGTTATTGCTTTCAATATATGCTAGTAATTAGGGTATATGACAAAAAAAATTGACAAATAGATCGCCCTAATCAAAGACAAAATATGCATGCAATCAAACACACTCGCACACTTACACCCCTAGGGTAATTCCACTTGTTGCCTTACAAAAGTGGCCATGTTATGCATGTGGGATGTCTTAGCACAAACGAATTGAAAAAGATCATAGTCCCTCGATGACGCTATCAAAAGTTGCCTTTCAAAATGATCTTAGTCCCTATAGAAAAGTGCTAAGTCATTTCACAACATTTATATCGTGGTCATACGATGACCCAAACGCTCGTCCCTTCACATCCAACGATGGGGCTTCTTATCAAATCAATGGTAAGATAACAACACCTAAAGGAGGAGGAAAAGCACATCTAAAACCTTTTTGAGTAGGTAGATTACTTTTAGTTACTTGCTCAATTTCAAAACAAACATCCTTGCTATTTTTAAAACAATCACATACACTTTCCAAAACATCTTCAAAACACTTTCCAAACATTGAAATATTTTCAAAAGCTCAACACTTCGCATACATTCTTACGAACGGGAATCATTGCAAAGATCGCCTAAACGATGACATATTTTCAAAATACTTTCAAAAACCACACAAAAGCACAATTTTTAAACAAAAGCAAGTGATCTAACAAGTAACTAAGAGCCCATGGAAAACCATGGATGGAAAGGGTGCTACTACCTTCCCTTTTCATAATCTACCCCCCGAACTCAAGAAAACATCTCGAAAGGTCTTTCCTATGCTTTTTCACCTTTCCTTATTGGATAAAAGAAAAGTCGGTGGCGACTCTTGCTAAACCGCGACATTTGCAATACAGTCGTAAAACCCTCAAGTCAGTTCTCCCACCGTATCACAGAACTGGCGACTCTGCTGGGGACCTTTTTCTTAAAAGTGGGGTTACCTTAGGGTTAGATCATATTTACTTGCTTATATTATTTGATTTGCTTGCTTGATATTTTGGGTTCTTTGTTTGGGTTACTGTTAAAAAATACTACACCCGGATTTGTGGACACCTTTTAGGTAAGTAGCAATAAAATGTGAGGGAACTATGCAGGGTATAACGACACGGTTGAAGCAGTAGCTACGTTGATGTGGCACTTTGGTTGGTATCGGTAACCCTTGAGTCAATCAAGGAGAGTACGGGGCCACCGCGTGGTGTCATAAAGCATCAACTGACCTTAGAACCTTACTTGACCAACTTGGCCATTAGGACGTAGCGAGATGATCGGCTTTGGTGCAGTCCGAAGTTGGTTGATACTCGATGCTACACTCATTGAGGTTGGACTCTTGAGTTTTGTTTGGTTGCGAGTCAATCGCTTATCGAACGAAACTTGGGGGAAAGATCAGTGATATTGAGATCCCTTAGAACCTGGTCACTTTTAACTAGGACAGGTTGAGCCAACTGAAACTTCAAGAGGGTACTTACCTGAAACCCCATGCAAGCCTAAATCGAGGACTTGTTTTCTTTGTATATGCACTTGTACATCATAACATCATAAACCTCATAAACATCACTAACCATTTCAAGGATTTTTAGATTTATCTTTGTTCTATTTTGTAGGACATGGCCTCCGCTCGTAGGAACACTATCCAAGTCAGTCTTGTGAGGGTACCTCCATAACTCAAGGATTTAATATCAAGGGTCCCTGAAGATTCCCTGTTCACCAAAATACATGGACGACTCCTTAGTTTGGTTACCTCAAGTATTTAAGAAGAGATGATAAAGGTGCTTGTCCAATTCTTTGACCCTTTGCATCATTGCTTCACTTTTCCTGATTACCAACTTGTGCCCACTTTGGAAGAATTTTCTCAACTCATGGGGATCCCTATTATTAATCAGTTACCTTTTAACGGTATTGAAAGAGACCCTAAACCTGAGGAAATTTCCCGAGCTCTACATTTGCAACCATCTGACGTAGTAGCAAATTGGGTAACAAGGAGTGGTGTTAAAGGGTTACTAGCAAAGTTTTTGTTGGAGAAGGCTCAAGAGTGTTGGGATATTTTGGACCTACAAGCCTTTGAGGAAACTCTGGCTCTTCTTATCTATGGATTGGTACTATTTCCAAATCCTGACCAATTTATAGATGTGAATGCGATTAAGGTTTTCATGTCTCGTAATCCGGTGTCAACATTGCTTGGAGACATATTGCATTCTCTTCACTCTCGCACTTTGAAGAAAAGGGGTACTTTGATGTGTTGCACTCCTTTGTTGGCTAGGTGGTTTATTTCGCACCTACCTCGATCCGTGGTGAAGAATAAACAAGGTATGAGATGGTCTAAAAGATTGATGCCACTTTCACATGCTAATATCCGTTGGTATTATCACTCATTAGAAGACATTACCATCATTGACCGTTGTGGGGAATTCCCTAATGTCCCTCTACTTGGCATTAGGGGAGGCATTACTTACAACCCTTGTTTGGATTTGAGGCAATTTGGATACGCTAGAAGAGATGGCCCTCATGAGGTACTCATCCAAGGAATTGCATTTGACTACGAAAGCGATACCCAAGGTTACCGTCAAAGATTTATACGAGCTTGGGGTATGGTTAACAAAGTTGATAGCAAGACATTGGGGCGTAAGAATTCCATTCCTTTGGAACCTTATCTTAAATGGGTGAGGGCTCACGCTCAAAGTATCAAGATTCCTTATGAAGCCGTCTTACCTATTATCATGGAGCCAGTAGTCGAGGGAGACATCCCACATACGATCCTCTATCCTGATATGCCCACTTCTCTTGAAGACTTGCAAAACGCTTGGATTCAGTTAAAAGGAGAACGAGACACCTTCGAAGCTAAGTTCTATGAAAGCGAGAAGAAGATATTGGAGCTTACAAGGGAACTTCATGAAGAAAGGAGATTAAACACCTACATTGCGCCAAAGAAGATGCGCACAACTTTTCTGTCTTAGGAGTTTACTTTATGCTTATTTCTGTTGTTGTAAGCCCAAGAGGCATGTTTTTGTTCAAATCAAGATTTCTTTAAATGCAAGTTAACGTTTGTTCACTCTTTGTCTATACAAATTTAAATTATTTAAATCCTTGAAATCATTTGCATAGTGCATATTCATGCATCATGACATGACAGGCGTCCGCATAACAGGTTTCCTTATCTCTCCGCTATTTATTTCAGCAAGATGGATCTAGAGAAAACTGTGACGGAACTCCAGGCTCAGAATTCTCAATTTCAGGAAGCTTTACTCGCCTTGGCCAAGGGGCAGCAGGATATGATGGCCTTGTTGGCCGCTAAGAAGAAGCCAAAGAAGAAATCTCTGCTCAACATGGGTAGAAGGTTCAAAGAGACAATCCATCAAATTCCAATAGAGGAAGATTCATCCGAAGAGGACGAGAACCAAATTGGTGAGGTCAAGAGTACTCAGGCCGACTGTATCAATGACCAAGAATCTGATGATGATTATTTAATGAACAATATCCACCCGCGGACATCAAATACAAGCAGCTAGAAGACATATTGAAAGCAGTGGAAATCCAAGCTATTCCCGGTTTGAATTTTGACGATTTGGGCTTAATCTCTGGGGTAGTCATTCCCCACAAGTTCAAAATACCAACCTTTGCAAAATACGATGGGGTTTCTTGCCCAAAGCTCCATTTAAAGTCCTATGTGCGCAAGATACAACCGCACACTGCTGATAAAAAACTTTGGATTCACTTTTTCCAAGAGAGTCTGGTCGGAACACAACTTGAATGGTTTTACCAATTGGATGGCTCTCGCGTAAATACTTGGGAGGGGCTAGCTACTGCCTTCTACCATCAATATCAGTACAACGCCGACTTGGCACCAACGAGGGTTTAATTGCAAGGTATGACTATGGGGAAGGATGAAGGATTTAAGGAGTATGCGCAGAAGTGGAGAGACCTTGCAAGTAGGGTCCAACCTCCCTTGACTGATAGGGAACACATTGACATGTTCATGAGCACATTATCTGGTCCTTTCTTTAATCTGTTGGTTGGCTGCTCTTCTTTTGGTTTCACCGAATTAATCCTAACCGGTGAAAGATTAGAAAGTGGCATTAAGAGTGGAAAGATCTTTATGGCATCTACTTCCACTCCCAATCCTGTCAAGAAACCTTTTGCCGCAAAGAAAGAAGTTAATGCTATGTATAGAGCAAAGGCCCATACCAAAATGAATAATCATCCATCTGTTAATGTTGTCCGAATCTCCAATCCGACTGCTACTCAAAGACCATCTACCAATCATCAATGGGTTGAAGCTCCAAGAAGACAGTTCACGAGGTTAGGCATGTCATTATATCAAGCCCTTCAACATCTGCTCAGGACCAATTTAGTGATGTTGCGGGATCCTCCTGCCAACCCTGACACCTGGTCACCGAGATATAATCCAAATGCAAAGTGTGCTTATTATTCAAACAGCCAGGGCATGAGATTGATCAGTGTTGGGCCCTGAAGAACAAAATCCAGGATTTAATCGACAACAAGACTATTGAATTTGATCCTCCTCCTACGCCAAATGTAATTACCGCTCCAATGCCGAAGCGCGACAAAGGTGTTAATGCCATCGAAGATACAACTTTCATTGCCTCCGTCAAAGGGTTAGCTACTCCATTGAATGTAATCAAGAGCAATCTGTTGAAAGTTGGGACTTTCCCCGACTGTGAAAAAGACTGTGTGGGTTGTATGAGACAATCGGATGAGTGTGAAAAACTGAGGAAATGTATATAACGCCTAATAGATAGCTGCGAAATTCTATTCGAAAAGAATCCTGCCATCAAAAATTCAGTCGACAAAGCTGAAGACCTGGCCAACATAACAATTTCAAACAAACCTCTTAGGATCTCATCCAAAGGTCCTATCAGGATTTCAAACGAACCAATCATTGCTCCTCTCATAATCACAAAGCGGTTCCATGGAATTATGGTGTCAATGTTTATTACCATGGGGTAAAACAAGATTCTTGGATTAATGATAATGAAGCAGGTGTTACTAATATCACTGGTTCTAGTAAAGTCATAAGAACAGGAAGAGTCTTTTCCCCTGATATCTCTCCACCAACCACTACTGCAATTCCAGTCCGCATAACCAACGACAATGCTGGTGGCAGTGCTAAAGGGAAAGAAAGTGAGCCTGCTAGGGAAGAGGAACTTGCTAAAAATATTGTTATGGAAGAACCATCCACTCAAGAGATGGAGGAGATTCTGAAAATCATCAAGAAAAGCGACTTCAAAATAGTAGAGCAGTTGCAACAAACCCCTTCTAAAATATCAATGTTGTCCCTATTGCTATGTTCCGGCGCCCATGCACAAGATCTGATTAAGTTCTTGAAAAAGGCTCACGTGCCTCAAGAAACCACAACCAACCAGTTTGAGAACTGCGTAGCAAGTCTGACCGCTGACAATGGTATGGGGTTCTCTGATGCAGATTTAACTCCCATGGGAAAGAATCACAATAAAGCCTTGCATGTTTCTGTTGAATGTAAGGGGGCCACTCTGGCACATGTTTTGGTAGACACGGGCTCATCTTTAAACGTGTTACCCAAAGGCGCTTTAGATCGGCTAGATTTTGAAGGTTTGGTTTTGAAGCCAAGTGATATTGTTATGAGGGCATTTGATGGGTCGAAAAGGATGGTTCATGGAGAGGTGGATCTCCCAATTAAGGTTGGTTCACAGATTTTTAACTCCACATTCTACATAATGGATATACGGCCTGCGTATTCTTGCTTTCTTGGGCGCCCATGGATCCATGGGGCAGGTGCAGTCACTTCTACTCTCCACCAGAAATTAAAATACCCAGTTCAAGGGAAGGTTGTCACTGTTTGCGGTGAAGAAGAATTTATGGTAAGCCACCTCACTTCTTTCAAGTATGTAGAAATGGATGGCGAATTCATAGAGACTCCTTTCCAGACATTTGAAGTTATGGCCACCACCAAAATCTCCTCCGACACTCCAATGGCCGATAAAGTTATTCCCAAGATGGTTTCTCTTAAGGATGCCCGTGCGGTGGTAGAAGAAGGAAACAATGAGATGTGGGGTCAGCTCTCTGACATCCCGTTCAAGGAAGATAAGTTTGGGATAGGTTTCACCTCCAAAGCTTAGAAATAAATTAGAGATGCTCGTACGGGAAAGTCGTCTCTCCCCCTCAAGAGTCATGAAGTGAATGCCATAGAAGATTCTGATAATGAGTGTGCTTTTGAAGACTGGATCTACCCAATAACCGAAGGGAAACCCAACAATTGGCATGCGAAGGACTTTGTGCCCATCTCCTTCATGGAGGAGTAATCTACTTGTTTTTGCTTTTAATCAATTCAAGAACTCTTTTTCTGTAATATTTTGATATTGACTTTTAAGCCATATGCCTAGACTGGGGCACTTTGGTTCTTTTGTCTATGATTTTATATTTTGTTCATCTAATCATATGATCATTCAGTACATTGGACTCTTTTGCATTAAAATATTTGTGTTCATTGTCTTTCTTTTTTCAAATACATTTCCAAAAAGATAGCCATGTATCTTACATGCACACACACACACACACACACACTCTTGCAGGTCTACATCCACTCTGGATCCTATTGCCAACAACTCTATTCTTGCCAACTATGACTTTGAATGTCCCATCAACCAAGCCGAAGACGAAATCGAGGAAGATTGTGACATACCAGGAGAACTAGCCAGACTTCTGTTGCAAGAGGAAAAGGCCATTCAACCATATGAAGAGTCAATTGAGGTTATCAACCTGGGTACTGAGTCAGATAAGAAGGAAATCAGGATCGGTGCTAATTTGGAAAGCAGTGTCAAAAGCTGTTTGGTTCAGATGTTGCGCGATTATATGGAAGTATTTGCTTGGTCGTATAAAGATATGCCTGGGTTGGATACCGACATTGTGGTTCATCGTCTGCCAACTAAAAAATGATGCCATCCTGTTAAACAAAAAGTTCGTCGCATGAGACCTGACATGTCTGAAAAGACCAAAGCCGAAGTAATGAAACAGTTTGATGCAGGATTCCTAGCTGTAACATCCTATCCTCAATGGGTGGATAATATAGTACTAGTGCCAAAGAAAGACGAGAAAGTTCGCATGTGCATAGACTATAGGGATCTGAATAGGGCAAGCCCCAAGGATGATTTCCCTCTACCACACATTGACGTCTTAGTCGATAATACCGCTTAGCATAAAGTCTTCTCATTCATGGACGGCTTCTCGGGCTATAATCAAATAAAGATGGCTCCCGAAGATATGGAAAAAACTACTTTCGTTACACAATGGGGAACTTTCTGCTACAAGGTCATGTCGTTCGGATTAAAGAATGCAAGGGCAACATATCAAAGGGCTATGGTGGCTTTATTTCATGACATGATTCATCATTAGATAGAGGTATATGTGGATGATATGATCGCCAGATCACAAACCGAAGAAGAAAATCTCAGTCACCTGCACAAACTATTTGAGAGACTGAAGAAATACAAACTGAGGTTAAACCCTAACAAGTGCACATTCGTAGTACGCTCTAGAAAGCTTCTAGGATTTGTTGTCAGCAATAAAGGCATTGAAGTTGATCCCGCCAAGATAAAGGCCATCCAAGAAATGCCGGTCCCTCGTTCTGAAAAAGAAATCAGAGGATTCTTGGGTCGTCTCAATTACATTGCCCATTTCATATCACACTTAACTGCTACCTGTGAGCCACTCTTCAAACTCTTGAAGAAAGATCAGGTAGTCAAATGGAACGATGAATGCCAGATTGCCTTTAACAAAATCAAGGAATACCTACAAGAACCTCCTATTCTCATGCCTCCGGTTGAAGGAAGACCGTTAATCATGTACTTGACAGTACTAGAGAATTCTATGGGGTGTGTTTTGGGCCAACATGACGAGTTTGGCCGAAAAGAGCATGCAATTTACTACCTAAGCAAAAAGTTTACCGACTGTGAAACCAGATATTCACTGCTCGAGAAAACTCGTTGTGCTTTAGCGTGGTCTGCTCACCGGCTAAGGCATTACATGTTGACTCATACCACTTTGTTGATTTCTAAGATGGATCCGATTAAGTACATCTTCAAAAAACCTGCCCTTTCCGGACGAATAGCCAGATGGAAAATGATCTTGAATGAGTACGACATTCAATACACAAATCAAAAAGCCATCAAAGGAAGTGTACTAGCAGATCATTTGGCCCATCAAGTTGTGGATGATTATCAGTCAATGAACTTCGACTTCCCTGACGAGAATATTATGCTGGTAACCTACTGTGCAAAACCTAGACCGTATGACGGACCTGAACAAGTATCCCGATGGACTATGGTATTTGATAGGGCTTCCAATGCCTTAGGTAATGGAATTGGTGTTGTGATCATCTCTCCTGAAGGTTACCATACTCCCTTTACCACCAGACTGTGCTTCGATTGTACAAATAATATGGCCGAGTATGAAGCATGCATCTTAGGTCTAAGGGCTGCCATTGACTTAAGGATCAAGCATTTGGCTGTGTATGGAGATTCCGCTTTAGTGATCAGCCAAGTAAAAGGAGATTGGGACACTAAACACCCTAATCTTATCCCTTACAAGGAGTTTGTGCTATCCCTAATTCCCTACTTCGAAGAAATCACGTTTGAGCACTTCCCTAGAGAAGAAAACCAGTTGGCTAACGCTCTGGAAACCATGTCCTCAATGTTCAAAGTCAGATGGGACAACGAAGCCCATATGATAACAATTGAAAGATTTGATGAACCTGCACATTGCTATGAGCTTGACACCGATACGGAAAAGCCATGGTACCATGAGGTAATGAGATACCTTGAAGCGCAAGAGTATCCAGAGGGAGCATCTATCAATGACAGAAAGTTCTTACGAAGATTTGCATCCAAATTCTTCCTAAGTAATGGGATATTGTACAAGCGCAACCATGATTCAACTCTACTCCAATGTGTGGATAAGATGGGGGCAGAGGAAATCATGGAAGACATGCACGATGGCCTTTTCGGTACTCACTCAAGTGGGCATACAATGGCTAAGAAAATCTTAAGAGCTGGCTACTATTGGTCAACGATGGAGACAGATTGCCATCAACATTCAAGAACTTGTCACAAATGCCAAATCTACGCTGACAAGGTCCATGTACCTCCAATCCCTCTGAATGTCATGACCTCTCCGTATCCCTTTGCAATGTGGGGTATAGACATGATCGAAGAGATCAAGCCCACAGCTTCCAACGGACACCGCTTCATTCTTATCGCTATCGACTATTTCACCAAATGGGTCGAAGCCGCCTCATTTGCCTCAGTCACCAAGAACGTGGTAGCCAGATTCATCATACATAATCTTATCTATCATTATGGTATCCCCGAAAAGATCATTACCGACAATGGGACTAACCTCAACAACACCATGATCAGGGAACTGTGCACTCAATTTAAGATCAAGCATCACAATTCTTCTCCCTATAGACCGAAAATGAATGGCCAGTCGAAGCAGCCAACAAAAATATCAAGAAGATTGTGCAGAAAATGGTAGTAACCTATAAAAATTGGCATGAGATGCTACCATTTGCTCTACATGGTTACCGTACTTCAGCTAGAACATCAACTGGGGCAACTCCCTTCTCTCTAGTCTATGGCATGGAAGTTGTTTTTCCAGTGGAAGTTCAAATTCCCTCGCTGAGGATTATGATTGAGGCAGGCCTAAGTAAAGACGAATGGATTCAGACGAGATTGGATCAGCTGAACTTGATCGATGAAAAATGATTAGCTACTATCTGCCATGGTCGGACGTATCAAAAACGGATGATTAAAGCTTTCAACAAAAGGGTCAAGCCTCGAGTATACCAAGTTGGTGACCTGGTAGTAAAACGCACCGTTCTACCACAAAGTGACCCCAGAGGAAAATGGACCCCCACCTATGAAGGGTCGTTTGTTGTCAAAAGAGTTTTCTCTGGCGGTGCCATGATACTGGCCACCATGGATGGTGAAGACTTCCCACATCCTATAAACGCGGACATAGTTAAAAAATACTACGCATAAGAGACCCGTTAGGTTGACACACCTAAGCAAAAATTAGGGCATCCCGACAAACCAAAAGGTTTGGGCAAAAATTAGGGATATATACAAAAGATTGTACACCCGACAAGTTAAAAACCCGAAAGGGCGACTTGGGGAAAAAAGGGTATCCTGGTGGACCAAAAACCCGAAAGGGCGGTTCAAGCAAAAATTAAGGATTAGAAGCGTACGACTATGTCCCGTGAAATCAACACGGTCAATACTATCACCAAGGTCTAAGTTCAAGTGGTCTAGGATCAATCCAATAAACTTCGATCAACGGCAAGGGACGTTCAAAGACACTGGGGCAATAGTAAAGCTGAAAGGCAATGAGATCATTTCACATGGCTATTTGTTTTTCATTCTTAATTTTCTTTTCGAAGATTTCCTCTTACTAGGATTTCCGTCTCTATGTACAAAAACGCCTGTTCATGGGCAAAATATTAATACAAATACACTTTGAAGTGCAAAATTGCCTGTCTCTGTTTTGAATGCAAATTTGTCCAATGACTAAAATTGAATGAATATATGCATATGAACATAATTAAAGCTATTTGGCACATGTGTCCTGCCAAGCAGCAGCCTCAACAGGGCATCAGTGCACAACTACAGTAAGCATCCCTTTAATGAATGTGAAGTAGCCCCACAGAGTTATCTCACCATCATTATCCCCACCAGGGCGTTGGCAATAAACCTTTCCCCAACGGAGTTGCCCGCAAAATATCCTTGCACGGGACGATCCTTGGCCAGAGTCTCAATCTCTTGACATCTTTTTTCCAGCTAAAGCCTAGGAGATCTCTTCTTAAAAGGGAATTCATCTCCTCAGCAGATTTTATTCCCCACAGAGTTTATCTCGTCATCATTATCCCTATTGGAACAACCCCAATACAACCTTTCCCCAGCGGAATTGCCTACAAAAATTTCTTCACAAAGGATAAACCCCCTGCCAGAGCCTCAATCTCTCGACAACTTCTACAAGTTTGAAGCCTAGAGGTCTCCGTCTAAAATAAATTCATCTCCTCAGCAGGGTTTATTTCCCCAACAGAGTTATTTCCCCGGGCCAAGTGCAAATTCCTCAACGTACAAGACACCCTGATTTCCCCAGTGGAGTATATCTCCCAACCAGGGTTTTCTGTCCCCAGTGGAGTATATCTCCCAACCAGGAGTTTTTATCCCCAGTGGAGTATATCTCCCAACTAGGAGTTTTTATCCCCAGTGGAGTATATCTCCCAACCAGGGTTTTCTATCCCCAATGGAGTATATCTCCCAACCAGGGTTTTCTATCCCCAGTGGAGTATATCTCCTAACCAGGGTTTTCTGTCCCCAGTGGAGTATATCTCCCAACCAGGAGTTTTTATCCCCAGTAGAGTGTATCTTCTAACCGAGATTTTATTCTCCAAGTTGAATCCAGCTGAATAAACACTCCCCACTGAGTCCATCTTCCCCAGCGGAATATGTCTTCCAACCAAGATTATATTCCCCCAGCGGAGTACAAATCCCTCAACGGAACCCAAATTCCCCATTTGAGTCTGAATCGCCCAGCTGAGTACATCTTTTCCTACCAAGGTTATTTTCTCCAAAACAGAATCTATCCTCCCCAGATGAGTCCATCATCCCCAGCTGAGTATATCCTCCCCAAGATAAGTCTGCCTCGCCTGACTGAGTCTATACTCTCCAGTTATAATTTCCCCTTCAAATGACTGCAAATTACAGGGCCACAACCCCTAATCCCTAGTAAAGTCTTCAACAAAGCCTTTATTATTACCAAGAAATGCTATGAAGCCTGGATCCGACCAGATATTAGCACAATGTTCAAGTTATTTTGAAGCCTGGACCCGACCAGATAACTGTTTGATTTCTTTGATTACTGAAGCCTGGATCCAACCAGATAACAGTTTGATTTCTTCGATTACTGAAGCTCGGATCCGACTAGATAACAGTTTGACTTCTTGAGTTACTGAAGCCTGGACCCGACCAGATAACAGTTGATCTCATTTCTCAAAAAGCTATGAAAACCTGGACACGACCAGCCCAACTCTTCAAAGATATAGAAGAACCTAAACTTAATCCAACCAAGGTTTTAACTACTTGTTCCCAAGTAAAGTTGCCTCTTGATTCCCCAACAAAGGACTGAGAAACCTGGACCCGACCAGATATCATTCCTCATTTCTATCTTTTCAAGAAAGTCATTGCGAAGCCTGGGTCCGACCAGATAGCAATCATCCTCAGAGATTCGTTGTGAAGCCTGGACCCGACCAGATAACAACTAAATCACCAAGCAGTTCATTGTAAAGCCTGGACCCGACCAGATAACAATTAACTTCATCAGAAATCTGCAAAGCCTGGACCCAACCAGATAACAGTTTTCAGAACCAATTCATTGTGAAGCCTGGACCCGACCAAATAACAATTAACTTCATCAGAAATCTGCAAAGCCTGGACCCAACCAGATAACAGTTTTCAGAAGCAGTCTATTATGAAGCCTGGACCCGACCAGATAATGATTGACCACATCAAACCTCAAAAATCTGTAAAGCCTGGACCCGACCAGATAACAGTTTTCAGAACCAGTTCATTGTGAAGCCTGGACCCGACCAGATAACAATTAACTTCATCAGAAATCTGCAAAGCTTATACCCGACCAGATAACAGTTTTCAAAAGCAGTCTATTGTGAAGCCTGGACCCGACCAGATAATGATTGACCTCATCAAACCTCAAAAATCTGCAAAGCCTGGACCCGACCAGATAATAGTTTTTAACCAGATTATTGTGAAGCCTGGACCCGACCAGATAACAGTTTTCAAACGGTATCTTATGAAGCATGGACCCGACCAGATAATAATTAGCCATGATCCCCAGAAACTCACTATGAAACCTGGATTCGACCAGAAAATAGTACAACTTTCCAAAAGACCATAAAGCCTGGACCCGACCAGATAGCAGTCTTCAGGAAGTTACTGTGAAGCCTGGATCTAACCAGATAATAGTTAATTCACCCTTACTTCCAACAAGTTACTGTGAAGCCTGGATCCGACTAGATAACAGTTAACCTCCACATCCCTAACAAGTTGTTATGAAATCTAGACCCGATCAGATGACTATTCAATTTCAAGGAATTTTCTGCAAAGCCTGGATCCGACCAGATAGCAGTTAATTCATCCCTTCCCCCGGTAAGTTACCATGAAACCTGGACCCGACCATATAGCAACCGACTACTTCATCCTCAGCAACTATGAAGCCTGGATCCGACCAGATAATAGCTGATCCTTGAGTAATGCTCCCCAGCAGAAGCATCTCTTCAATAGAAATTGAAGATATGCATATTCTTCATTTTCAACGGGCAATCAAGGATTCAACCTCCGAAGATTTCCTCAGCAGTAGTCAGGGATTTATTTTCCAGGACAAAAACACACATTTCGCATTCATACGTCACAGCGTGTACATAACAATGCATTTAGCATGATACCACATCTGGTAAGCATCATGCAAGCATCTACATTTTCCTAACCCCTTTCTCACAGGTAAAATAGCAAGTCCAGTATGGATCAACAGGAGATTTGTGCTGATACTTCTTCCAAAGTTTACCAACATTCCTCCAAATGGAATCTATAAGCCCATTCACCATTCATCTTCGAGTGCAAATTTTCGGGCACTCTAGTGTTCAAACTTCTTTCACCATCAAGTCATGAATGTCAGATCTGCCAATCTAACTCTTCAGGCTCAAGAAGTTTGAACAGGGGAAGTTGTTGCACCCTAAAATTTGCTCTCTCATTTCTCAAGGGGTCACCCTGGATCCTCAAGTGTTCCTTCATCAAGTCTCCAGGCCTTGAATTACCAAATTTTCCAAGCAAACCACTCACAATGGCAAAACGGTCATTTGCATGCTCAAAATGTCTGACTTTGACTTTTGGATCAAAATCAAATCAGAAAAATCATATTTCATCAAGACATATTGGAATATGAAGTTTGCTTCATCAAGAGTTTCAAAAGTCAAATCTTACTTTGGAAGAATCAAATTCTAAAGACAGAAATTTTTCTAAGTATTTAAGAAACATAACAATTTCAGAACTTTTGAGCCATTGTTCACAGTCAGCAAATTCTGGATGTTCTCAAGACAGAGTTTAGTCAGAACTTCTGAGCTAGTGTTCATAACGGTCCAGTCAGAGTTTGGAGAGTTTAAGTCAAAGAAGGTAACAAAGCGTGCTGTAAGTATACTGGAAGTTCTGAAGGATCCCTTAGAACATGCTAAGTCAGAAGATAAGAAGATCAGAAGATGAGATGCCACGCTGAAGTAGAACTTCTAATCCAGAGTCAAGCAAGGATCTGAAATATCACATGGGAACTCATTTAATACTCACAAACCGCCTATGAGTCTTTATCCAAGGGAGTCTTTCCACGTGTACCCCTACTGTCTTGGGAAGACAATATTCTGTGCAAAAGTATATTAGGCCAATGCGCTGTCTATACTTTTCCTTAATTCACGCTGCTAAATCCAGTTGAGGCGCTGTTAACCATCCAACTTGAAGGCAATGAACCACCACTTGTTTAAGCTTACTTCAAGAGTAAGTCAGCATCAAGCAGGTGATGTTGGTGCCACTTGACCGCCCCAACTGCAAAAATTTCCCTATAAATAGAACATCATTTGCACACTGAAAACCCCCACCACCTCTCTCTTGACCAGACCTCTCTCCTTTTTACCAGAAAATTTGTGAAAGAAACGAAAGAATTGAGAAATAAGGCTTTGAACCACTGCAAAAATTCGAAGAACCCAGGAAACTATAAACACAAAATACCAAAATCTTAGCATTGATTCATTATATCCAAACTCCATTTTTCCTCAAGTGTTCTTGATTTAAGCCATCCCAGATTCTGTAATCAAAACAGTAACACGTTCTCCATTCACTTTCATTACAAAGGAGTCAGAATATCACCCCTTTGGCTGCTTCAGATATTGCACACTTCCATCCTGCTGAGTATGTGAAGAAGCTACTCAGAACATCACCAGAATTCAAGAACAAGCTCCAGTTTACAGAATCCTTTCAATCTGCAAGGTAAGTTTTGCTGACTCTCTTCATAACTGATTAAACATTGTCAGATTTTTGCATATTCAGCATAATATAGATATTCTGATCCTGAAGATGTACATATTCTAAAAATTCATGCATCTTCTTGCCTGAGTAAAAGAAATCCCAGTTCAGAGCTTCATAAAGAAAATAAGACTCAGCATTAGAACTAGCAAATAGATGTTGCCTCTGATTCTTGCTTCTTATATTTCATGAAATTTATCATAACTATTATGCATGCACCTTCTGTTTAGTAAATGACTAAGCTGCAGATGTTCTGACTGGCCAGGAGAGAGGCAAAGTTCTGACAGTGGTGTTAGAACTTCTGAAAACTTCTAAATTTTCAGAAGGTCCAGAACTTCTGAACTTCCATGTTTTTCTAACATGTTTCTGTTTGTGCAACAAGATAGCGTCGGAACTTCTGACCTCTTCTACTTTGCGTTGGTTATATTTTCTTCTCTTTTATTTTATTTTTTTATATTTTATTTCTAATCAAAAAACAAAAAAAAAACACCAAAAATATTTTACATTTGCATGATGTGATCGGTGGAAATAGAATTGACTGTTTTGGAATGTTGGTTTGCGAAATGTCGCGGTAAGCAAGAGTCGCCACCGTCTTTTATGTTCTCCAACAAGGAAAGGACAAAAGCACAGCAAAATTCCTTTTCGAGATGTTTCTCGGTTCGGGAGGTAGATTATAGAAAGGGAAGGTGTTAGCACCCTTTCTATCCGTGGTTATCCACGGGCTCTTAGGTACTTGCTCATTATGTTTTCAAAAAAATGTTTGCTTTTCTTGTGTTTGTGGGTTTTGAAAAAGTTTGTTTGAAAACTTCTAGGTAACTCTTGTATCAGTCCTCAAGAGTGTATGAAGTGTTTGTTTGAAAACTTTTTGAAAGTGTAGGTGCGAAAAGTTGTTTTTGTTTTTTGAAAGAGCAAATACCCAGGAGAAATCTACCTACTCTAAGGAATTAAGCTGTGTAAGAGTCCTTTAGACAGTACTATCCCACTATTGAGAAGTAGGTAGCATCGTCGTTGGAGTTATTCTGGTCAATTCGATTATAGGGACATGTGTGGTCACCAAAGCAATAGTAGGACGCCTTAGCGGTAACCCTAATATCCTAGATCCTTTTTTATCCGAGGCAACCGTTTCGAGGCAACTGGATCTTTAGACAGGAGGGCGACCTCTAAAACACCCTATACTTAATGAACACCTCGAGGCAACCAAGTGAGGCGTACCCTAGGAGTGGCATGCGCACGTGTGTCAGTTCATGTTAAATTATCTTGTACATGTTTATTGGTGAGCTACGAGTTGATTTTATCTTTCATACAAGTCTTGTCATTCATAGTTAACAGTTAATAATTGTGCGGAAAATAAATTGCGGAAAGTGAATCTACGCTATTACAAGGCGTCGGGTATTTACATCGCCAAAAACATAACCCTTGAAAATAAATTGCGGGAAAATAAAGAAAGCGATAAAAGCCCTAATTATCTATTACATTCTCGGAGCATATACATTAATATGATCAAAATAATGAATTAAAAATAAATATGCGCGCAAAGAAATTGAATTGGAGAAGTCTTTTAGGGTTTTGACCCTTTTTGAGAAAAGAATGGAATTTTGGTCTTTTTTTGTAATTAATTAAACCTAATTCTAATTAATTAAATAATTACAAGAGAAACGTATTTTTTTTAGTTTTTTATGTTTTAATGAAAATAAAAATAAAATAAAATAAAGTTGTCAAAACCCTAATTCTAGATTGATTTTATTTATTGCAAAAATTGTCAAAGTTAACCTAATTAACTAAATTAATTATATTTAGAATTTATTTACAAAAATAATTAAATTAAGGTGAAATTAATAAATAATAATAATAATAAGAAAATATTGTTTTCTGAATTAATTTTGAAAATAATTATTTGTTAGTTAATAATAATAATGATAATAATTATAATTAAAAGAAAATAAAAGAAAAGGAAAATAAAAAGAAATAATAAACCAGGGGGGGTGCCAGGCCTTTTTTGGAGGTGAGTTTAGAAATTCCTGGCCCATTAAGCTGCAAGCCTGTTTTGACCTTTGAGATTGTATATGGTACGTATTGACTGGGAGCATGGTAATCACTCACTCTTGGCCTTTGGATGCATGCCTGTAGCCACTTGGCACCTGGATGTTTGGGATGCATGGTGGGACGCTTTGGATAGCCTGCATAGGAACACATGAAGAAAAGAACAAACAAATATTTTGGGGGACCTGGGATTCGAACCCAGGTCCCAATGATCAATACACAAATGCCTTGGCCATCTGAGCTGCACGCTTCATTCGTTATTAAGACAACACGCAATTATTATATTAGTAAACCAAAACATATGCCTGAAAAAAAATATAAACGCGCGATTTTTGAAAACGACGAATAGGAGGGAGACGCGTCAGCGTCTTCTTCGTTTATCACTGGTTTTTTACCTGCGGATTTTCATCCGCAGGAAGCTCCGTAGGTTCTTCCTAAAATTATCCCTAGGCTTCAAAAACTCATTCCAAGACCATGGTTGGTCTCGTCTCCATCTCCTGATCACTCATGTACCAACCATTGTGGTCAATTTTCCCTGCACTGAAAACGCCTAAAAAGTAAGCACATAAACCCTAGAATCGGGCATCTCAGTATAGGGCATAAAAACAAAATTGGCTATTGCAGTTATGTTAGAAATCAAGCAATGAATATGAATATGACAACGTTTTGAAGAAAAAATGCAAGAATTGAGAGTTGAGGTTTCGTGTTCAGGGGCCAGTTTGTGAGAACTTACAGCGATGTTCAGTGGATCTTAGGACGTGATTTTGGTCACGTTAGCTTCAGTGGATAGCAAGGAAGGGAACCACATTCTTATTTTTGTCTGAAAACGCCTCCAATAGTGTTCTTGATCTCCCACTTTTCTAACACTTTTTCAGTTTTTCCTTGGCTGTTTTTAGCAATGCTTAGGTCGTGAATTAGGTTTAGACTCCTTGTATATGTATAAGGCAATCAGTCTAGGTCAAAATTTGGGCTTGTATCTTTGTGTATTGAAGTTTGGAGATTTGATTGACCACCATTGAAAACCTTTCCAAATTTGAAGCAAATCTAAGATTTTATGCACAAAAAAAGCCCTAGCACGAATTGGTTAGTTGGCACACGATATATGAAAGTTGTTCAAATCATAAAGATACTATTCCATTGATTTTTAGATTTTATTTGAATTATTATAGATTTAAAATGAATTAAATCAATAAAAATTAAATAAAATAGAAAAATAAATGTTTGATCTTGAAATTAATCATGGGACACGTGTGTGGCATGACAAGGCTGAATCAAGTGGAAGAAAGTGGGCCCTTTTGTCAAAAGTTGAAGTTTTAAGGATAGTTGACTTTTGCAATTTCACAAAAATTTCCCAATTTCTCCAATGCATATCTTGCTCAATTTTGATCATATGAACATGTTCTTGGACATTTTGGAAAGGTCTTGAAGTCATCTAACCAATGCCTTTGGTCCCATGTCATTTGGATTTACCAATCTCAAGTTATGGTCTTTGACTTAAAGTGCATTTTTGTTGACTTTTGAAATTGACCTATAATGTAGAAATTGATAACTTTTTGTGAGAGCATTTCTTGGACTTGGAATATGAAGATGAGTTGTAGGAAATGTCATCCCCTTCAAAATGAGAATTGGATGGGATTTTTCTGATGAACCATGAAAAAGTTATGCCTTGGTCAAGATACAGTTGACTTTTCTACTGTCCAAAAATAGTAACTTTTTGCATCTTGATGATTTTTGAGCCATCCTTGTGGAATCATGATCAAGACTTGATCAAATGATGATTGTGGACTCAAAATAAGATGTTGACCAAAAAATTTGACTTTTGACTGTAAAATGACCATTTTGCCCCTGCAGTTGATTGTGAAGCAAATGGAGCTTTTGATTGTGCAAACTGGCATTGTGAGACTTGAGACTTGGCATGTAGATGCTTGACAATATATATAGGCCTATGGGACTTGATTGGACCACTGAAAACCTCAAATTCCTTGAAAGAACCAAAACCCTAATTTTGACTGGCTTATGAGGCATTTGGACTGTGCAACCCTTGAGTGGTCTTGAACCACTTGAAGATGATTCTTGACAAACCTTGAAGAATATGGGAGGGCAAATTTTGGGGTACAACAGTTGCCCCTGTTCAATCTTCTTAGACCTGAGGATGTAGATTGGCTTGCGTGCCTTTTGTGATTCGAAGGTGGAAGATGATTGAACACTAGAGTGCCCAGAAATTTGCACTCGCATAGTGGAGTATCAGCAATGTGATGTCGGGAATGGACTTATATATGCCATTTGGAGATATGATGGATAGGAGAATGGGCTTATAGATGCCATCTGGAGACGTGACAGAATCTTGTCGGGAATGGGCTTATAGATGCCATTTGGAAATGTAATGGATAGTTGTGGAGATGGGCTTAAAGATGCCATCCAGGGGTGTCGATCGCGTAAGAGATTCCTTAGCGAGAACTTGCGTACCTGAGAAAGAAAGATAATTTCCTGGCTTGTTACAGGGGTTGATCTTCAAACTCTTCATGCAGATATGCCCTGGCTAGATACAGGTATCGAATCTACAATCAATCGCTCACAGATATGCCCTGGCTAGATACAGGTATCGAATCTGGAACTTCAAAAGGTTGGTAGAGATAGCTTTCCTGGCTGGATACAAGTGTAGACCTCTGACCTGAGAATGAAAGATAATTTCCTGGCCTATTACAGGGGTTGATCTTCAAACTCTTCATGCAGATATGCCCTGGCTAGATACAGGTATCGAATCTACAATCAATCGCTCACAGATATGCCCTGGCTAGATACAGGTATCGAATCTGGAACTTCAAAAGGTTGGTCGAGATAGCTTTCCTGGCTGGATACATGTGTAGACCTCTGACCTGAGAATGAAAGATAATTTCCTGGCCTGTTACAGGGGTTGATCTTCAAACTCTTCATGCAGATATGCCCTGGCTAGATACAGGTATCGAATCTACAATCAATCGCTCACAGATATGCCCTGGCTAGATACAGGTATCGAATCTGGAACTTCAAAAGGTTGGTCGAAATAGCTTTCCTGGCTGGATACAGGTGTAGACCTCTGACCTGAGAATGAAAGATAATTTCCTGGCCTGTTACAGGGGTTGATCTTCAAACTCTTCATGCAGATATGCCCTGGCTAGATACAGGTATCGAATCTACAATCAATCGCTCATAGATATACCCTGGCTAGATACAGGTATCGAATCCGGAACTTCAAAAGGTTGGTCGAGATAGCTTTCTTGGCTGGATACAGGTGTAGACCTCTGACCTGAGAATGAAAGATAATTTCCTGGCCTATTACAGGGGTTGATCTTTAAACTCTTCATGCAGATATGCCCTGGCTAGATACAGGTATCGAATCTACAATCAATCGCTCACAGATATGCCCTAGCTAGATACAGGTATCAAATCTGGAACTTCAAAAGGTTGGTCGAGATAGCTTTCCTGGTTGGATACAGGTGTAGACCTCTGACCTGAGAATGAAAGATGACTTCCTGGCTAGATACAGGTATTGATCTTCAAACTCTTCATGTAGATATGCCCTGGCTAGATACAGGTATCGAATCTATAATCAATCGCTCACAGATATGCCCTGGCTAGATACAGGTATCGAATCTGGAACTTCAAAAGGTTGGTCAAGATAACTTTCCTGGCTGGATACAGGTGTAGACATCTGACCTGAGAATGAAAGATGACTTCCTGGCTAGATACAGGTATTGATCTTCAAACTCTTCATGTAGATATGCCCTGGCTAGATACAGGTATCGAATCTACAATTAATCGCTCACAGATATGCCTTGGCTAGATACAGGTATCGAATCTGGAACTTCAAAAGGTTGGTCGAGATAACTTTCCTGGCTGGATACAGGTGTAGACATCTGACCTGAGAATGAATGATAACTTCCTGGCTAGATACAGGTATTGATCTTCAAACTCTTCATGTAGATATGCCCTGGCTAGATACAGGTATCGAATATACAATCAATCGCTCACAGATATGCCCTGGCTAGATACAGGTATCGAATCTGGAACTTCAAAAGTTGATGGTAGTCGTCTTTTGGTTGACCTTTTCCTGAAAAGGAAAAGTATTAGTTGTATGCAATGTCATGATACATGATGTCATGATGTTCTCAGGAATGAATGAGATTGTATCGTATGCACTTTATCATGTATACTAATAGGAGGTATGAGATGTGATATGTTTATGAATGTATTTTCGTCTGGGAAAATAAATCCTTGACTAATGTCGAGAAGTTTGTTGAATCCTGGGCTGATGTTGAAGAGTAGAGTTCTTTATTTCCGCTGGGGATGATGAACGAAGAATAAACCGGTAGGAGAAGATGACTCCGTTGGGGAATAAACTTGTTGAAGAGATTACTCTGTGGGAAATTACTCTGTGGGGAAGAGATACTTCGCTGAGAATTTAACGATAACTCCGCCGGGGATTCCGTTGATAAGCTTTGTTGGGGAATTTGATGAACTCTGCTGGGGATAGAGAGAACTTTGCTGAGGACGATCTTTCCATTGTAATTTGTTGAGGATAACCCAGTTATAGGCTCTGGTGGGGGATAACCTTCTGAATAAAGCCGGGGAGATGCTTTTGCACTCTGCGGGGGATAAGCTTCCAGAATCTACTGGGGAGATTGATTCAACTCTCCTGGGGAAACTTTTGGACTGTACTGGGGAGATTGATTCCACTGGGGTGTCTGTATTCCTTCGGGGAACAATCTTATATTAAGACTTCCGGGGATGCTTGCTGAGGAATATTTGCATACTCCGCTGGGGAATGTTGAGATCTTCTGGGGATACCCAACTTCCTTAAGGCTGACAGTAGACTAACTTTGCTTGGGGATAGTATCACTGACTTGCTGGGGAATACTGTGCCTTTTTAGGGCTGACGGGAGGCCAGCTCTGCTTGGGGGAGTATTGTTTATTTGTCTTACTCTGCGGGGAGTGAAGGTATTTTGGTCATATTCTTCAGCCGAACCTACCCTGGTACCTCGGTGGACAGAGCAGCTTATATAGTTCAGACAATTCTTATTTCCCCAGCTTCTATGGGAGAAGAGGGCCTATGAGGTGCTTGATGACTGCCGATTGACAAATCTTCTTCTGGTAGGCAAGTGACGAGATGACGGGACATAGTCGTACGCTTTGATCCCTAATTTTTGCCTGGACTGCCCTTTCGGGTTTTCAGTCCATCAAGATACCCTTTTTTGCCCAAGCCGCGTTTTCAGGTTTTCGACTTGCCGGGTGTACAGATTTTTCATTTCATCCCTTATTTTTGCCCGAAACCTTTTGGTTCGCCGGGAAGCCCTTATTTTTGCCTAGGTGTGTCAACCTAGCGGGTCTTTGATTACGCGCAGTATTTTTTCGACTATGTCCACGTTCTCAGAATGCATGGAGTTGTCACTGTCAAAAGTGTTGGTTGTCATATTACCAGAAGCTCTGCAAGATTCATCGCGGGAATTCATGTCCAATGCCCTAAGTGACTCAGGCAGAGATTTGCCCCTGGCTATTTGGCATTTTGAGAGATTCCTTGAATCTTGACTTAACTGCCCCAGATGATGGACAATGATCACGTCTGCCCCTTGGTTGGAAGTGTTTCTTCCACTTGAGATGATCCTTCTTATTGAGGAGGCTTTTTTGTTCACTAGATATTCGTCGCGCGAATTTCACTGCTATTGAACAAATAGTCATATGCAAAAATATTATTTCAAGAATGCAAAGCTTATGTCTGTCTTGAAGTTTTTTTTTGAAAATGCAGTTTTCAATAAAACAAGTGAATTTCTGTAAAATGTGATGTCAACTCAAGATTTTACAGCAAGCCCTACAGGAGTCAGGATACCTTTGGAACAGTATGCTTTCAAACTAACCCATGCTTCAGCTAGGACTTTTAAGGGTTATAACGTGGCCTGGTTCACGGTTTAAGAAACAAAGGATAAAGGCTCAAAGTATATTTGTACCCACCCGCTCTTCGTGATGTTCTTCGATCCTAAACTCAGCTAATCGTGCATTAGATCTTGTTTGAGTCTTTGCTCTGATATTCCAGTGGTGGTTCGGATACTGACAATTTATTTTGAACAGGCAGTCATTTCTTTTTTGTGGAGGGTTTGTAGGACCTCTTTCTTTTTGATTTTATTATCCCTGTTTTTTTTGCCTGAGCTGTTTCTTTTATGATTACAGTCAGCGGGATGCCCCAGTTTTTGTAAGTCTCCTTTATAGGTTTTGACTTATTAGGCTTTTATTTTGAGAAATAATGACTGCCTGTCCTTATGATTATACGGAACCATCACCGTCTCTTGTTTCGGAAGGACTTCTTTGATGCTATTTTGTGCACCTGGATCACTGAGTGATGCCCTTCATTGTGCACCTGCATTAACTGAGAGAACTACCCTGCCCCAGGTTATGATTAAGGGTTTTAATTTTTGAAAATAAAAACTCCAACTTCTTTGGCTCGAAGGGGTTGACGAGGGATTGTCTTCCTTATAACTCCACTGTTTAGGATTTGAAACAATGCCTGTACCTCATCAGCGGGGTCTGTTCAAAAGCATACTGTAAATATCGTGGTATCGTTTTCGTCATCCTCCCTCAAGAGGCTTAGAATTTTTTAATCGAGAATTGAACATCACAAAATGAAAGCAATTTTAAGCATAGTGAATACGAATGGATTGATTCAAGATAGACATATGTAATGCATTAATGAAATAAAAGAGTTTGACATGATAATAATTGTTTGAATAAGCAAAGAAAAATACACTTGAATTCAAATGAACAAAGGTCTCTTAGTTTGAACTAGTCCTCTCAGATGGAGAATTCCCAGCAGAAGATTTTCATCTTGCCATCCGGCATAAACTCCAGCACCCTTCCGTCAATCAAGTCTTGGGTCTTGTTCTTCAGAGTCCAACAGTTATCGGTGTCATGTCCTGGACCGTCAGAGTGGTATGCACACCTTTCATAGGGGTGATAGGTAGGAACAGAGGTGTTGGGATTCCGAGGAGGATCCTTCAAAGTAATCAGCCCTGCCTTCAACAATTGTTGTAGCGCTTGAGTTGGTGACATGTTGATCTTGGTAAATTGCCTCCTGGGCTTGTTTGGCTTGCTCTGATCAACCTGTAGTTCTTGGTGAGGTTGTTGTTGGACCCTCGATGTAGTAGCAACTTGGAGACGTCCATTCTTCACCATACCAAACTCTTGTCTTCTTGGAGGCTGATTACTGGTTTGATCCCCAGCCTTGACCGTTTGCTTCATACTATTGTATTTCTCTTGATGAAGTTGGTTGATCATGGCTCTCAACTCTTCTTGTTCCTGAGCTAAGCCTTGGATAAGAGCCATCTGCCCCATCATCTGGGTTCTCATTGCATCTACCTCAGCTTGCAGATGTTTCAGCCGCTCGTCCTTACCGTCTTCAGGACTCTTCTTGACCAAATTCCCCATGAGGAGTGCTCTCAACTCTTCATGCCCCTTGGATAGGATTAGGAAGATTTCCCTGAACTGAGTCTCTTGAGTATGAGGATCCTGGTTGTCTGGTTGGAAAGCCATTGCTGAAATAAACAGCGAAGGAGATAAGTGACCTGAAAGAGGGTACCTGTAATGCAATGATATGTATGATATATGTATGCAATGTTTTCAAGGATCTCGCGGGGTAAACAAGAAAATTGTTAGAATTTGAATCTGGTATCTTGATGGAAGGAACTTCATATTGTTGCGAGTCCTTCTTCAAGAGTCAAAGCTCACCATATCGAGTGGGTCATATCCCCTGACTCAAGTCATCATGTTTTGATCTCTTAACAACCTTGGCTAGAGGAAAATAAATCCCCTTTGCCCCTTGCTAGACAGTTGGTTCATCATGACCTGCATCACAAACCTTTGAGATCCTTGAAATGGGTTAGTCCTTATGCAGGATGTATGCAATGGTATGATGGTATGATGTTATGCTATGCGTGGAGTGATGTAAGTAAACCCTGTTATAAGCCCGGATTAAGGACTGTAAACAAAACCTGCAAGGAACTCATGTTGTCAGATAACAAGAATGTGCAAGTAGTTCAATTTTGAAGGCACACAAGTCACACAAAAGAGCCCTTAGATTTTAGGCCAGCATGAAGTTTAGGTACTACCCTCTTGAAGTTAGTTGGCTCAAACCTGTCCTAGAAAATAGTAACCGGGTTCTAAGGAGCTCAATATCATTGGGTTGTTTTCTATGTTCATTGTTTTGATTTAGCCACTTAACTGGCGACCAAAATATTCCAAGAAAACAACCCTCAATGAGTGTAGTATCGAGTATCTACCAACTTCGGACTGCACCAAAGTCGGTCATCTCACTACCCCTAAAGAGGCCAGGATGGTCAAGTAAGGTTCCTAAGGTCAGTTGATGCTTCACGACACCACGCGGCAGCCCCGTACTCTCCTTGACTTGACTCAAGGGTTACCGGTACTCACCAAAGTGCCACATCAACGTAGCAACTGCTTCAACCATGTCGGTATACCCAGCACAGTTCCCTCACAGTTTATTGCTACCTAAAGGGTATCCCCAGATCCGGGTTAGGATCTATGAAACTCCGATGCAAGCCTACAATTTTAAAGAAAACAAGGCATTCAATTGAAAACATAAGAGTGGTCTAATCCTAAGGTACACCTCACTTATTATGGAATCCCCAGCAGAGTCGCCAGTTCTGTGATCGGTGGAAATAGAACTGACTGTTTTGGAATGCTAGTTCGCGAAATGTCGTGGTAAGCAAGAGTCGCCACCGTCTTTTATATTCACCAACAAGGAAAGGACAAAAGCACAACAAAATTCCTTTTCGAGATGTTTCTCGGTTCGGGAGGTAGATTATAGAAAGGGAAGGTGTTAGCACCCTTTCTATCCGTGGTTATCCACGGGCTCTTAGGTACTTGCTCATTACATTTTCAAAAAAATGTTTGCTTTTCTTGTGTTTGTGGGTTTTGAAAAAGTTTATTTGAAAACTTCTAGGTAACTCTTGTATCAGTCCTCAAGAGTGTATGAAGTGTTTGTTTGAAAACTTTTTGAAAGTGTAGGTGCGAAAAGTTGTTTTTGTTTTTTGAAAGAGCAAATACCCAGGAGAAATCTACCTACTCTAAGGAATTAAGCTGTGTAAGAGTCCTTTAGACAGTACAATCCCACTATTGAGAAGTAGGTAGCACCGTCGTTGGAGTTATTCGGGTCAATTCGATTATAGGGACATGTGTGGTCACCAAAGCAATAGTAGGATGCCTTAGCGGTAACCCTAATGTCCTAGATCCTTTTTTATCTGAGGCAACTGGATCTTTAGACAGGAGGGCGACCTCTAAAACACCCTATACTTAATGACCACCTCGATGCAACCAAGTGAGGCGTACCCTAGGAGTGGCATGTGCACGTGTGTCAGGATTCATGTTAAATTATCTTGTACATGTTTATTGGTGAGCTACGAGTTGATTTTATCTTTCATACAAGTCTTGTCATGCATAGTTAACAGTTAATAATTGTGCGGAAAATAAATTGCAGAAAGTGAATCTACGCTATTACAAGGCGTCGGGTATTTACATCGCCAAAAACATAACCCTTGAAAATAAATTGCGGGAAAATAAAGAAAGCGATAAAAGCCCTAATTATCTATTACATTCTCGGAGCAGATACTTTAATATGATCAAAATAATGAATTAAAAATAAATATGCGCGCAAAGAAATTGAATTGGAGAAGTCTTTTAGGGTTTTGACCCTTTTTGAGAAAAGAATGGAATTTTGGTCTTTTTTTGTAATTAATTAAACCTAATTCTAATTAATTAAATAATTACAAGAGAAACGTGTTTTTTTTAGTTTTTTATGTTTTAATGAAAATAAAAATAAAATAAAATAAAGTTGTCAAAACCCTAATTCTAGATTGATTTTATTTATTGCAAAAATTGTCAAAGTTAACCTAATTAACTAAATTAATTATATTTAGAATTTATTTACAAAAATAATTAAATTAAGGTGAAATTAATAAATAATAATAATAATAAGAAAATATTGTTTTCTGAATTAATTATGAAAATAATTATTTGTTAGTTAATAATAATAATGATAATAATTATAATTAAAAGAAAATAAAAGAAAAGGAAAATAAAAAGAAATAATAAACCAGGGGGGGTGCCAGGCCTTTTTTGGAGGTAAGTTTAGAAATTCCTGGCCCATTAAGCTGCAAGCCTGTTTTGACCTTTGAGATTGTCTATGGTACGTATTGACTGGGAGCATGGTAATCACTCACTCTTGGCCTTTGGATGCATGCCTGTAGCCACTTGGCACCTGGATGTTTGGGATGCATGGTGGGACGCTTTGGATAGCATGCATAGGAACACATGAAGAAAAGAACAAACAAATATTTTGGGGGACCTGGGATTCGAACCCAGGTCCCAATGATCAATACACAAACGCCTTGGCCATCTGAGCTGCACGCTTCATTCGTTATTAAGACAACACGCAATTATTATATTAGTAAACCAAAACATATGCCTGAAAAAAAATATAAACGCGCGATTTTTGAAAAGGGCGAATAGGAGGGAGACGCGTCAGCGTCTTCTTCGTTTATCACTGGTTTTTTACCTACGGATTTTTATCCGCATGAAGCTCCGTAGGTTCTTCCTAAAATTGTCCCTAGGCTTCAAAAACTCATTCCAAGACCATGGTTGGTCTCGTCTCCATCTCCTGATCACTCATGTACCAACCATTGTGGCCAATTTTCCCTGCACTGAAAACGCCTAAAAAGCAAGCACATAAACCCTAGAATCGGGCATCTCAGTATAGGGCATAAAAACAAAATTGGCTATTGCAGTTATGTTAGAAATCAAGCAATGAATATGAATATGTCAACGTTTTGAAGAAAAAATGCAAGAATTGAGAGTTGAGGTTTCGTATTCAGGGGCCAGTTTGTGAGAACTTACAGTGCTGTTCAGTGGATCTTAGGACGTGATATTGGTCGCGTTAGCTTCAGTGGATAGCAAGGAAGGGAACCACGTTCTTATTTTTTTCTGAAAACGCCTCCAATAGTGTTCTTGATCTCCCACTTTTCTAACACTTTTTCAGTTTTGCCTTGGCCGTTTTTAGCAATGCTTAGGTCGTGAATTAGGTTTAGACTCCTTGTATATGTATAAGGCAATCAGTCTAGGTCAAAATTTGGGCTTGTATCTTTGTGTATTGAAGTTTGGAGATTTGATTGACCACCATTGAAAACCTTTCCAAATTTGAAGCAAATCTAAGATTTTATGCACAAAAAAAAGCCCTAGCACGAATTGGTTAGTTGGCACATGATATATGAAAGCTGTTCAAATCATAAAGATACTATTCCATTGATTTTTAGATTTTATTTGAATTATTATAGATTTAAAATGAATTAAATCGATAAAAATTAAATAAAATAGAAAAATAAATGTTTGATCTTGAAATTAATCATGGGACACGTGTGTGGCATGACAAGGCTGAATCAAGTGGAAGAAAGTGGGCCCTTTTTGTAAGTCTCAGAGTGCCTAAGAGGGGGGGGTGAATTAGGTCTTATAAAATTTATTCGGTTTTATGAGAATGCTTGGTAGTAATTTTTGATTAAGTGTTTGAAGGTTTTGTTTATATCTTTATCTTTTCCTGATTATGGTGATGAAAGCGATAAATGCGGAAAAGTAAAGAACACGGTGATATATCCTGGTTCCCCTCACAATCCGAGAGTACTCCAGTCCCCTTTCCAACACGAAAGAGATTTCACTATAGTTAGAATGATTGTACAGCCTATGCTTACTATCTAACCTATAGGGTGATCAAAGGTTCTTAACACCTTTAAGACCAAACAAACACTAATGTGAATGAAGAACAATCCTCTTCAAATCACAACACTTACTTCCAGCAATAGTGGATAGTAAGGGAAAAAATCTTTAAGTAATACAATGATTTAGTTTGAAGTATATGGAGAGATTTATCAATCTTCAATTGATCTTCTTCTTCAAGATAAAAACAATTCTCAACAATGTATATAAATGTTCACAATGTATGAATGAAACTTGTAATGATAATGAAAGTGTATATGGCAAGTTTCACAAAATTATGAACACATGAAAGTTTAAATTCAAATGAGAGTGAATGAGAAAATTATTAATGAAGAAGTATATTTGTTAATTTGAAAATTGAAGCATTGATGTATGTGTTTGAAATAAGAAAATCTGCATTTTATAAAGTTGTAAGAACCTCTTCATTCATGCCAATTCATATGAAAAGTTGCAATGCATTCATGAAAAGATACCACTTGAAAAGTGTTCAAAAAACAAAGTAAAAGCTGCATTGGTTCGCTAGGAACCGGTTCTGACACTGACAGAACCCGGTTCTTAGTGAACGTTATAAGTTGGAATTCAAATTTATCACGCAGGAACCGGTTCCCCTATTGGTATAACCCGGTTCCTGGTACAAAATCCAGGGACATGTTTTTTGAGAAATGGTGGAACCCGGTTCCCTGTTAGGGAGGAACCGGTTCCTAAAGGTTTATTTTCAAAAATACATTTTGAAAGATATTTCAAACAAAGTTTTTCTTGATGTTAAAGTTATGGAATATGTATATGTTGATGAATGCATATTGTGAACATCTATATTCAAGATTTTAAGAATTATTTATACCATATTGACATTTGATGATTTCTTCAATAATTCTTCAATAATCTTCAAGACTTTTATTTTATGTTGATAAGCTTTTTGCACATCCTTTGAAAGTTGATGTCCATGTTGTCTTCATCAAAACACATGCTTTAAATATGACTTGAGAAGCTTGCAATTACATTCTCCCCCTTTTTGATGATGACAACCAAGTCTTGAAAACGATTTCTTGAAATGTTTTATGTTGTTTTGTGTAGTAAACATGTTGAGCAAATGCAAGGCTCCCCCTAAATTGTATGCTCCCCCTAAGTCCATGATTCTTTGAATTTTGGAGAGAGTTTGATATTTATTTGGGCCTGCAATTTCTTTGAAACAAAACAACACACATGCATACTCTTCTCCCCCTTTGTTAACATCAAAAAGGATGGGGAAAAAGAGTGAAATAGATACATATAAAAATTAAGACGTGTATCTTAAGAGAAACATTAGATATCACCTTCATCCAAAATGCCAAGTTCTCTTCGGATTTTGAAGAAAAGTTCTCGAGCAAGCGGTTTAGTGAAGATATCTGCGAGTTGGTTATGAGTATCCACAAAAGTGACTTCGACATCTCCTTTAAGTACATGATCACGGAGAAAATGATGTCTAATATCATGTTTGGTTCTTGAATGTATGACCGGATTCTTTGTAATATTGATAGCACTTGTATTGTCGCATCGAAGAGGAATGCATCTGAGATCAAGTCCGTAATCACGGAGTTGTTGCTTGAGCCAAAGAATTTGTGCACAACAACTACCCGCTGCTATGTATTCTGCTTCGGCCGTGCTAAGAGCAACACATGCTTGCTTTTTACAAGCCCATGATACTAATGCATTTCCAATAATGTGACAAGTACCACTTGTGCTTTTACGATCAGTTTTACAACCTTCATAATCCGCGTCAGAATAACCAATTAAAGTGCAAGTACTAACTTTTGGATACCATAGGCCGACATTGATTGTTCCTTTAAGATACTTCATGATCCTTTTAACTGCCATGAGGTGTGATTCCTTTGGATTTGCTTAGCATACTTCTTAAAGGCTTTGAAAGCATCACTTTTCTGCACAAGAAACAAAGTCCAAGAATATCTAGAAAAATCATCAATAATGACTAAAGCGTATACATTACCTCCGAAGCTTTTTGTTCTTGATGGACCAAAGAGATCCATGTGTAACAATTGTAGTGGTCTTGTAGTAGACACCACATTCTTAGATTTGAAAGTTGTTTTGGTTTGTTTGCCCTTTTGGCATGCATTACATAATTTGTCTTTGATGAACTTCATCTTTGGTAGACCAATAATTAAGTCATGCTTAACCAATTTGTTCAAGTGCTCCATGTGAATGTGAGCGATCCTCTTGTGCCATAACCAAGCGTCATTGTTGTTTACCATAAGACATTGTACCTTCAGAGACAAATCATCTAAAGTAATCATAAAAATATTGTTAGTTCTTATACCTTTGAGTTTTACCTCATTGGTTGCCTCATCCATAATGAGACATTCATCTTTGTTGAATTTGATCTTGAACCCTCTATCGCAAAGTTGACTTATGCTAAGAAGATTGTGCTTTAATCCTTCAACATAGAGAACATCCTCAATTTGAATGGATGGAGGTGTGCCAACTATTCCAACGCCAAGAATCTTTCCTTTGGTGTTGTCTCCATAGGTGACATACCCTTTGGCTTTATGTACTAGATATGAAAATTGGTGTACATCTCCTGTCATATGCTTTGAACATCCACTATCAAGATACCAAATATTTGATGTGGATTCAAGCATACCTACACAAATAAATTATTCTTTGTTAGGTACCCAAGTTGCCTTGGGTCCTTCATAGTTAGTGCCCTTTTTCACCCACACATAATGCCCACTTGCTATACTAAAGTTTCTAACATAGCAAGCATTAGGTGTATGGCCTTTAATACCACAATAAAAACAAGTAGGTTCAAAGTTACTTCTATATCTAGAAGGATAAGATTTCGTCTTAGGAAATGTTTTCTTTTTCGATACATTAGCCTTTTTCTTTTGATGATTATGAACAACTTGCTTCTTTTCTACCTTCTTGGGATTGGAACTATTACTAGCCTTTACAAAAACAGTGGGATTGTTACTTGGTTTCTTAGAATTCACATAACCAAGACCCCTTTTATCATTCGGATAACGTTGTTGGCTTAGTAATCCTTCCAATCCTATTTGTCCTTTTTCATATCGTTCAATGACTCTTTTCAATTAAACAATTTGAAATACATTTGATTCACACTTGGAGCATGCAAAGTTTTCTTTTTCTTTAATAAAATTCTGTTTTTGAAGTTCAAAATCTTTAGTCATGGTGTCAATTTTTTCTAAACAACTTAGAAGTTCTTTTTCTTGATTTGACACCTTTTTGTATAAACTTTTGCATTCTTTCAAGAGTTCATCAATAGCATCTTGAACATCATCATCAAAAAGATTAAATTCATTACTAACCTCTTCTTCATTGTCGGAGTGATGTGAAGCCATTAATGCTAGATTTGCACATTCCTCACTTTCCGAATCAGATGAAGAACTTATCTCATTATCTTCCCATGCAACATAAGCCTTTTTGTTCTTGAACTCCTTTTTGCCTTTGAATCCATTTTTCTTGGAGAGTTTTGGACAATCCGGCTTTATGTGACCTTGCTTTCCACATTCATAACATGTGACATCTTGTGTTGATGTGGAGGCTTCTTTATCTTTATGATTATAAAATTTCTTCCTCTTGACAAAGTTAGCATTATGAAGATTATTTTTATGACCAAAATATTTTCCTAACCTTTTTACAAGAAGCAAGAAGTTTTCATCTTCCTCTGATGCATCTTTATCTTGACTTTCTTTTGAATCAACTTTCAAAGCAATGCCTTTGGATTTCTTCTCTAAATTTTCATGTTTTTCAAGTCTACCGAGTTCCGTTTCGTATTCTTGAAGTTTGCCAAATAATGTAGCGGAAGTCATTGCGGAGAGACTCTTCTTTTCCGAGATTGCCGTTACCTTTGGTTGCCATTCCCTAGTCAATGATCTAAGGATTTTCAAGTTGAGTTCATCAGTTGTCAAGGTTTTACCAAGAGCATTTAAGTGATTTGTCAAATGCACAAATCTCTTTTGTAAGTCAAGAATGGATTCTCCGGGCTGCATTCGAAATAGTTCATATTCTTGACTCAAGGTATTTAGCCTTGATCTTTTTACTTCAGCTGTTCCTTCATGAGTTTGAACCAGGGTATCCCATATTTCTTTTGTTGTTTTGCAATTCGAGACACGGAAAAATTCGTCCATACTGAGTGCACCTTGAAGAAGGTTTATTGCCTTTTTGTCATATAGAACTTTCTTTTTATCATCGTCGTCCCATGCAGTTTTGGGCTTTACAGAACCAATGCCATTGATTACTGATATTGGGATAAATGGACCATTTTCAACAGCATCCCATACTTCCTCTCCTTGTGCTTCTAAATGCGCCTTCATGCGTATTTTCCAGAAGTCAAAATATTCACCACAGAATAGAGGAGGCTTGTTGTTACTACCACCATCTCTGAAGACTGGTTGATGATTTGTGGAAGTCATTTTGGATCTTTAGGAACAAGTTACCTATAACTTGCTCTGATGCCAATTGTAAGTCTCAGAGTGCCTAAGAGGGGGGGTGAATTAGGTCTTATAAAATTTATTCGGTTTTATGAGAATGCTTGGTAGTAATTTTTGGTTAAGTGTTTGAAGGTTTTGTTTATATCTTTATCTTTTCCTGATTATGGTGATGAAAGCGATAAATGTGGAAAAGTAAAGAACACGGTGATATATCCTGGTTCCCCTCACAATCCGAGAGTACTCCAGTCCCCTTTCCAACACGAAAGAGATTTCACTATAGTTAGAATGATTGTACAGCCTATGCTTACTATCTAACCTATAGGGTTATCAAAGGTTCTTAACACCTTTAAGACCAAACAAACACTAATGTGAATGAAGAACAATCCTCTTCAAATCACAACACTTACTTCCAACAATCCTGGATAGTAAGGGAAAAAATCTTTAAGTAATACAATGATTTAGTTTGAAGTATATGGAGAGCTTTATCAATCTTCAATTGATCTTCTTCTTCAAGATAAAAACAATTCTCAACAATGTATATAAATGTTCACAATGTATGAATGAAACTTGTAATGAAAATGAAAGTGTATATGGCGAGTTTCACAAAATTATGAACACATGAAAGTTTAAATTCAAATGAGAGTGAATGAGAAAATTGTTAATGAAGAAGTATATTTGTTAATTTGAAAATTGAAGCATTGATGTATGTGTTTGAAATAAGAAAATATGCATTTTATAAAGTTGTAAGAACCTCTTCATTCATGCCAATTCATATGAAAAGTTGCAATGCATTCATGAAAAGATACCACTTGAAAAGTGTTCAAAAAATAAAGTAAAAGTTGCATTGGTTCGCTAGGAACCAGTTCCGACACTGACAGAACCCGGTTCTTAGTGAATGTTATAAGTTGGAATTCAAATTTATCACGCAGGAACCGGTTCCCCTATTGGTACAACCCGGTTCCTGGTACAAAATCCAGGGACATGTTTTTTGAGAAATGCTGGAACCCGGTTCCCTGTTAGGGAGGAACCGGTTCCTAAAGGTTTATTTTCAAAAATACATTTTGAAAGATATTTCAAACAAAGTTTTATTTGATGTTAAAGTTATGGAATATGTATATGTTGATGAATGCATATTGTGAACATTTATATTCAAGATTTTAAGAATTATTTATACCTTATTGACATTTGATGATTTCTTCAATAATTCTTCAATAATCTTCAAGACTTTTATTTGATGTTGATAAGCTTTTTGCACATCCTTTGAAAGTTGATGTCCATGTTGTCTTCATCAAAACACATGCTTTAAATATGACTTTAGAAGCTTGCAATTAAACTTTTGTCAAAAATTGAAGTTTTAAGGATAGTTGACTTTTGCAATTTCACAAAAAATTCCCAACTTCTCCAATGCATATCTTGCTCAATTTTGATCATATGAACATGTTCTTGGACATTTTGGAAAGGTCTTGAAGTCCTATAACCAATGCCTTTGGTCCCATGTCATTTGGATTTACCAATCTCAAGTTATGGTCTTTAACTTAAAGTGCATTTTTGTTGACTTTTGAAATTGACCTATAATGTAGAAATTGATAACTTTTTGTGAGAGTATTTCTTGGACTTGGAATATGTAAATGAGTTGTAGGAAATGTCATCCCCTTCAAAATGAGCATTGGATGGGATTTTTCTGATGAACCATGAAAAAGTTATGCCTTGGTCAAGATACAGTTGACTTTTCTACTGTCCAAAAATAGTAACTTTTTGCATCTTGATGATTTTTGAGCCATCCTTGTGGAATCATGATCAAGACTTGATCAAATGATGATTGTGGACTCAAAATAAGATGTTGACCAAAAATTTTGACTTTTGACTGTAAAATGACCATTTTGCCCCTGTAGTTGATTGTGAAGCAAATGGAGCTTTTGACTGTGCAAACTGGCATTGTGAGACTTGAGACTTGGCATGTAGATGCTTGACAATATATATAGGCCTATGGGACTTGATTGGACCACTGAAAACCTCAAATTCCTTAAAAGAACCAAAACCTTAATTTTGACTGGCTTATGAGGCATTTGGACTGTGCAACCCTTGAGTGGTCTTGAACCACTTGAAGATGATTCTTGACAAACCTTGAAGAATATGGGAGGGCAAATTTTGGCGTACAACACATGATATATTTTATTTTAATATAAAAAAGACAAATATTTTCTTAAGCAAAAGTTATTTTCTTTTTTAAACAGACAAACATTTTACATTTCCTGTACATTCTTATCTATTTCAATATGATTGTAATAAGTAACTTAGAATTTTAACTTGCAACCCCCATTCATAAATATGTACCCCCATCCCCTTAAAATATTGTAATAGTGTAGAACTTTACATTTCTGCACTGTTATTGCTTTCAATATATGCTAGTAATTAGGGTATATAACAAAAAGATTGACAAACATACCACCCTAATCAAAGACAAAATATGCATGCAATCAAACACACTCGCACACTTACACCCCTAGGGTAATTCCACTTGTTGCCTTACAAAAGTGGCCATGTTATGCATGTGGGATGTCTTAGCACAAACGAATTGAAAAAGATCATAGTCCCTCGATGACGCTATCAAAAGTTGCCTTTCAAAATGATCTTAGTCCCTACAAAAAAGTGCTAAGTCATTTCACAATATTTCTATCGTGGTCATACGATGACCCAAACGCTCGTCCCTTCACATCCAACGATGGGGCTTCTTATCAAATCAATGGTAAGATAGCAACATCTAAAGGAGGAGGAAAAGCACATCTAAAACCTTTTTGAGTAGGTAGATTACTTTTAGTTACTTGCTCAATTTCAAAACAAACATCCTTGCTATTTTTAAAACAATCACATACACTTTCCAAAACATCTTCAAAACACTTTCCAAACATTGAAATATTTTCAAAAGCTCAACACTTCGCATACATTCTTACGAACGGGAATCATTGCAAAGTTTGCCTAAACGATGGCATCTTTTCAAAATACTTTCAAAAACCACACAAAAGCACAAGTTTTACACAAAAGCAAGTGATCTAACAAGTAACTAAGAGCCCATGGAAAACCATGGATGGAAAGGGTGCTAATACCTTCCCTTTTCATAATCTACCCCCCGAACTCAAGAAAACATCTTGAAAGGTATTTCCTGTGCTTTTTCACCTTTCCTTATTGGATAAAAGAAAAGTCGGTGGCGACTCTTGCTAAACTGCGACATTTGCGAATACAATCGCAAAACCCTCAAGTCAGTTCTCCCACCGTATCACAGGTTGCTTAGAGGACATCTCAAGCTTTCTAAAAAGTCAATGAACACCTTCAAAGAGTCAAAATTGAGGAAGTTATGCATTGTTGAAGTTGACCTTTTTTACAAAATTGTCAAAAGTCAACTATGCCTCAAAATGCAATTTTTGCTAAATGGGCCCAATCTTTTACACTTGTTTTGAGTTGGTAGCATGGTCCACGAGCCCTAGCCCTTGCCACTTGTCATTATCTTGTTTTTATTATTTATTTTGATTTTTATTTGAATTAAATCAATTTTAATCAAAACAAATCATAGAAAATCCAAAACATTGAAATTCAAAGATCTTGTGCTTGTTTCAGGTCTATTATACAGCTAGCATAAGATTGAATTCGTGCAAAGGCTTTGTATGCACAAAGAGATTTAGTTTGCTCTATTTTTAGCAAGATTTTCAAAGTAAATCAAATCCAAATCAAAAGAAATGATGGAGGAAGATTGAGATCAGCTTTTCAACCCTAATCTAATCCTTGATATATATTGAGCATATGCAGACCTAAAACAGGGCTAGAGAGAGGCGTGAGAACAAGAACAAAACTTGAAAAAATCAAGAAAAAGTGTAGACACGATTTCATACTTCCAGGCATCCTCAAGGCTTTTTAACCATCCCAATTGCTTCCTGGGATCACAAGGAACCTAAACCAATCAAGAACGAAGAGCTTTCAACCCTATAACACACTGTAAGGCAGTCACGACATTGCACTTTTCTTGAATTCGAATTACATCATTCTGACACTTATAGCATAAAACAATCATATATTCTTGTTCCTTAACATATTTGCAAGCTTTATGTAATGTTTAATTGCATGTTTATGGATTGTATAAGATTTCACCATTATTAGGTTTTCTTGCTTCGATTTGGGATCTTTTCATACAGGTGAAATTGGGCCATGAAAGGGGCACCGTTGTGTTCAGCAGGTCCAGACGAAGTTATCCATGGCTTTAGTTTTTATTTATCATACTCGTATTGAATTTTGAGATTTGAAGGACCTGTAGCTACGGACATAGTGTCGTAGGTAAAAGTCTGTAACTTTTACCAACGGTGCAAGGAAGATGAAGATGTTGTTGCAAGCCATCATTCGCGCGTTTGAAAATTCGCGCGTTTGGATCTGGAATCTTGTTGTTTTCCCTTATTATTTTTTATGTTTATCTTATGTACAAACAGAACATGTGGCACAGTTGGTAGTGGAACACTTGGAAAATGCCCTGGGGCCTGGGTTCGAATCCCAGGTCCCCCAATTATTTCATATATTTTGTCTTTCCATGATCCAGCACGCGCATAAAGCCAAGGACCACCATAGTCCATTAGCATCCAACTAGCCAAGTGTCCAACAAGCCAGATCTGATGGCTATCATCTGAAGGACCACCAACAGCCACAATCAACGCATGGGCAGGAGATCCAGGAAGTCAGCATGGATCACTTTGGTCTTGGGCCATAAAATTGCTATTCACACCCCCCAAACTGCTTTCTCAGGCCCAAGTTTCTTTTCTTTTTCTTTTTATATTTTGTTTTATTTAATTTATTTATTTGTTTTACTAATAAATTTAATTTTTTATAACCAATCAAAAAACTCATAAAATCAACTTTTCACCAAATTAGGTTTAGATTTTATTTCTTTATCCAAAAAATTAATTAAATTAATTAGGTTTAATTTTTAGATAACTTTAATTATTTTGTAAATAAATTAACATTAATTAGAACAATTAGGGTTTTATTTCTAACTTAATTATATTTTCTTTTTCTTAAAATAACCAAAAACACAAAAATAGGCCATTTATTTATTTTCATTAATTAATTTAATTAACTAATTAATTGTGTATTTAATTTTAAAACCTAATTCTTTTTCTTAAAAATAATCAAAAGCAATAAAAACAATTCTTTATTTTTAATTAGGTTAGAAGGGGTCAAAACCCTAGTTCTCTCCCGATTTTAATTTCCTCGCGCGCGCGCTTTATCATTTATTTTTATCCTATTAATGTAATTGCTCATAAGTTGTAATAGCTTAATTAGGATCTTTATTTTCATTTATCGCTTTATTGTTAAGGGTTTGTTTTTGGCTATGTAAATACCCGAAGCCTTGTAATAGCGTAGTTTAAATTCCGCACTTTAAATTCTGCAAAATATTAACTGTTAGATGTATGGATAATTAGGGTTGCATGACAAGAATATATGATAAAGTTTAAAACAGTTAGCTAACCCTAAATGTGCAGAGATAATAATCTGAAACTAAATCACTCGCACATGCGCACTCCTAGGGTACACTCACGCTTGGTTGCCTTCGATAAACGGTCATTAGGTATAGGATATTTTAGTGGTCGCTCTCTTGTCTAAACAAAGATCAAAGTCCCATATGGAAAAGTTGCCTCAGAAGGGTTGTCTGGATATTGTTGCCTCAAATAATTGATCTAAGACATTAGGGTTACTACTAAGACGTCCTAACATTGCTTTGGTGATCGTACGTCCCTTTCGAATTGACCCTTAAAACTCCAACGACGATGTTACCTATTCACTAATAGTGGGATAGCACCGTCTAAAGGAAATAAACATAGAACAATTCTTTGCTTCGAGTATGTAGATTAGTTCTTAGGTACTTGCTCAATCCAAATAAACTTTTTTCACCCTTACACTCCTCTTTTAAACAAAGCTTTCAAAAACACTTCGTAACACTCTTGAAGATAGAAGCAGGAGTTAAATCGAAGTCAAAAACTTTTCAAATCACACAAACACACAGAAGCAATTTTTAAAATGATGAGCAAGTACCTAAGAGCCCGTGGAAAACCACGGATAGAAAGGGTGCTAATACCTTCCCTTTCTATAATCTACCCCCGTACTCAAAATCTCGAAAAAAGGAATTTTTCTGTTCTTTTTTCCTTTCCAGTTGGATAAAATAATAGTCGGTGGCGACTCTTGCTTACCGCGACATTTTGCAAACACAAACGCAAAACGCAAAACAGCAATTCCTAAAAAAGGTCCCGGTTCTGGCCACCGTATCACAGAACTGGTGACTCTGTTGGGGATATAATAAGTGGGGTATACCTTAGGATTAGTTCATCATATTATTTTCTATTGTTTGATTTGATTGCTTTATCTTTGTGGGCTTTGTATCGGAGTTACTATAGATCCTAACCCGGATATGGGGGACACCTTTTAGGTAAGTAGACATAGACTGTGAGGGAACTATACGGTGTAGACCGATACGGTTGAAGCAGTAGCTACGTTGATGTGGCACATTAGTTGGTACCGATATCCCTTGTGGAGGAACAAGGAGAATATGGGGATGCTATATGGGTCGTTAAGCATCAACTGACCTTAGAACATATAATTGACCAACTTGGCCATAGGAAGTAGTGAGATAGCCGGCCTCGGCATAGAGCTGGGAACTGGTTGATACTCGGTACTACACTCATTGATACCATACTCTCGAGATAGTTCCGGCCGCAAGAAAAGATTGCGTGAGCTGAAACCATGACCGATGGAGGATGGTCAATGATATTGAGAACCTCTAGAACCCGGTTACTATTATTAGGACAGGTTAAAACCAACTGAACTTCAAGAGGGTAGTACCTAAACTCCATGCCAGCCTGAAACTTAAGGGCTATTGTGTGACTTGTTTGCCTTTACCATGTCCTCTATCTGTGATACCTATTGTGTGTTTTATCATGACATCATGCATCATGACATAGCATGCATATTCCATTAGACTAACCATTTCAAAGATCGAGGGGATTCATCTTTGTTCTGTTTTGCAGATCATGACTTCTATGCGTAGAAACACCATTCGAGTTAACTTTGTGCAGATACTTGTTCAGCTCAGAGATTTAGTTTCAAGAGTTCCTGATACTTCTTCCTTTGTTATAAGACATGGTTATCTCCTTGGCTTGGTCACTTCAAAGTTGGATGAGCAAATGATGAGAGTGTTATTCCAGTTCTTTGATCCATTGCATCATTGTTTCACCTTCTCGGATTATCAGCTAGTCCATACTTTAGAGGAGTTTTCTGATTTATTAGGCATATCTATCCTCGAGCAGACACCCTTCACAGGTTTGGAGGAAGTTCCTAGACCTGAGGATATTGCTTCAGCTTTACACTTGACAAAGGCTGATGTAGTGTCTAATTGGGAGACGCGGAGCGGGGTTAAAGGTTTCTTGGCTAAGTTTCTGATCGAGCAAGCTCAACAGTTCAGGGATAACTTGGACTTTCAAGCTTCTGAAGATATCTTGGCTCTCCTCATCTACGGCTTGGTGCTTTTTTCGAATCCAGATTCCTTCATAGATGTGAATGCAGTCAAGATCTTCTTGTCTTGTAATCCAGTGCCTACTCTTCTGGGTGATATTCTACATGCTCTTTATACCCGTACTGTGAGAAGAAGGGGAACCCTCATGTGTTGCACATCACTGTTGGCGAGGTGGTTTATTTCGCACCTCCCCAAGTCTATTTTGAAGAATGAGGAAGGTGTAGGTTGGGCTTACAGAATCATGTCCCTTGCACATACGGACATCCTTTGGAGTTCTAAGGATATGGAAAAAGTAGCTGTCATTGATCGATATGGGGAATACCCTAATGTTTCGTTTCTTGGAATTAGAGGGGGGATAACCTATAATCCTTGTTTGGCTTTGCAACAGTTTGGACGCGCTCAGAGAGACGGTCCCCATGAGCTTCTTCTTCCAGACATTGTCTTTGACTAAAAGGGGGACGTGAATGAGCATCGCCGAAGGTTTATACGAGCCTGGGGCATGGTGAACAGGTTTGACCCTCAAGAGCTAGGTTTGAAGACTTCTCTCCCGATGCAACCATATCTCCAGTGGGTTCGAGCCCGTGCTCAAAAGCTGGGGATGCCTTATGAAGCTGTTTTGCCGGTGATTGTAGAGCATACTAATGGACAAGGGGTTCCTTATACAGTCATCCATCCATATATTCCTACTGATCTTGGGGCATTGAAGAGATCTTGGATCCAGTTAAAGGAGGAGCGGGATACCTATCGAGAGAAGTATCATGAGCAAGAGAGGAAGATCTTAAGGCTTACAAGGCAGCTTGAGAATGAAAGGACGATCAACGACTATGTCAGCACGAATGGAAGGCGACCATGGGATTTTTGATTTCTTTGATGTTTTTCTAAGTTTAGATTTATTTTCAGTTATTTCTTTTGTAACGCCTTAAAGGCATTGTTAAACATTTTACAAGTTTGAATCTAATAAAGTTTGTTTATTTCTTGGTTCGAAAATTTAAATCTCCCAAAGTCTTTGAAATCATTTCATACGCATTCCATTATCATGCACCTCATTACATGTACCATTACAGGTTTCTCATCTTCTTCGCTGTTAATTTCAGCACAAAATGTCTTCTGAAACACCTACTGATCAAGCCATCAAAGCTCTTCAAGCTCGGAATGCTCAATTTCAGGAGATGTTCTTGAATTTGGCCAAAGTACAACAGGATTTGAAGACTCTCATCTTGAAGGACAAGAAGAAGAATAAGAAGAAGAAGAAGAAGAAGAGAGTGGTTCTGCTGAATATGGGTCACAAATTCTAGAATAATTTGTGGCAGGAAGCTGATTTGTCTCATTCATCTGGAGGAGGAGAGAATCAAGAGGAAAGAAAGGGGCCTAGTCCTGTGGTCTCTGACAATGACACTGATTTTGATGAAGAACAGTATCCTCCTGCTGAGGATAGGTATAAGAAACTTGAGGACCGGTTGAGTGCAATGGAGATCCAGAAGATACCTGGTTTAGACTTCGGAGAACTGGGACTAGCATCTGGGGTGGTGATCCCTCACAAATTCAAAGCTCCTGTCTTTGCTAAGTATGATGGAGTATCTTGTCCGAAGCTACACCTCCGCTCATACGTCAGAAAAATTCAACCCTATACTACTGATAGGAACCTGTGGGTTCTTTTCTTTCAAGATAGTCTGTCAGGGACTCAACTTGAATGGTTCTATCAATTGTAAGGAGCTAATGTCCGCAACTGGGAGGACCTTACTGCTGCTTTTTACAAGAAATACCAGTATAACACCGACCTTGCTCCCACGCGTACTCAACTTCAGGGTATGTCTATGGGTACAGGCGAATGCTTTAAGGACTATGCTCAGAAGTGGAGAGATCTGGCTGGAAGAGTCCAACCCCCTCTGTCCGATAGGGAGTTGGTGGATATGTTTCTTGGGACTTTGTCTGGTCCATTCTTCAATCATTTGATCGGTAGTTCATCGTCTGGGTTCACTGAATTGATTTTTACTGGGGAGAGAGTGGGAGCTGGTATCAAAAGTGGCAAGATACAGAAAGGTGCTTCATCGAGTATAGAAAAGAAGCCTTTCTGGAAAGAAGCTAGTGTAGTTTACAGCTCGAGGAGCCAAAACCAACCTGAACTCCGCCAAGTAGTTAATGCGGTAGTAATATCAAGACCCATCGTTGCCCCACAATGCAACAATCAACAAAGAGTAGAGAAGCCGCAAAGACAGTATACTCGGCTCAGTATGACCTTATCTCAAATTCTGCCGCAATTGTTGAAGACCAACTTGATAACTCTGAGGGAAGCTCCGAAGAATCCCAGTACTACTTATCCGTTGTATAATCCAAACGCCCGCTGCACTTATCACTCTGATAGCCCGGGGAATGATACAAACAATTGCTGGGCCTTGAGGAATAAGGTGAAAGATTTGATTGAAGCTAAAGAAATTGATTTCGACGCGCCGGAAAAGCCCAATGTTATGACTGCTCATATGCTCAAGCATGGAGTAAATGTTGTAGACGATAATTCACTTGTGACCTTTATGGAAGATATTTCTACTCCATTGATGACAGTAAAGAAGAACCTATTATTGGCCTATTTATTTTCGGATTGTGGCGAAGGTTGCCACCTATGTTCAATCCTGCCTGCTGGTTTCCATTTACTGAAATCAGGTGATCAACGTCTGATGGATAACAAAGAGATCTTGTTCGAGAAAACTTTGATTTTGTTGATTCCCGTTGAAGATGTTTCCATCATAACCATTTCCTCCAATCCTTCCAAGGCTTCCTCGAGAAAGCCTGTTAGGATTACACCCGTTACAAGAGTTGCTCCATTGATCATTACTATTCCTGGTCCTATCCCTTACACTTCGCAAAAGGCTGTCTCATAGCACTTTGGGGCCGATGTGTATTATCATGGGATCAAACAAGACTTGAAGGTTGAAGAGGCTGATACTGATGTCAGCAATATTGTCGGGTCTAGCAAGGTCACCCGAATCGGAAGACTATTCTCTCCTGAGATTTCTCCTCCAACTGTTCGAAAGCCTGGTGCTATTCCATCTGTCAGTACATCTGTTATTGTCCTAGTACATATTCCAATTATCACCCCTGTCGCTGAGTCATCTGATGCTCGGGGCAAAGAGATCACAGGTGAGCCATCCCGGACGGAGGAGCCTAAGATTGTTGTAGAAACCTCTAGACAGGAGATAGAGGAAATCCTGAAGATCATCAAGAAAAGCGACTACAACATAGTCGAACAGCTGGGGAAGACCCCATCGAAGATCTCCATGTTATCCTTATTGCTGTGTTCAGAAGCCCATGAAAAGGCTTTAATTGCTTTCCTTAAAACTGCGCAAGTGCCGCAAGAAACATCTGCTGATCAATTCAAAGACTGTGTGGCTAGTTTGTCCGCTGACAACGGGTTGGGTTTCTCCGATGAAAATCTGACTGCCAAAGGAAAGAATCACAATGATGCTCTGCATGTTTCGATCGAGTGCAGGGGCACTACTCTGGCCAACATACTGTTGGATACTGGGTCCTCATTGAATGTTTTACCCAAGAAAGCGTTAGACCGGTTGGACTGTGAAGGGTTGATTCTGAAGCCGAGTAATATTGTGGTTAGGGCCTTTGACGGGTCCAAAAGGATGGTGCACGGGGAGGTGGATGTTCCTATAAAAGTTGGCTCTAAGACTTTTGCGTCTACATTCTATGTGATGGACATCCGACCATCTTATTCTTGATTTCTAGGTCGCCCATGGATTCATAAGGCTGGGGCAGTAACTTCTACGCTCCATCAGATGTTGAAATATCCAGTGAAGGGGAAGATTGTTACGGTACGAGGAGAGGAGGAGTACATGGTGAGACACTGTTGTACCCAAAAAATTTCCCTCCCATATTTCTCAAGATATGTCAAAAATAATCTCAAAGTAACTCAAGTTAGCTCAAGAGTTGAACAATCAAATCACCTCCTAAGGCAGTCAATTCAAAATTAGGGTTTTGTGTTGCATAAAGGTCCTTACATACAAATGGACTCAAGTTATTCCCAATGTCTTAATATTTTCTTAAGTTCATCCATTTCAAATTTCAAGGCTTGCAGAGGAAGTTTGGTCAGTCAATTGCTCAAGAGGCCCAAAAATCGACTGTGCTAGGGCAAAAGTCAATTGTGTCCCAAATACAGTCAAACCTCAAGATTTTTTGTCAACATTCTCATTTTAAAGGATAATTCATGATTTGATCAATGGTTGATCATGATTCATCAAGTATTGCTCAAGATTCATCAAGATTCAAAAGTTGCTAAATTAGGGTTTTGTAGGAAAAGTCAAATCAACTTTGACCAAGCATAACTTTCTCATAATTTATGAGAAATGACCCATCCAAAGCTCATTTTTAATAGTATTAAATTCCCTACAATCCATCTTCACACTTCAAGATCAATAAATGCTCTCACAAAAAATTACAAATTTGGACATTATAGGTCATTTTTGAAAGTCAACAAAAACACCTTTTTTTCCAAAGCTTATAACTTGAGAATGGAACATCAAAATGAGATGAGACCAAAAGGGTTGATTAGAGGACATCTCAAGGTTTCTAAAAAGTCCAAGAACACCTCTAAAAGTTCAAAATTGAAGAAGATATGCATTGTTGAAGTTCGGCATTTTTCCAAATTTGCCAAAAGTCAACTATCCTCAAAACTCAAATTTTTTACAAAAGGGCCCACTTTTTTCCACTTGATATGGTCTTTTCATGTCACACACGTGTCCCATATTTGATTTCATGGCCATTCATTTGTTTTTCTATTTTATTTAATTTTTATTGATTTAATTCATTTTTAATAAATATTAAATCAAATAAAATCTAAAAATTGATGAAATAATATCTTTGTGATTGGTACAACTTTCAGTTGTCATGATTCATCAAATCAATTCGTATCAAGGCTTATTCATGCATAAAAAATCAGATTTGAGCTATTTTGGGAAGTTTGATAATGGTGATCAAAATCAAATCTTCCATCTTCAATGCATATGGACAAAGGCCCAAGTTTTGACCTAAATACATTCTATAACACTTGTATAAGCCAGGCATAGCAAGAACGCGCACAAAGAGCTGCAGAAAGAGCCAATTCAGAATTCAAAAAAAGTGTGAAAAGTGAGAGATCAAATTCTTGTTTGGAGGCGTTTTCAAAGCAAGATCTCAACACTACTCCCTTGCTTGATATCCTGTGAAGCAAAAGCAACCAAAACCAGGCCTTGAGACCATCTGAAACTCGTTGTAAGTCGTCGCGAATACACCTCTACACATGAAATCGTAAATCATTTTTCTTGCATCTTTTTGCCAATTTGATTGCACCATCATGCTTAATGTTTAAATTCTAACAATTCTGCATTATTTAATTTGATTTTCATGGCCTGTACTATGATACCCGATCCTAGGGTTCTTGTTCTTGTTTTTTAGGCCTTTTTGATACAGGAAAAATCAATGCTAATGATGGGTATAGGGATAACCAGGAGGAAGAGACGAACGCATTGGTACTCTTAGGTTTCGTTTACATGGCCTGGAGAAGGTTTTTGAGATACCCTACGAATCTTCCTGCGGATAAAAAATCCGCAGGTAAACGAACCAGGGTTATTTGAAGAAGACGATTACGTGGCTTAGCGTCATTGGCATATTTAAATTGTTAGCGCATTTTTTATTTTTCAGGGCATAATTAATTGTTTTGAATATAATGTTTGTTATGTATTCCACTAACAAAGAAGCAGCGTAGATGAGTTGGCCAAGGAAGCGTGTCATTGAGCATTAGAACCTGGGTTCGAATCCCAGGTCCCCCAAAACTTTATTTGATTTTTCTTCAGGTGTTCACATGTAGCGCCTAGGATGCAACTCACCATATGCCCTTCTCCAGATGCTAGCCAGGTGGTCTCAGATCAGATCCAGGGGCCCAGATTGCACGCCCATCATACTCCTTGGTCAACAAACACGCATTGGATTCCAAAGGTCAAAACAGGCTGGGTGTTTTGGGCCAACTAATTGTTGATTTCACACCCAGATTCAGGCCCACACCCCCTGAGTATTTCTTTTAATTTCTATATCTTTTCATTTATTTACTTATTTTATTTAATTAAATTACTAACCCATTAATTTTTTCTCATAAAAAATCAGAAACAACAAAAATAATATTTTTATAAAATCCATTAATTTCATTATTTATTTTTGTAAATAAACATTAATTAATTAATTTAGTTTAAATAGGTTTAACAATAATATATTTTGCAATAAATTAAAATCAAATTAGAATATTAGGTTTTTAATATTTTTAACCATCCTTACTTTATTTCCTTAATTAAAATAAACCCAAAAATATTTTCATTTAATTAATTAATTCAATTATTAACTCAAAAAATAACAAAAAATATGCTTTATTTAATAAAAAGGGTCAAAACCCTAAGGCACTCCGATTTAATTTTCTCGCGCGCGTATTATTTTTTATCCATATTTCAATATTGTAACTGCTTCGGGAATGTAATAGTTTAACTTAGGATTTTATTTGTTTATTTATCGCTTTTATTTACTTTTTGCAATTTAATTTTAAAGGGTTTGTTTTTGGTGATGTAAATACCCGACGCCTTGTAATAGCTTAGATTCAATTTTCCGCAATTTAATTTCCATATAATATTAACTGTTAGGTGTTTGATAACTAGGCAATGCATGACAAGATCAATTTTAATTTAAAATCAACAGTAGCTCACCCATAACATGTACAAAAATAAATAACTGAAAAATAACACACTCGCACATGCGCACTCTTAGGGTACACCTCACTTGGTTGCCTCGAACGTGGTCATTGAGTATAGGAAGTTTTAGAGGTCGCCCTCTTGTCCAAAGATCAAAGTTTCCTCGAAACGGTTGCCTCGGATAAAATGATCTAAGACATTAGGGTTACCGCTAAGGCGTCCTAACATTGCTTTAGTGACCACACGTCCCTTAATCGAATTGACCCTTAAAACTCCAACGACGGTGCTACCTACTCCTCAATAGTGGGATAGCACTGTCTAAAGGACATTTGCACAATTTAATTCCTTTTCGAGTAGGTAGATGATTCTTAAGTACTTGCTCCTTTTAAAACAAAACAAATCTTTTCGCACTTACACTCTCTTCAAAACAAAAACTCTTTCAAACCCACAAACACAAAGAAAAGCAAATTTCGAAAACACAATGAGCAAGTACCTAAGAGCCTGTGGATAACCACAGATAGAAAGGGTGCTAACACCTTCCCTTTCTATAATCTACCTCCCGAACCCGAGAAAAATCTCGAAAAGGAATTTTTCTGTGCTTTTGTCCTTTCCTTGTTGGATAAAATAAAAGACGATGGCGACTCTTGCTTACCGCGACATTTTGCGAAAACAAACGCAAAACGTGAACCTGCATTCCAAAAACAGTCAATTCTCATTCCCACCGATCACAGCCACCTTAACTTTTTTCGGTATGTGGAGATGGATGAGGAATTCATTGAAACCTCGTGCCAGAACTTTGAAGAGGTCCCCCAGACTCTGGCGTCGACTGAAACTGCTACTGAAGAACTTCCGATGAAGATGGCCTCCCTCAAGGATGCCAGGGATGTTATTGAAAAAGGTGGGTGTGCGAATTGGGGCCAACTCCCTGACTTTGCACACAAGACTGACAAGTTTGGTTTGGGTTTTACTGCAGAAGCTCAAAGGGTTGTTCGACGTGCGCGAATTGGAAAACCTCCCCTGCGTATCAGTAATCCGGAAGTGAATGCAGTTGAAGATGATGAAGAAAAGTCAGAGTTTGACAGCTGGATCTACCCGACTATCGATGATGGATTGAGCAATTGGACGGCGAAGGACTTCGTGCCCATTTCTTTTATTACACATTAATAAACTTTTGTTTTGAAATTTGTAACAGACAGTTTAAAACTTTACGGTCTGGTGCCTTACCCGAGACATCGTGGCTTTGTTTGTGAGGGCTTAATGTTTGTCATTTCCATATATCATCAATAAAGCATTGGACGTTTTCTTGCATTACAAATTTTGCACTCCTTGTTTTTCTTTTTATTTTGCACTTTATTAAAACAGCTATTGTCTTACACACACTCACATATCATAATGCAGATCCACATCCACTCTGGATCCCATTGATAACGACTCTGCTACTGCCAGTTATGACTTTGAAAGTCCGATCAACCAAGCCGAGGACGAAGGTGAGGATGATTGCGAAGTGCCTGGGGAACTTTCTAGACTGTTACTACAGGAAGAAAGGGCCATATAGCCCCATGAAGAGTCAGTGGAATCAGTGAATCTGGGTATAGAAGAGGACAAGAAAGAGGTCAAGATTGGTGCAAATCTGGAGTCTAGCGTCAAGCAACGGTTGATTCAAATGTTGCGTGACTATGTTTAGATCTTTGCTTGGTCTTATGAAGATATGCCTTGGTTGGATACTGATATTGTGGTTCACTGCTTTCCAACTAAAGAAGACTATCCTCCAGTGAAGCAGAAAGTTCGCCGAATGCGCCCAGAGATGTCTGAGAAAATCAAAGTTGAGGTCATGAAACAATTTGATGTCGATTTTCTAGCAGTTACTTCTTACTCGCAGTGGGTTGCCAACGTGGTGCCAGTGCCCAAGAAAGATGGTAAGGTTAGAATGTGTATTGACTATAGGGATCTGAATAGGGCAAGCCCCAAGGATGATTTCCTTCTGCCTCACATCGATGTTCTGGTCGACAACACCACACAGCATAAGATCTTCTCCTTTATGGATGGGTTTTCTGGTTACAATCAGATTAAGATGTCTCCCGAAGACATGGAAAAGACAATGTTCGTTATGCAGTGGGGTACCTTTTTCTACAAGGTCATGCCGTTCGGTTTGAAGAATGTTGGGGCAACGTATCAGCGTGCTATGGTCGCTTTTTTCCATGACATGATTCATCATGAGATTGAGGTATACGTTGACGACATGATTGTAAGGTCCCAAACTGAAGAAGAACACCTCGACCATCTCCAAAAGCTATTTGACAGGTTGAAGATGTACAAGCTGAGGTTAAACCCGAACAAGTGCACCTTCGGGGTAAGGTGGGTAAGCTGCTGGGTTTCGTCGTTAGTGATAAAGGTATTCAAGTGGATCCTGCAAAAGTAAAGGCTATACAGGAGATGCCAGTTCCCCGAACAGAAAAAGAAGTCAGAGGCTTTTTGGGACGACTGAATTACATTGCCTGATTCATTTCGCACTTGACTGCTACTTGTGAACCAATCTTCAAGCTGTTGAAGAAAGATCAAGTGGTAAGATGGAATGATGAGTGTCAGGCCGCTTTCGAAAGGATCAAGGAATATCTCCAAGAGCCACCTATTCTGATGCCTCCAGTTGAAGGGAGACCTTTGATCTTATACTTGACAGTACTCGACAATTCGATGGGGTGTGTGTTGGGGCAGCAAGATGAGTCTGGCCGAAAAGAGAATGCTATTTATTACCTTATAAAAAAGTTTACCGACTGTGAGACCTGATACTCACTGCTTGAGAAAACTTGTTGCGCTTTGGCATGGGCTGCTCGCCGGCTGAGACACTATATGCTGACTCATACTACTCTATTAATATCAAAGATGGATCCAATCAAGTATATCTTCGAAAAGCCTGCTTTGTCCAGAAGAATAGCAAGATGGCAGATGATCTTGACTGAGTATGACATCCAATACGAAACCCAAAAAGCAATCAAGTGGAGTGTGTTGGCGGATCATTTGGCGCATCAGGCAGTAGATGATTACCAGTCTATGAACTTCGAGTTTCCGGATGAGAGCATCATGTTGGTGACTGACTGTGAAACACCTGGACCGGATGAAGGACCTGAGGAAGGATCCTGATGGTCTATGTATTTTGATGGAGCTTCAAACGCATTAGGTAATGGCATTGGCGCCGTGATCATATCTCCAGAAGGTTGTCATACTCCGTTCAACGCCCGATTATGTTTTAACTGCACCAACAACATGGCGGAATATGAAGCGTGCATCATGGGCCTGCGAGCAGCTATTGACCTAAGGATTAAGTTCTTGAGTGTGTTTGGAGATTCCGCTCTCGTGATCAGTCATATCAAAGGCGAGTGGGATACGAAGCATCCAAATCTTATTCCTTACAAAGAGTGTGTATTAATGTTGCTTCCATACTTTGAGGAGATAACCTTTGAACACTTCCCCAGGGAGGAGAATTAGTTAGCGGACGCGCTAGCTACTATGTCTTCTATGTTCAAGGTCAGGTGGGACAATGAGGCTACCCAGATTACCATTGAAAGTTTGGATGAACCCGAACATTGTTGTGACATCGAGACTGAAGAGGTAGCAGATTAATCCTGGTTTCATGAGGTAAAGAGGTATCTTGAGGCTCGGGAATACCCCGAGGGTGCATCTGTTAATGATAAGAAGTTTATGAGGAGGTTCGCGGCGAAGTTCTTCATCAGTAATGGTGTCCTTTACAAGCGTAACCATAATTCAACCTTACTGCGATGTGTGGATAAGAACAAGGCAGAAAGGAACTCATTCCAGTGGACATACCATGGCAAAGAAAATCCTACGAGCAGGATATTATTGGTCCACTATGGAAGCCGACTGTTATCAGCATTCTCGGACCTATCATAAGTGCCAAGTATATGCTGATAAGGTGCACATACCTCCAGTTCCTCTGAACGTCTTGACAGCTCCGTGGCCTTTTGCAATGTGGGCCATCGATATGATTGGTGAGATCAGACCTACTGCGTTCAACGGGCATCGTTTCATCCTGGTAGTAATTGATTACTTTACAAAGTGGGTTGAGGCAGATTCCTTTGCTACAGTGACCAAAAACGTCGTGGCACGGTTTATTCGGCACAATCTGATCTATCGATATGGTGTACCCGAAAGGATCATTATGGACAATGGTATGAATCTCAATAATACAATGATCATCGAGCTCTGCAAACAATTCAAGATACAGCATCACAACTCTTCTCTTTACCGACCGAAGATGAATGGGGTTGTTGAAGCGGCTAATAAGAACATCAAGAAGATTGTGCAAAAGATGACGGTGACATACAAAGATTGGCACAAGATGTTACCATTTTCTCTTCATGGGTACCGAACCTCAACACGGACTTCAGCAGGGGCAACACCTTACCCTTTAGTATACGGCATGGAAGTAGTCCTACCCATTGAGTTCCAAATACCCTCTCTTCAGATTATGAAGGATGCAGGTTTGAGCGAGGACGACTGGATCCAGACCCGGCTTGATCAGTTGAACTTAATCGACGAAAAGAGACTTATTGCTATTTGTCATGGTCAGACGTATCAAAAGCGAATGATCAAGGCATTTAACAAGAAAGTCATGCGACAAGAGTATCAAGTCGAAGATCTGGTGATCAAATGCATCATCCTGCCACAAGGTGATCCCAGGGGCGAATGGACCCCTACGTACGAAGGGCCATTTGTGGTTAAGAACATTTTCTCATGAGGGGCTATGATTCTTACCACCATGGACGGTGACGACCTTCCTCACCCCGTCAATGCAGACATAGTGAAAAAATACTACGCATAATCAAAGACCCGCTAGGTTGACTGGCCTAGGCAAAAATTAGGGCTTCCCGGCGAAACAAAAGGGTTCGGGAAAAAATAAGGGATGAAAATGAAAAAACATGTACACCCAGCAAGTCGAAAACCTGAAAAGGCGGCTTGGGCAAAAAAGGGTATCCCGATGAACTGAAAACTCGAAAGGGCGGTCCAGGCAAAAATTAGGGATTAAAGTGTAACACGATGTCTCATTGGATCATCTTGCAACCAGACGTCGGTATCGACTATCAAGCTCGGACGACACTAATCAATTTGATTTACCTTCAACCAAGTAGCAAAGTAATGAGATGCTCGAAAGACATAAAGGCAATAGCAGAGTTGGGAACCCAGTGGGATTGTTCACATAGATATTTTTCTTTCTTTTACACAAATTGTATAAATTCTATTGTTCGGAGGCATTCTCTTACTAGGATGTCAGCCTCTTGTACAAAAACGCCTATTTACAGACCAACGTCAAAATCAATACAATTCATTTTCACAAAGAAATTTCAAATTGTTTTCTTTTTCTATTTTGTTTTGCAAGAACGTCCAATGGTTCATTTTTTATATATGCATTTGACAATAATTGCTGCTCATAAATATTTACATGCGAAACAAAAGACGATTACTCGTAATATCAGAAACATGGGCAAATAAGAAATGTCCAAACCATACAGTTGCTCTATCCACCAGGTATAGGGATAGACCTAGTTGGAGAAAACGATTTAAGGTACATTCACTCACCACAGAGTAAGAGAAAGACAGTAATGTTAGCACCACTCTCCCCAGTTAAGGCTCACAACCGCGAATGAATCGGTAAGATTCTCCCCAAGCAGAGTTTATCTATCATCTGCACTAGAGGATTATCCCCAGTGGAGTCTGGAGAATTATCCCCAGTGGAGTCTGGAGGATTATCCCCAGTGGAGTCTGGAGTATTATCCCCAGTAGAGTCTGGAGTATTATCCCTAGTAGAGTCTAGAAGATTATCCCCAGTGAAGTCGCCACTAGAAGATTATCCCCAGCGGAGTTCATTTCTTTCACAGACAGAAACTCAATCCCCAACAGGAGTTTGTTATCGCCTGCAATGATAATTCATCCCCAGTCGAGGTCGCTTCTCCAAATCAACAGGTCCTCAAACAGAGTATCTCTCCCCTACAGAGTCATGTTCTCGTCAGTTTTTCTCCAGCAGGATTATTCTCACAATCATCTTCATTCACTATCCCCAGCGGAAACGAAGAATTCAACTCTTTTCTCCAACAGCAATCCAGGATTTATTTTCCCCCAGCTAGAAAACATTACATGTCCATACATCATGAAATACGCATACGCATCATACAACATAATCTCATTTATTTTGAGAACATCATTGCTTGATACATATCATGCATTGCATACGACTAACCTTTACCTTTCAGGAAAGATACAATCAAATTTCCACCAAGTTCAAGCTATGAAGCCCGGGTACGAATGGATAGTATCTTAATTTCTACAGCATATTATGAAGCCCGGAGAATGACCGGATAACAGTATCAAACACCGCGAAGCCTGGACTCGACCAGATAGTGGTTTATCTTTAAGCTATGAAGCCCGGAGAACCACCGGATAATAGTTTAGTCCCCAGCAAGTCGTGAAGTCCAGATTACGACCGGATAACAGTTCAGCAAGTTATTGTGAAGCCTGGATTACGACCAAATAGAAATACAAATTTCTATGAAGCTTGGATTACGACCAGATAGCATCCAAAGACACCGCGAAGCCTGGATTACGACCAGATTGTGGTATATCTTTAGTATAAGTTATGAAGCCCGAATTCGACCGGATAGTATCTTGAATTCTCCATGAAGCCTGAATTCGACCAGATAATGGTATGAGATATCGTGAAGCCTGGATTATGACCAGATAGTGGTAAAAGACACTGTGAAGCCTGGGTTACGACCAGATAGCAGTAAGGGACACTGAAGCTTAGATTATGACCAAATAGCAGTTCACCCGGCCAGATACTATGAAGCCCGGATTACGACCGGATATTAGTAGGCCCAAAGCCAAAGGGAAGCCCGGATTATGACCGGATAACCATTTGATCTCTTTTGAAGCCTGGATTACGACCAGATAAGAAGTAAGGTATTGTGAAGCCTGGGTTACGACCAGATAGTAGTACAGAACACCATGAAGCCTAGATTCGACAAGATAATGGTTTAAAGCATCGTGAAGCCTGGATTACGGCCAGATAGCGATAAAAAGACTGAAGCCTGGGTTACAACCAGATAACAGTATAAGGCACTACGAAGCTTGGATTTCGACCAAATAGTAGTTTACCTGGATAATTACTAAGAAGCCCGGATTCGATCGGATATTAGTATGCCCTAAATTCAAGTTAAAGCCTGGATGCGACTGGATAACAACTTAATTCCTTTTGAAGCCTGGACTACGACCAGAAAAGAATCGAGAAATTGTGAAGCCTGGATCACGATCGGATAGCAAGTTTAATCTCATCTCCCCATTAAGTCACTGTAAAGCCTGGAGCACGACCAGATAGCAGTCGATCTTATCACTATGAAGCCTGGATCATGACCAGATAATAGTTCATTTTCACCTCTTCGACCAAGAGACAATTCTCCAGTAGAATAACGAACGACCGAAGCTCCTAAAATTCTATTTCTCTCAGGACAGTGATCAGCATTCCCCCGCGGAATCTTCCTCAACAACAGGTATACAAGCTCTTGTGAAGGAATATCTTATGCGATCGACACTTCTTCGGATGGCATCTTTAAGCCCATCTTCCGTCACCAACCTCCAAATGGCATCTGTAAGCCCATTCCTGATATCACAAGACAAATACCACTTCATGCGAGTGCAAATTTCTGGGCACTTTAGTGTTCAATCATCTTCCACCTTCGGATCATGAAAGGCACGCAAGCCAATCTACATCCTCAGGTTTAAGAAGATTGAACAGGGGCAGCTGTTGTACCCCAAAATTTTCCCTCCCATATTTCTCAAAATATTTCAAGAAAGATCCTCAAGTTGCTCAAGGAAGTCCAAGGGTTGACCAGACAAGCTCTCTCTTAAGGCAGTCTACCTCAAATTATGGTTTCATGTTGCATCAAGATACTTGAGTACAAGGGATCCCAAATTCTCACCATTGTCCTAATATGTTCTCAAGACCATCCATGTCAAGTTTCAAGCCCTACAGAGAAAGTTTGCTCAGTCAATTGCTCAAAGGCCTGAAAATCGACTGTGCTAGGGCAAAAGTCAATTGTGGCCTACATACAGTCAAACTTCAATATTTTTGGTAAACATCCTCATTTTGAAGTATTATTCATCAAGGATTGCTCATAATTCATCAAGAACCAAAAGTTGCTAAATTAGGGTTTTGTAGAAAAAGTCAACTCAATTTTGACCAAGCATAACTTTCTCATACTTCATGAGAAATGACCCATCCAAAGCTTATTTTGAATATGATGCAATTCTCTACAATCCATCTTCAGCTCTCAATTTCAAAATATTCACTCACAAGAAGTTATGAATTTGGACATTATAGGTCATTTTGAAAAGTCAACAAAAACACCTTTTTTGTCAAAGCTTAATACATGAAAATGGAATACCAAATTGAGATGAGACCAAAAGGGTTGCTTATAGGACATCTCAAGCTTTCTAAAAAGTCAATGAACACCTTCAAAGAGTCAAAATTGAGGAAGTTATGCATTGTTGAAGTTGACCTTTTTTGCAAAATTGTCGAAAGTCAACTATGCCTCAAAATGCAATTTTTGCTAAATGGGCCCAATCTTTTGCACTTGTTTTTAGTTGGTAGCATGGTCCACGAGCCCTAGCCCTTGCCACTTGTCATTATCTAGTTTTTATTATTATTTGAATTAAATCATTTTAAATCAAAACAAATCATAGAAAATCCAAAACATTGAAATTCAAAGATCTTGTGCTTGTTTCAGGTCTTAAATCCAGTTGGCAAGTATTTGAAATCGTGAAAAGCATTGGTGTGGACAAAAAGATTGAATTTGGCCTAAGTTTAGAAAGATATTCAAAGTGAATCAAATCCAAATCAAGAGCAATGATGGAGGAAGATTGAGATCAGCTTTTCAACCCTAATCCAATCCTTGATATATATTGAGCATATACAGACCTAAAACAGGGCTAGGCAGAGGCGTGAGAACAAGAACAAAACTTGAAAAAATCAAGAAAAAGTGCAGACACAATTTCATACTTCCAGGCATCCTCAAGGCGTTTTAACCATCCCAATCGCTTCCTGGGATCACAAGGAACCTAAACCAATCAAGAACGAAGAGCTTCCAACCCTATAACTCACTCTAAGGCAGTCACGACATTGCACTTTTCTTGAATTCGAAATACATCATTCTGACACTTATAGCATAAAACAATCACATATTCTTGTTCCTTAACATATTTACAAGCTTTCTGTAATGTTTAATTGCATGTTTATGGAATGTATAAGATTTCACCATTATTAGGTTTTCTTGCTTCGATTTGGGATCTTTGCATACAGGTGAAATTGGGCCATGAAAGGGGCACCATTGTGTTTAGCAGGTCCAGACGAAGTTATCCATGCCTTTAGTTTTTATTTATCATACTTGTATTGAATTTTGAGATTTGCAGGACCTGTAGCTACGGACATAGTGTCGTAGGTAAAAGTCTGTAACTTTTACCAACGGTGCAGGGAGGAAGAAGATGTCGTGGCAAGCCATCATTCGCGCGTTTGAAAATTCGTGCGTTTGGATCTGGAATCTTGTTGTTTTCCCATATTATTTTTTATGTTTATCTTATGTACAAACAGAACATGTGGCGCAGCTGGTAGTGGAACGCTTGGAAAATGCCTTGGGGCCTGGGTTCGAATCCCAGGTCCCCCAATTATTTCATATATTTTGTCTTTCCATGATCCAGCACGCGCATAAAGCCAAGGACCACCATAGTCCATCAGCATCCAACTAGCCAAGTGTCCAACAAGCCAGATCTGATGGCTATCATCTGAAGGACCACCAACAACCACAGTCAACGCATGGACAGGAGATCTAGGAAGTTAGCATGAATCACTTTGGTCTTGGGCCAGAAAATTGCTATTCACACCCCCCAAACTGCTTTCTCAGGCCCAAGTTTATTTTCTTTTTCTTTTTATATTTTGTTTTATTTAATTTATTTATTTGTTTTACTAACAAATTTAATTTTTTTTAACCAATCAAAAAACTCATAAAATTAACTTTTCACCAAATTAGGTTTAGATTTTATTTCTTTATCCAAAAAATTAATTAAATTAATTAGGTTTAATTTTTAGATAACTTTAATTATTTTGTAAATAAATTAACATTAACTAGAACAATTAGGGTTTTGTTTCTAACTTAATTATATTTTCTTTTTCTTAAAATAACCAAAAACACAAAAATAGGCCATTTATTTATTTTCATTAATTAATTTAATTAACTAATTAATTGTGTATTTAATTTTAAAACCTAATTCTTTTTCTTAAAAATAATCAAAAGCAATAAAAACAATTCTTTATTTTTAATTAGGTTAGAAGGGGTCAAAACCCTAGTTCTCTCCCGGTCTTAATTTCCTCGCGCGCGCTTTATCATTTATTTTTATCCTATTAATGTAATTGCTCACAAGTTGTAATAGCTTAATTAGGATCTTTATTTTCATTTATCGCTTTATTCTTAAGGGTTTGTTTTTGGCTATGTAAATACCCGAAGCCTTGTAATAGCGTAGTTTAAATTCCGCATTTTAAGTTCCACAAAATATTAACTGTTAGATGTATGGATAATTAGGGTTGCATGACAAGAATGTATGATAAATTTTAAAACAGTTAGCTAACCCTAAATGTGAAGAGATAATAATCTGAAACTAAATCACTAGCACATGCGCACTCCTAGGGTATACTCTCACTTTGGTTGCCTTCGGTAAACGGTTATTAAGTATAGGGTACTTTAGGGGTCGCTCTATTGTCTAAACAAAGATCAAAGTCCCGTACAGAAAAGTTGCCTCGGAATGGTTGCCTCAGATATTGTTGCCTCGAATAATTGATCTAAGACATTAGGGTTACTACTAAGACGTCCTAACATTGCTTTGGTGACAGTACGTCCCTTTCGAATTGACCCTCAAAACTCCGACGATGGTGCTACCTACTCACTAATAGTGGGATAGCACTGTCTAAAGGAAACAAGAATAGAACAATTCTATTTTTTTTCGAGTAGGTAGACTAGTTCTTATGTACTTGCTCAATCCAAACAAACTTTTTTCACACTTACACTCCTCTTTTAAACAAAGCTTTCAAAAACACTTTGTAACACTCTTGAAGACAGAAGCAAGAGTTAAATCGAAGTCAAAAACTTTTCAAATCACACAAACACACAAGCAATTTTGAAAATGATGAGCAAGTACCTAAGAGCCCATGGAAAACCACTGATAGAAAGGGTGCTAATACCTTCCCTTTCTATAATCTACCCCCCGTACTCAAAATCTCGAAAAAGGGAATTTTTCTGTGCTTTTTTCCTTTCCTTGTTGGATAAAATAAAAGTCAGTGGCGACTCTTGCTTACCGCGAAATTTTGCAAACACAAACGCAAAATGCAAACCAGCAATTCCTAAAAATAGCCTCTGTTCTGCCCACTGTATCACACCAAGGTCAATAGTTCAAATGATACAAGATCAATCCAATCAACTTCTTTCGACGACAAGGGATGATGTTCAAAGACATAGGGGAAATTGTGGAGTTGAAACCCAATGAGTTCACTTCCACATGGGTATACAATTTTTTGTTTTCACCTTGTATCCTTTTCATTTTTCGACGATTTCCTCTTAGTAGTATTTCAGTCTCCGTGTACAAAAAAGCCAGTTTTTAGGCAAATTATCAATACAAATATACTTTGAATTGTAAATTTTTTGTTTTTTTTTGTTTTGAGTGCAAAAACGTCCAATGACTAAAATTGAATGAACATATGCATATGAACATGATTGACTATTAAATAAATCTATGCACAAGAACAGTAATAAGCATTTAATTAAGGATTTGGGATATCCCCACAGAATTACTTCAACAAGATTATCCCCACGGAGTAAATTCATACATTCTCCATCCAGAGTTTCCGAACATTCCCTGGAAATTATCTTCCCCAGTCAAGTCTTCCAGAACTAAAAAAGAAAATTTGCAAAAGTTCTTACTCTGGGAATACATCTTCCCAGTAAGGTCTTCAAAATACCTTCCTCGATAGGGTTTTCCCTGACAGACTACAATCTCCCCAGCTTGAGTTTCCTTCTCAACGGACAACACCTCTTGTCCCTAGCAGAGTTAATACTATCTCCGAAAAGTTACTGCAAAGCCTGGAACCCGACCAGATACCAGTTAACTTCACTTCATCCTCCCCATATGATCAGAAGTCTAATCATCTCTTTTAGCCCCAATCAGGGTATATAAGAATTAAATTCCCTAGTAGAGTAATGGTCAACTAAGTTTCCCTAATTCTACTCCCCAAGCAGAAATCAACATTCCCTGCAGATTTTCCTCAAACAACAAACAGGAAATCCCAGTTGAAGCATTCTAAACAAAGTTGAGGATACACATACTCCTCATCTCCAGTAGTAGTCAGGAATTTATTTTCCATACAAAGATACATTTTAACATTACACATTCACATATCATGACATATGCATACTAAACGCGTATAGCACAATCTCATTTATTTTGAGAACATAATTACACAACACATGCATCTTCATGCAACTAATTCTTTACCTATTTCAGGAAAGATCAATAAAAAGTGATACAATTTATCTATTGGCTCAAATTAAGTTCTGATACCTTCTTCAGTAGACCTTTCTCCGGCTCAGATTAAGTTTTGATACTTCGTTCGGTTAAATACATCAAGATTATCTGCTGGCTCAGATTAAGTTCTGATACCTCCTTCAGTAGACCTTTTCTCTGGCTCAGATTAAGTTCTTATACTTTGTTCGGTTAAAGATATACAGTTTATCTGTTGGCTCAGATTAAGTTCTGATACCTCCTTCAGTAGACATTTCTCTAGCTCAGATTAAGTTCTAGTACTTCAATCGATTAAAGACATCAAGATCATTTGCTGGCTCAGATTAAGTTCTGATACCTCCTTCAGTAGACCTTTTCTCCAGCTCAGATTAAGTTCTGATACTTCATTCGGTTAAAGACATCAAGATTATATGCTGGCTCAGATTAAGTTCTAATACCTCCTTCAGTAGACTTTTTCTCTGGCTCACATTAAGTTCTGATATTTCTTTCGGTTAAAGACATCAAGACTATCTGTTGGCTCAGATTAAATCCACCAAAGATTTATTCTGATTCTTCTCTTAGTAGACCTTTTTTTGGTAGATTAAATTGACCAAAGATTTATTCTGATACTTCTTCAGATACAGTCGATCGAAGACTCATTCTGATACTTCTATCAACAATTACCTCTGGATGGAATCTATAAGCCCGTCTTCGACGATTCTTCGTCACCTCTCCAAATGGCATCATTAAACCCATTCCCGACATAATCAACAGGCAGTTTTACTTCGTGCACAAGCGAGTGCAAATTTATGGGCACTTAAGTGTTCAATCATCTTCTACCTTCAAGTCACGAATGGTGAACAAGCCAATCTAACTCATCAGGTTTAAGAAGATTGAACAGGGGCAGTTGTTGTACCCCGAATTTGCCCTCCCTTTTCTTAAGACATTTCTCACAAAGATCTTCAAAGCTCAAGTTTTCTCCAAGATTTGATCAGACAAACTCATCTCCTAACACTGAGGCCACAAATTAGGGTTTTGGTTTTCTCAAAGACAATTGGACTTCTAATGCCTCATATGACTTTCATGGATCATATAGGCCTCCAAGAATACTCATGTCAAGTTTCAAGTCTTGAATCACAATTTTGCTCAATTGTGGTCAACCTACAGTCAAACTTCATGATTTTTAGCCAACGTCAACATCTTAAAGTCCTATTCATCATTTGGTCAAGTATTGATCACAATCTCTCAAGAAAAGCACTCAATTTACCAAAAGGGAAAAATGGTCAAAATTAGGGTTTTGACTGTATTTGACTGATCAGGGACTTTTGACCTAATACATGATCTAATGGATTAAAGCGTAATCTCAAGGATTCAAATGCAACATGTTAACCTAATTTCATGATTCAAAACATTTCTCAAGATCAATTGATTGATTGTTGAAATTCAGTCAACTGATAAAAAGTCAACTGATACACCAAAAGTCAAACTTTGACTTTTTGATCAAAATTGAGTTTCAAAGATCATAATTCATCAAGACATTCAAAAATATGAAGTTTGGTCATCAATAAATCAAGAGAGTCAAAAGTCAATTTGAAAAGTCAAACTTTTCAAGACTTAGAAAATTTTCTAAGTGTTTTAAGTATGATAATTTCACTACTTCATGACATTTTTTCACCAAGATGCAAGATGATTCAAAGAAAACTTTAAATATGAAAGTTGTAGATCTTGATTAGGTCTACAACTTTTCTTTACTAATCAAGTCCTAGAAATTCTTGAATTTTGAATTATGAATCCATGAAGTCATGCACTTTTTCTTAAACACTTTAGTGAAATTTTGACCTAGGTTGGTCAGGATTTTGATCTAACTTCTTGGTAAATTTTCACATAGTTCCAATTTGATTTTTCAAAAATGGAAAACATGAAAGTTGTAAAGGATGTTCCAAGCTTTTCAAACTTGAATTACAAGGAATTTTTCATGAAGAACACTTGACCTAAACCATAGCTATGCTGCATAACTTCACTTTGCAGGCCTTCTAACTTGAAAATCACTCCTTAATTTAATGTTTACACAACTTATTGATCAATTGTCCAATTGATTCAAGAATTGTCCAAAGCAATTTGTCATTTTTGGGAGAAAGGCACCACTTCCATTCTAGTAAAGCAGGCCTTTATGCAATTGTCAACTCCTTGAGCCTCTCAATTGTTATCTCTGCACATACACTATGCTAAAGCAAGAAGCAACATGTTTACAGCTTCTAACTACCCTATGAGCCCTTGTGCTATCACATTGAAACCATAATTTTTACTTTACTTCAAAATTAAGCAACAAAGCCATAACCCTAGATCTCAAAAATATGATTGGCTCTTGTGCTAAGACCTTTTGCCTATAATTATAAGGCTCGTTTGCAAGCTAAGGGACAGATGGGCAAGCCCTAAAAATCCCTGAAACTCTCCCAAACTCAGAATTGCATACAAACCTCCATCGTTGTCATTTATGGCCAGAAAATTCCAATCTCTTAAACTACTTGTGCATTTTCACTCTAATCCATTCTCAAAGCTTCTATACCTCAAATATAACTCAACCAAACACATGTTACAGTTCTGTAACATCATCTTTTTCATCTTCCATAACCAAAAATAGAACATTTCAACTTGACTTCTCCAGACCATTTCAGCCACTCTCAACTCAAGTTAAGCACTGCATTAGCTTTCTAGGGACTCAAGGAAGCTAACCTGATCATTGCAGCACCTTGAAACAAACTCATTTACAAAACACGAAATCCATTTTCAAGGTAAGTTTTCTGATTTTTGAACTCTTCATATATTCATTGTTAGCTTTCCATTTTCAAAGATAAAATGTATACAACATAGCCCTGAAGTTTACCATGTCCTTAGAATTCATTTATATTGCTTGAGTAGTGAGAATTTTAGGTTTAAACTTTCTGAAAAAGTTAGGTCAAGATTTGGTACCATTAGAAATTCATGCTCATCTTTGATTTATAGCTTAAGTGATTTACATTTCTGAAATCATGATGAAATTTGGGACAAGTTTGATGTTTACATTTTTGCAAATGGTTGAGAGATGAAGAAGTTACAGGATTCAAATTGGTTGTTTGTATATGGCGTGAGGTTGAAGATGAAGTGAAGCTATGAACACGTTTTATTTTAAGTTTATTGCAACATGGTTTACTAACAGATGAAATAGGCCACTTCAGTGGCGGCAAGCGCACGTATAAGGCATTATTATGGAAGGTCCTGGGTTCAAGCCCCAGCGAGACCTTTTAAAAAAAATTCATTTTTTTCCATCTCATTTTTTGTTTGAAACAGGTAGCGCGTTGGGCTCCCTTCCTGGGCCTTGTCATTTTAATTTATTATCACCCCCCCCCCCCTCCCCATTCATTTACAACACACGGCCCATTTTTTTATTATTTTTGTTTATTCCGATTACAAAAAAAAACACTCTTGGGCCTAACACAAAACAAACCTGCTTTACACACTTACATCTCTTTTCATCTTCACACCCCCTGACTTTATTTTATCTTTTTATTTTCTTTTCTTTTTTTTCATTTTTATTATTTTATTAATTAAAAATACCAAAAATATTTTATATTTATCATTTTTATATTTTTATATTTTTATATTTCTTTTAAAACAGAAGATCAAAAAATAATCTCCTCAATAAATTTCTTTTCTTTTTCTTAATTTAATATAGATTTAGTTTTTATTTTAACTTCTTTTTTTAATTAACTTAGAAATTGGGAATTTTAATTAATGATTTTCTTTCTTTATATATTAGTCTAATTAGGTTAAAACCTTTCATAAAAAAAAACAAATTTTTTTTTCCTTTTCTTTGTATATTATCTTACATTCTTGTACATTTTGTTCTTACTATATTCAATATGGTTGTAATAGTAAATTAGGATTTAATTGCTTTCATTCCCCATTTGTCAATTGTATCCCCATCTCCCAAATGATTGTAATAGCGTAGAACTTTAAATTACAGCAATTTATCGCTTTCAATATAATTGCTAGTAATTAGGATTTGTATGGCAAGATATAAAATCAATAAATAGAAAACCCTAATTCAAAGACAAAAAATGCATGAAATAAAAACACTTTGCACACTTGTACCTCTAGGGTTAACCCACACTTGTTGTCTCGGATAAAACAATCATGTCCCTCGAACATGGGATACTTTAGCAATGACCCTCGAATACAAGATCATAGTCCCTCGATGACCATTCGATGTTACCTTCGGTAAACGATCTCAGACCCTTACGACAAATTGCTAAGGTATCCTACAATGTTGCCTTCTATGACTGTACGAAGACCCACGCTTGTCCCTTCACATCCAATGATAGAACTTCTTACTGATTAATGGTAAGATAGCATTATCTAAAGGAGGAGGAAAAGAATAAATATTTCTTTTGAATAGGTAGAACGCTCATAGTTGCTTGCTCACAAACAAAACCATCTCCACACTCACACTTTCAAAACATATTTCCAGAAACAAATATCTTTCATGAAATATTTTCAAAAGTAAACACCTTGTATACATTCTTATAGAGACAAGAATCGTTACAAAGTTCGCCTAAACAAAGGCACTTTTCAAAAATACTTTCAAAACAAATCACAAACATATTTTACAAAGCATTTCAAAATAAGCTAGAAACTAAGAGCCCATAGATAACTACGTATGAAAAGGGTGCTAACACATTCCCTTTTCATAACATACCCCTTGAACTCAAGAAAATTCTCAAAAGGTCTTTCCTATTCTTTTCACCCTTTCCTTTATTGGATAAAAGAAAAGTCGGTGGCGACTCTTGCTATCCGTAACAATTGAGATAAAACACAAAACTCCCAAGTCAGTTCTCCCACTATATTACAAATATGTTTGAACATCAAAAGTTAGGCATGTTAGTCTAAAATTTCAAGTTTGCTCAATTTGGAATTCATGCATTCTACCAAAATTTCCCAACTTGAAATGGTCATAACTCTCTCAATTTTCATATTTTGAAGGTGATCTTGGACTTTTTGGAAACCTCATTATGTCCTCTTCAGTTACTCTTTTGATCCTTTTTGCATTTGGAGATTTTATCTTGATGTAAGTTACCTTGACAAAAAGTGTTTTTTTGTTGACTTTTCAAATGACCTATAATGTATTGGCTCATATCTCTCAAATGAAGCACTTTTTGGACTTGAGCATACAGTTACAAAGTTGTACAGAATTGAATTTCCTTCAAAATGGGATTTAGTTGGGGGAAATTTGATGAAGCGTGTGAACGTTATGCTTGGTCAAAGTTCAGTTGACTTCTCATAAGGAAACCCTAATTTGGCAACTTTTAACTTTTGATGATATGAGGGCTTTCCTTGAGGAATCATGATCAAACCTTGATCAAATGATGAATATCACTAAAAATGTTGATGTTGACCAAAAATCTTGAAGTTTGACTGTATGTTAACTATAGTTGACTTTTTACCCAATACAGTTGATTTTCAATCATCTGAGTTATTGACTGAGCAATCTTGTGATGCAAGGCTTGAAACTTGACATGAACATTATTAGGGACATATGAAGAGCCATGAAAATGACTTGGGCCTTTGAAATCCAATCTTACTTGAGAAACACAAAACCCTAGTTATGGACCCATTGCTTATGATGAGGTTTGACTGGTCAACCCTTGAGTAGCCTTGAGCATTTGAGAACCCTAGAAGAATGTCTTGAAGAAAATGGGAGGGAAAATTTTATGGTACAACAACTAAAATTATAAAAGATATGGTAATAATTCTCATGTTTTGGAAGACGAAGAAATGAACTTATTTGTGAAAAGATATCTCAAGTATATGGAAAAGAAAAAGGAGAAAAGTCTCAACAAGAGAAACATTGAGACAAAATAAAAGGGTTCAACGTTAAAGGAAGAAACAACCAAAAAGAAAAATTCAAGCCTTGATAAGAAGAAAAAGAGAGATAAACCAAAGAATCATGGAAAATCTAGAAACGTCTATGTAGCTTGGGAAAGTGATGATGAATCCTCAAGTGATGAAGAAACTAGTGACAGCTCTAACGTCACTAATGTGTGTCTCTAAACTCATTCAAATGATAGAGGAAATAGAAAACTCAAAACATCCAAGTATGATGAGATATTCCTCTCAGGTAATTATCATGAAGATTACAAGGAAAAAACAACATCTTCTGCAAGCAACTATGTTCATCATCATTGTAATTAAAAGGGTAAAAATCATGAGGTAAAGATTTCTCAAAATAACATATCAAATGAAAAATATCATGTTGATCTACTTAATGTGTTTGAAAAACTACATAAGGGAGATATTGACGCTTTTAAAATGTTAGCTTCAAATAGAAGAAAAAAATTTGCATTTGGAAACAAAGATTTTAGAAAATGAAAATAACATTGAAGCTCTAAAGAACTCCCTTGTAGGTATTCCAACAACTAGAAATAGGATGGATGACAATCCCTTTAGTTTTGGTTATGACACTTGTCATATTTGGAAAAGAGAAGTGAAGACTTTTAAGACTAAAATGACAAAGACTTAACAACCAAAAGTCACTCTTGTCGTAGACTTAACTAAGTTTGATAAATCCTTGAATCCTGCTTATGCTAAGTATAGATTTGGTAAAAGTAAAATTAAAAACCAAGTGAATGTCTTTCGAAATATAACTTGTTATCATTGTCGCGTGAAAGGACATAAAATTACAGAGTGCAAACTTAAGAATATATTAAGATCAAATGGTTGTCATCAATTGAAACCCAAGTGTGATGATTATGTTACTCACACTTAAGGACCCAACAAAACTTGGGTACCTAGTTCATCTTGTTAAAAGTTTGCAGGAAAATTGTCTTGATTGGAAAGAGGGCTTATATTGCATCAATGAAGGAATACCATTAAGACAATTGTGAGATAACACTTTTGTATCATATTGACTTTGTGGCAAAGTGGTCAAATGGGTTTCATATAAACATCAACAGGTGACTCTATGATAAAGTGATCTTAGCTCTACAAAAAATCTAAAGTGATAAGAAGTTTGAATTCTTGCATTTTTATTGCACACTTAGTTGTAAGTTAATTCAGATGGTCTTGAGTATCATGCAAATGTGAGTGCTTAGCTTCGCTTGGTCGGTGAGGTTGCATAGTTTCACTTTAATTTATTTTTGTAGAATATTTGATATTTTGTTCATTGTATAATGTGTATCTTCTAGTTAAATTTCACTTCCAAAAATTTCTAATTGAATTTGTGATCATTTCAATTTACATATTTATAGTGAGTTTAATGATTAGTATACCTATTATGTGTACTTTAATTTAGAGCCTTGGTGTTATTAATTTTATTAAATAAAATTATAAATCACATTGTTCATTATGATTCAATACACCGTGACATGTATATGCATCATATTATATAGTCATAGAGATGAATTTTGGCATTAAGGAGACTTTATAAATATTTTTTTTGAAAATGGTGAAGTTCCTTCAGTATGTGTTGACACAAAGGTCGTACAGGTTAACACATAAATTAATTCTTCTAAGTCTCTCTCAAACGTTTCAGCATAAGTCGGATGTGTCGACACATAATTATTCTGTGTCGACACCTGTACGCAGAAGAAGCGAAAATATGATATCTTTATCTTCCTATCTCTCTTTATCTCACCTTTTTATTGTTCCACCAAAACCCTAAATTCAAACATTTTCATCTTCACACCTATTGAAAAACTAGTCAAATTCGTATTCCTATTCAAAAAAATTCATCAAATCCATTCCACAAACCAATCTTGTGTTCATTGTGGTCAAAATTCCAAATTTATTCTTCACCCAAATGTGTCCACTTTCAAGGTACATTCATTCATGGAATTTCATTCTTTTTCACTCATATTAGTATAAATTGACTGTTATTTTCAGATTTTATGCATCTATCATTTACTTGTTATCATCTTCATAAGGTCTAGTAGCATAAAATTCTAAAACTCAAACTGTTTTGGTTTGGGAATTTTATCAAACACCTTACAGGCAAGCTTGAAATTATGATATTGTCAATGGGTCCTAAGATTGTAAGAGGAAAAGGTGAAGGCCATGGTAAAGAAAAGGTTGGGTCATCATCAAATGTGGCTGAAAATGTTTTTAGTCTAGTTAGTGAAGAAAATTATGAGTTTTTTGACGAAAAGAGTCGTATAAGGCTTATCACGATACAACATTTCTACAAGGTGAGGACTGCCGATAAATTGCACATTCTTGAAGTTCGTAGTAGGCTTGATCATCTATGACTCAACCACTTTCTTCACCTGACTCAACAATATAATAAGGACTTGATTCGCATATTCTACGCGGGACTTCTTAACCCTGTGATGACGGTGGCAGAACCAACGGTTATATACTAGTTTTACGTTTGTGTTCGCAAATGTTGCGGTAAGCAAGAGTCGCCACTGACTTTTCTTTTATCCAAATTAAGGAAATGGTGAAAAAACAGAAAAAGATCTTTTTGATATTATTCTGAGTAAGGGAGTAGATTATGGAAAGGGAAGATGTTAGCACCCTTTCCATTCGTAGTTATCTACGGGCTCTTAGAGGTTTGCTCATTTTTGAAATTACCTTTGTGCTTTGTGTGTTTGAAAAATGTTTTGAAATGCCTTAGTGAGGAGATTTTCTTTGCGTTAACTCTTGTATCAGTCCTCAAAAGTGTTGACAAAGCGAATGGTTTTGAAAGTCATTTTTTTTAAAAGTAGTATTTGTGTAAGTGCAAAAATGTTTTTGAGCAAATTTCTAGCAGCTATCCACTTTATACTCGAAAAGGTAGTTCTTTTCATCTTATCCTTTAGATAGTGCTATCCTACTATTAGCGAGTAGGTAGCCCTATCGTTGGATGTATGAGGGACATCAAAGGGACGTTACGGTCACGAAGGCAACTTGGAAAGGAATTTTAGTAACTGTCCTAAAGTTCTAAGATCACTTTTAACCAAGGCAACGTCGAGAGGGTTATCGAGGGACTTGTGATCTTTCAAACTAGAGGACAACCACTAAAACTTCTCACGTTTCGAGAATTGTGACCGTTTTCCAAAGGCAACCGAAGTGGGGTACCTTAGAGGTGCGCATGTGAAATTATGCTCAATTCAATTATTTATCTTGCATTATTAGGTTTGCTAACGCTTTGTTTTTCAGTCTTATCATGCAATCCTAATTACTAGCAGTTAATATCTACCGAAATTTAAAGTGCGGGAATTGTAAATCCTATGATATTACAATGCTTCGGGGAGGGGGTATTTACGATACATAAAACTGGGGGAAAGGTAAAATAAAGAAAGCGATAAAAATTCCTACTTAGTCTATTACATACCAGTATACAGTTACATTATTATAAAAGATGTGAGAACAAAATAATGCGCGCGAAACGAATATTATGTCTAAAAGAAACCTAAGAAATTGCTAAGTAAAAAAAATTTGATTGTTTTTGTTTATTTATGAAAAGACTAAATTAAATTAAACCTAAATTTAATTAATTAAAATAAAAGAAAGTTATAGATCAAAATTAAATTTTAAACAAAAACCTAACACTTTTTGTATTTGTTTTATTTAAGAAAATAATTAAACTATCCTAAAATTTATTTAGAAAAATAAATTTAATTAAGAAATTATATAAGTTTTTGTATTGTTTTTTTTATTATGACATGAAAACTACTTAAAAATATAAAATTAAACCTAAGTCTAATTTATTTTAAATTTGAAAAAAAAATGTTAAAGTTAATTAATTAGTTAATTTCAGAAATTAATTTAATTAATTAAAAGAAAAAGCTAATCCTAATTTTTGTGATTTTTGATTATTTATTGCTAATTAAATAAATAAATAAATAAAAACAAACAAAACTAAAAGAAATAATAACAAACAAAACTAATAATTGGGCCTGGAAGGTTAAAGAAAAAAATGGGGGTGTTGTTGTTGAATTCGTTGGCCCAAGATGGGAGAAGCCCAGATTTGCTTCTGGACCCAATGTGGACAATTCTTGATGGTACATGGTGATCTGCGCGCTTGACGCCCTTGGATTTAGATCAGGTAGGATCTGATGATTGTGATTTGGAGGCGTATGGTATGCTCCTGGCTGGGCAACGTATGTAATCTGCAGAAATATGTTAAGAAAATGAAAAATGTTGGACCTGGGACTCGAACCCAGGTCCTCTACTCATACACACTCCTTGCCTACCAACTGAGCCAGTTGATAATTCATAGATATAATACAACAATAATATAATATACAAAAACACTTCCCTATCAGAAAATTTAAAAAAAAATGCACGCTGGATTTGAATGAGCCAATGGGATAATGCCACGCTTCGTCTTCTTCACCCTCCGTCGTCTTATGTACTGCAACCTATAGTGACAGTTTTCATTTGTCACTATAGTACCTGCACTCAGCAAAATCCATGATATGTGACATAAATTGAATGTGAGGCCATATATCAATTGGCCTTATCCTCCTGAGCACGGTGGTATCCTTAATTTCGTCCAATTTTGCCTCTAGCTAGGGTTCTCCAAATTGGGAGCTCGAAACCCTAAAAATGATGGATTCTTATACCTGCACTCAAACTCATAATAATACATCCAGAAACGTTCTATGCATCACCACGAATCAAAATATGCAAGCAAATTGAATTAATAATGAGTGAATGGAGGAAAACGAATTTGTAAAAAGTAAGTGCAAACTGTGATTTGGGGGAGTGTTTCACGAATCTACAAGTCTTGGAATTTGTTGGAATACCTTCAGTTACCTTCGAGGATTGTTTATCGATCTTCAATAGCCTTTGAATTTTCCCCAAACTCCAAAATCGATTGGAATTTTTCTCTTGAAAATTTGAAGTTCGAACGTGGTCTCTAGGCTCCAGCTCCGTCTATGATGCTTGCAAACATGTTGCTTATATAGAGTAGAAGGAAGGGACAAGAGAGCAAGGAATTAAACAGCCTTAATCATGTTCTTCAAGGTCATGAATAAAAATTTGTAACTTTGGCGAAAAACATAGAATCTTGTCCCTTTTTTTAAATTTGAATGTATCTAAACAATGTTGCACGAAATTATGGACTTCTAGACTGTCCAAAACATCATCCCAAAGCTCCAAGCCCATCTCTAATTATTTTATACACTTTATTTTATATTTACTTGAAATAATTAAAATAAATGTGTAAAAAACAAGTAAAAAATGTAAGGCATGGTAAGAGTGTTTTTGGAGGTCATCTATAATCTTAGGAAGATGTTTGAAATCCAAGAAATTGAGCCCTTGCCTTAAAACTTCAAATTTGCTCAATGCATAATTCTTGAAAATTCTCAAGTTTTCCCAACTTGGGCAAGCCATAACTTGCTCAATTTTTATATCATGATGATGATATTGGACTTTTTGGAAAGCACAAGATGTCTAATTCAATCCCTATTTTGATTAATTTTGTATTTGAATATTTTATCTTGATGTAAAAGGTCTTGGCAAAAAGTGGCTTTTGTTGACTTTCTGAAAATGACCTGTAATGTTTGAACTTGTATCTTTCAAATGGTGCATTTCTTAGACTTGAGGGCTGAAGAGAAGTTGTAGGAAATGAGATTATCTTCAATATGAGTTTTTTCTGGGGAAACATGGATGAAGTATGTGAAAGTTATGCCTGGTCAAAGTTTGGTTGACTTTTCCTATAGAAATCCTAATTTAGCAATTTTTGACTTTTGATGAATTAGGAGCATTTCTTGAGGAATCGTGATCAACCCTTGATCAAATGATGGACATCACCTCAAAATACTGATGTTAACCAAAAATCGTGAAGTTTGACTATACATGGGCCACAATTGACTTTTGATCTGGTACAGTTGATTTTCAAGCATCTGAGCAATTAACTGGGCAAACTTGTAGTGCAAGGTATGAAACTTGTCATGGACAATCTTGAAGGAATAATAGGACCATGGAAAACATTTTGGACCTTTGGATCTCACACATCCTCGTGAAAAGTGAAACCCTAGCTAGAGGTTCATTGCTTACGAGGAGAATTTGTCTGATCAATTCTTGGTCAACCTTGAGCAATTGAGGATCTCTAGGAGCATGCTTTGAGTAAAAATGGGAGGGAAAATTTTGGGGTACAATAGATGGTGTTGCATTTACTTTTGAAATTGGAGGTAAGGTTTATACCTTTACAAAAGAAATATGGAAATCTCTCTTCGACATTACCATAGGAAATGAGTCGAGAATTAGAGATACAAGTTATCATTCGAACTTCAAGTGGATAATGCACTCAAATGAACAGTTGAAGGAATTGCATGATAATGCCAATAATGCTCCAATCACTACAAAATGTATCAAAAGATTGCCTCACATTTTACATTGGTTTGTTTCTCATATTTTGCGTCCCAAGAGTGGTGGCTTCTCACGAGTTGATAATTCTAAAATATTCCTTTTGTATGTTCTGCTCAACAACATCAGTATCAACTGGCCTTATTACTTCGTGACTAGAATGTTTGCCATCAAGGAGTGTAACAAGGGGACTTCTTTTTGTTATTCATTAATGATTTCCAAAATTCTAAATTTCTTCAATATTGGTTTTCCCAATCTTATGATGACTTATCCATGTCCTATTTTGGAATTCACCAAAAGAACAATGAGTAACTTGAGGTATTATTGGGATGATACTAGGGAGGTATACTACTATAAAACTCTCCAAACAAAAAGAAGAATTTACAATTATGGTGATCCTGCTGAGTATGCATATGGTGAAGATAAAGAGAATGATGATGGTCCTGAAGACATCACTGGAGTTATACAAAGTGATATTCCAATGGCTGATATAAACTATGAAGAAGATATAATATGGTTGAACGCAAATGTTGCTCAACAACACAACAATGAGCAGCCTTGGAATGACAATTGGCAACAAAATTGTTGGACTGCCCAAGGACATGGATACACTAGAGATGGAGGAAATTCCTATGACTATGGTTCTAATAGTAATATGGATAACATCTATGAAGTTCTCACACTACTTAGAAGCATGCAAATTCAGCAAGATCTTTGCTATAATGAAACTGTGGCATGGCGCAATGCTCAAGTGGAGTGGCGTAATGAATTTCAAACATATCAAGAGGAGCAATTCAGAATGTTGAATGCTAGTATGGACAGTCATGAATCAAATCTGGAGCTATTGTCTTCTAGAGCCGATGCACAATTACAATCTCTTCATGAAGAAATTCTGAAGTCAGATGAAGTCTTGCAAGGAAAACTCAACAGTCTACACACAATGTCCGTGCACCAAGGTGATGATGTTGTTTCGTTTTATGATGAAATTCTTAGAAAGGGAAGGACTTATCAAAGACATGGTGGTGGTGGTGGTTCACGAGATCATTAGTACATGTCATCCAAATGTGTTAATTTGCATTAGTTGTCATTTTCTTCATTTTCATATCATGGACAATATTGTGTTTTGTTTTAATTTCTTGTATTTTGAATTATGAGCTTGAATAATGTTTTGCTTTTTTGAATACTTTTGACTTATTTCTTTTTATATAGCTTATTTGCAAAATAGCTTTTATTTGATATATTAGTTTTGTTTGTTAATTAAGTTGAAGAATATGATAATTCTCATAGTATTGTTTGTTTCTTTTTGATGTTGTCAAAGGGAGAGAAGATACATACATGATATGATCAAGAGTGAAAGCACATATTCAGGGGGATCATTAAAAAACAAGTGAAAGGCATAGGCATATCATCAAATTTTCGCCATCATCAAAAAGGGGGAGTTTGTGAGTGAAATCTCTCTTTCAATGGTTTTGCATGATGTCAAAAATGCATGTGTCTCTCTAAATGGCCTCTTAGATTATTTGATGTATTAGGCTACTTGAAAATAGTTAAGAAGTCATCACAATGTATGGTCAATCATTTGTGTCCTTAAAACTAAGCCTTTTGAGTCATTTTTCGTTGCATGTATTGACACATATGAGTTTTAGGTTGACACATGTAACTCAAATTAAAGCCTGTAAGCTTCTGTAAGTCACAGGTCAACACATGCATCATACAGGTTGACACATACTGAAAGATTTCTAAAATTGCAGAAATTCTTATTTTATGTGTCGACACATCCATATTTCAGGTCGACACATTTACTCACGTTTTAAAGTCTGTAGCTACTGACTTGCTCAGGTCGATACATAGAGTCCTTCAGATCGACACATGCAGCTTTTTTATACAGTATGTGTTGACACATACGATTTTGACGTCAACACATAAAATTTGTTTTAGTCAAATTTTATTTTCTTTTATTCCGAATTTGTCCTTTTTTCCCTAAACTTTTCCAAATTATAAACACTCATTCATGCATCATTTCTAACTTGATGATACCATAAAATTAGTCTACTTTTCTCTTCATCTTCAACCTTCTAATCTATGCATACACACCAATATTACATTGTGATGATGTTTCGTCGGGGTGCCATCTATACAAAGAATTGCAGATTTCAATTGGTTTGGGTTGAGTTCTTGTAAGGGTCTTCATCCGGAAAAATTATCAGGTTTGTCCTCCAACATCATTTGTTGAATTGGGGTTTTTCGTACAAGATCTTGCGAGAAGGAATCGTCCATGTGAAAAATCTCTTGGAGTGTTTGAAATCTTTTCAAGGAACCTTAGAGTGGTTGAAATATTTTTAAGGAAGTAGCAAGAATTAGATGATAGAATCGGTGATCTTGTGTTGATAGTTTGCAATCGGATTTATTCGAAAAATCCCTTAGAGTGTTTGAAATATTTGCAAAAAACATTCGGGTGTTTGAAATCCTGTTAAGGAAGTAGCTTAAGCGGTGAATAGGTTGCATCTATCGGTTGATTTGATCTTTCTTAAGATCAAAGGTTGGAAGAATGAGCATCAACACCAAATTGGAGAATTTTGTATTGTTGTTTCTAACTCTTTCGTTGTATTAAATATTTTGCATATAAGAATTATCCTAATTCCATTGGAATTAGGTGCAGACGTACCCACATGCTAGGACGACAGTGGGAAACTGTGTAGACAAATTCCTTGTATGTTTTTACTTTTCCGCTTTTACTCGCTTTCAATTTCATCAATCTTTTTATCAAATAGCATTATGATAGTAATTGAATTGTAAGAATTTTTCTCTCTAAATCTGTTTTTGAAATAGGTGTGGATATAGCTTATAATCAATTTTGATTATAAGTGGTTTTGTATATCAACACTACTCAAAGAGAAATTTTGAAAATTCACTTGTACGTCAAGTGTTTGATAAAACAATCAAGTTAGTTCTTTGATTATTTAGCCTTGAAAATAACATTGCAAAGTGATTGTGTTCAAACAATAAATAAGTGGATTGTTGATTTGAATTTGTATCAATCTATTACTCAATTTTATCTCATAGATTTACCTTTCATAATTTGTATATCCCAGTTTTCAATTGTTTTTTTATACGACTTATCCAATTAATTGCTTTTGCATCAAAGTTGTGAAAACAAATTAATTTTTAAAATTTTGATCTAGAAATATTTTTTGCGCCTCTATTCACCCCCTCTAGACACGCATTGTCATCTAACACCTTCTCTATCATATCGAAAGCTTGTTTTATCATGTCATGATCTTATTTCATAGTTCATCGATCATTCTAATTCTACAACAAAACAACATCATATCTCCTAAATATTTTACTTTTATGAGAGGTAGCCTAGACTATACCTCAATAAAAATATACTAAGGTAAATATTTCTTTTGGTTTCGCAAAGGAGGACAAACACTAAAGATCAACAGAAAAACTAAAATCATTGGAAAAAAAACTAAATGTGGCATAACCATTCATCAAAGCCACACACAAAAAAACAATAATAATGTCTAATATGTAAAGATACTACATTGTTAAAACAAACAAAAAATTGTCAAGAGAATCAAGTATTTGAATAAATTCTAAAATCTTAAAACATGATTAAATATTGGCATCAAACATATCAAGTTTCAAATTTGATATTAAAAGCTGAAAATAGTTCATATTAATGTTTTGAATCTATTTCCATAAAAAAGAACATGAGAAGTAGCAAAATTCAATCATAGAAAATAACAAGTAATAAGATCTCATTTTCAATACAGAGTACATTTACATATCACAAATCCAAACTTCTTCGCATCAACCTCGTCCGCCACAGTCCGTCAAAGTGGACGGTAGGGCCGATGGCCTAAATCTGTCAAGTTTGTCACAAGATCATGGCACCTTGTCAAAAGGCCCACCATCTTCTTTGATATATCAGCGGTAGTTGTGGAGGAAGACAAATCCGATTTTATAAAATTGGTAGTATTTCTTGATGCCATATCGAAATCATGCAAATAATCTGGTGTATTTTTAGCAATCTGAGAAGGAAATGGAAGAATAGGCAAAGATGGTTGAGAATTGACCTTTTGAACATTCTTAGTGTTAAAATCCATAGCAACACTAGAATGTGAACAGCCATCAACTAATTGCTCTCTCCTTCTACTTTCTTCGCTGGCTAACAAGAATTTTACACGTTGCGACCCTTGATCACTGTGTCGGTTACCAGTTTTCCGGCCTAATTTATTACCAGTAGATTTCTTCAGGATGGATTTGATCTGGTTTATCGGCTGTGAAAGATGTTGTGGTGCAGGATCCTTAATGTGCTTTGTTTCACTGGCATGATCAATGTCTTCACTAGCCTTAGCAACTTCAGGGATATTATGCGAAGAACGTTCCAATGCCCTGAGGAAATACCTCACACCAGCAATGCCGAATAAGGATTGATTTGCTACAGAAAATTTATATGCTTCTTCTGCATCGTCCTTCTGCATGAAAACAACTCGACAAGCTGACAAATTTGAAAAGACGCGGAGACTTGATTTGTGTATACGCCCAAAACGACCAAACCTTGCCTTCAACTCTGCAATAGATGGAAGAGGTGCCATAGGAGGAAAATAGATGGCCAGCTCAGTCGGTTCAAACAGGTTAGTTAGCTGCTTAACAATATCAGGTGGAGCCTGGGTGGCTGGCTTCTTCTCTGCATCCGGTGCCTTTAACTCCTTGATTTTCTTCAATCTCTTTGCATTAATTTCTTCTTCGGGGTCAGTGAGAGCCCTTTTTCGCGCAACTTTGCTTGAGTCATCAGGCTGAATAATTTGTTTTACAGGCTTAACTATCGGTGAAGCACTAGCATGATCATTAGTAGCATGAACTTCAGGCACTGCATTCTTTGTTGGAGGTGATGATAAAACCAAACTTTTCTGGTAAACATGAGATCTGAACTGCAAAAAGAACTTGATAGCAAATGAAGGCATTCCTCCATTAATACCATGAAAATGATCTAAAGCAATCGCTTTCAATTCATTAAGAAGCTTTCTACACACACGCAGCTGCTTACTGGCCTTAAGATCCACCTTGGTTGAGTCATGTACAGATTTTTCAGAAGTTGAAGGCTTCTTCTCTACATGGTCTAACGTAGGTGGTAAATTTGAACTCTTTCTTTTTTTTATAACAGCAGAAGTCTCGGAATTCAAATCATCCGCAGATCGCTTTTGAACATTTATCTTCTTCGGCACACCATCAACAAGAACTCTATGATTCTTTAATTCATCAACTGTAATCAGAAGTTCGTCACGAGGCCTTGATAGTATTGTATTTCCACCATGTTTAACATCAGTGCAAGTTTTGCTTTCTAGATGGTTACGATGAGATGTCTCATCAATTAAGCTTGGCAATGCCATAACCACAAGCCTTTTATTAGTAACAGCAATAGGTTCAAATCTCTTGGTTTTTTCTTTTGAAGATTCTTTTTCCTTCTCGTGAAGATGATGCTTTGCATCTAAAGTAATTTCTTCTGATACAAAACCACTGTCATTTGGTTGAACATTATCTTCAAAAGCTACTTTGGATTTTATAGCTGAAGCTGCAGAACCTGCATCTAGTATTTCTTCCTTCACAAATGTGAATTGGTAAGAGCCACTGGGTTCATCTTGATGCTTAGAAATACACTTATGCTTCATGACATTGTCCTTAGCCTTAACAGATTTAGAAGTGTTCTCAGCACCCAAAGTTTCTGTCTCGGCCACTGGATGATTCGAAGAAACTACTGAACAAAGCAAAATAACCATAACCATCAAGAGAAAAAAAAGGAAATGTGAATAAACTAGAATGATTAATATGCATATTTATAAACTATTTCTCAACTTCATATCCATAGGTGTCACTTCTATATTTACTTTAGTGTTCGGTATGAACAAGTAAAATTATAAATTTTTGAATTTTAACTTTATTTTTTTCGGGAACACTAAAACTGCTATTAAGTTTCTTTGAATCTTCTTTAATATTTTTACAATTTTTGTTCTAAATAGCTAAATCTATAATTTTAAATATAGTTAATTTCAAACTTTTTTTTTTAAAATTACTTCAAATACAATATTTAAAGGATGCTTGAAATGTAATCGAGGATTATCTTTAATATTATTAATTTAAAATTTTGATCTTCAATTAAAAAAATTAAATCTAAAATTTTGAACATAAATATAAATCAATGATGAATTTTAATATATATTACATCTAACTCGATAATTAATATTAAGCTTATATAAGATATAATATACCTCCAAATTTATTACAAGAAAATTAAATTAAATTTTCAAATTTTTAATTTATTTTCAATTTTATATTTTGTTAATTAATTTTTGATAATTACCATGCTTCATATTTCAACATAAAAAAAAAATATTTTATTTAAATAAAAATGGATTCTTTTTAATTACCACAATTTATATTTAATAGGTGAATTTATCGTTTGTTTTGTTACAATATTTTATCATAGTTAAGTTCAAATTTTTAGTATAATTTTATAAGAATTAAACTAACTAATTAATTTTATATATTTAGAATTTAATTTTTAATACAAAATAAATATAAATTAATTAATTTCTATAATATTTAATATATTTAAAAATAAAACTTTCTATTATAAATGATTACAATAACATATGAATTTTAATGCATAATAAATATAAGTTAATTTAAACAATTTATAAATAAATATAAAATTAATAATTTTTAATGCATAATAAATATAAACTAATATAAATTAATTTTTAAATTTTAATTATTTTTTACAATTACAAATAACTTTTAATTTATAGTAAATATAAATTAATTTCTATTATATTTAATATATTTCAAAATAAAACTTAAACATAACTGAAAAGTAAAATTTTATTTAGATTCCAGTTAATATAATTTATGTGGAAATTTAAAAACATTGATGTTTATCTTAAGATATTGTATATCAAATTCATGATAACATTTGTAACTTAATTTTTAATTTAAAACTATCTATACTACATCTATTTTTATACCCAATTTTTTCTTTATTTTTTTGGTATATCTTTTAATATTCAATTTCTATTTCACATAATTTAGTTAAAATTTTATACGTCGTTTAAATCTTTGAATTTTATCCTTAAATTAAACTCTTTTAATCATAATTTAATCAGTTTTATTTAATTTGATAAATAAATTCAATCGTAGTTTTAAATTTTAATAAAATTAAGATCTAATTGTCAATCAACCCTAATCCTTGAATAATCTAAGAGAACAAATTTAAATTAATCCTAATTCAATTTTAAATTTTAAATAAATTTATATTACATTTAACTTATATTTTATTGCTTATTCAATACTTCCATCATCCTAAAATAATTGTCAAAAAAAATTTATTCAAAAATATTTGTCACTTTTGATTTTTCAACATAATTTTATATTTAATCTTTCAATTATATTTTCTAATAAATATTTTTAATTTATTGTTTTCTCATTTAACTTTAATGTTAATTTGAATATACAAATAATTATTTAGAATAATTTAATAAAGTCATTATTTTTTCTCTTTTAATTTTTTTTTCTTTAATTTGTGTAAAATAGTCATTTGAGACAAATAATATAGGATGGAGGGAATATAATATATTTATTGCTTATTAAATATAATTTTAAATATATTTAATTTTTTATTCAAAATATAATTTTAAATTTAACTTAGAATTTAATATGTCTGTATCCAACTAGATTTTTATTGCTTGTTCAATACAATATGTTTTAAAAAATTCCACGTTGGCAATAGTTTTAATTAAATATTTAAAAAATTATGGAAAGAAAGCTAGGGTTTAAAATTAAGGGAGACGAAATTTTGTGAATCGATGAACGATAGATTTTGAAAATTTCTTTCCTAGATTTTCATATATAGTGACCTCTTACTGTTAAAATTACGGGATGAAGAAAAGAAATTGAATCTTCGCGAGCACCTCATGTAGCATAAAATCGTGAAGAAACCAAAGAAGGATGAATGAATTTGATATGGTATATTTATAGGAGGGTAAAAGTTATGTTAGATCTTCAGCAGAAAAATTCAAACCAACTAAAGTGTTGGTTATATTTTCAGGATTATTAAATTAAATAGTGGACCCGACCAAACTAAACCAATAAAATATAGGACAAATTCTGTTCCACCACTTTACCTTTAAAGTAATATATTCTAATTTTTCTTAATACTAAAAATATTTTATCTCATTTTTTAAACTAAAGGTGTGTTTGTTTCAAAGTTATAAAAATTATTTTTGAAAATGTGATAATGAGAATGTAATATTCTTATGTTTTATTTAAATTTTAAAAAATTATTTTAAGAAATTTTTTATTTCAAAAAATATTATTTATTCATGGATTCTCTATTGTTAGAAATAAATCCAACTAACTCTAACTTTTCATTATCACTCCTATTTACTATTATTTTTTATTTTTTTATAATTTTAAATTAAACAAATTTTATAATTATTCTTAGAAAGATAAAATCTTATCAGGAATAATATTCTCAAGAATAATAATCTCAAAAATATCATTTCAAAGAATAAAATTTTCAATCATGAATGAAAAAAAATTCTCACGGTAGAAAAATTGGGTATGGTGAATTAAAAAATTCGGTTGTCAATCAAAAAAACTTGATAAGCAATTCAAAAAATCACGTGTGCATTTATATCGGCATATTAAATTTTTTTCCCTATTTTTTCAAAAAAAAATCCAGAAGTGAAACAAAAATAAATAAATAAATAACCTTATCTTCATCGGAAATTTTCAAAACTACATGCGTTTATCGGCATTTATCAGCATTTTTTAAATGATCGGTATGTATGTATGCTTCTTCACTAGCAATTTAAAAAATACCAACAATAAAAATGCAGGATACCACATTTTAAAAAAAATATCAATAAAAATACATGTAAAAAAATTAAATTTTACCTAATATTTCAAAAAAGTCAATAAAAAAATATGATTTTGGTGAAAAATCCTATATAAATTCAAAATTGTCAATATAAATGTATAACTGTAATAGAAAAAAAAAACACTTATTTGTAAAAAAGAAATTGGTAGAAACTTTAAAAAATGAGGTAAAAATTTAAGGTTTTTCAAAATCTCTAAAAAAAATAACAATTTAAATAGTAAAAATTATGCGAAAGTATTATAATAAAAATCCTACTATTAGACGTGCCCGGTAGAAAAAAATGTCAGAATAAATTATTTTAAAAATGCAAGGTTTTAAAAAGAATAAAATATATTTTATCTATTATCTTTAGATCGTGGTTCTTATTTATCTTGTAATCAAAGAAGATTAATATTGATCCTTTCATTTAACTAACTCTATGTTGTCGAACAAAATTAGGATTCTCCCTATTACCTTTGCAATTATTTTTTTTTTGTAAGATTCTTCCCCATTTTTCCTCTTTATTTTTGCTCCACTCTCAATATTTCATTTATCTATGTAGCATAATGGATACCAAATTAAGGGTTTTGATCATCATTCTCCTTCCAAAATTTAGGTACCTTCCTTTTATGATATTACTATTCCTTATTTTCCAACAATTTGAATTTGAATTTAAACTCTAATTTTTAATTTCTCACAATTTCTCACCTAAATTGAATATTGAAAAGAGTTTGATCCTATATCTAAAAAATGGAGGCAACAAATTGTTTACAATCACGAAAGAGATTGAGAAGGGATAAATTATTTGGCCTAAAATGGAAATGATATGTGATGAAAATAAGAGTGGAGAGCATCAGGAAGAAGCAACTCGCCCAAAGCTAACATAGTAAGGTGGTCATCCAAAAAAATGTTTGATGTCGTTGGATTGGGCTTATGCCAAAAACTAACGCGTGTCTCATGTAACACACGCAATTTTTTAGGTGATTTAGGAGAAATAGTTGGGGAATGTGAGAAGGGAAAAATTGTTTCTCTCACGATTGAGGGATGACTTTGTCTCTTCAGCTCCTAGCTTTCAAGAGGAGTGGGAAACCATCTCCTAGCTTTTTAGCTCATGTCTAGATAATCCTTTATAAATGTCTTGATCTGAGGATAGAAATAAAGGATCGCGAAATTTCAATAGACATGCGCTGAGAAAGAGTCTCTCACGATTCATGTGTGAGTAGGCTTTCACAATTTCTACTCACCCTAAGCACGCCAGAAACACTCAGATGTGAGGTGGTCACCCTTATTGCACTTTAGCAAGCATGTGGATCATTGGCAATCCACTGAAGTCACGTAGCATAGCCTCTTGCATCCTCGAGAGTAGGCTTTTATCTTATATTGTACATTTAACAAGTATAATTGGCACAAATGGAGGCAACAAATTGTTTACAATCACGAAAGAGATTGAGAAGGGATAAATTATTTGGCCTAAAATGGAAATCATATGTGATGAAAATAAGAGTGGAGAGCATCAGGAAGAAGCAACTCGCCCAAAGCTAACATAGTAAGGTGGTCATCCAAAAAAATGTTTGATGTCGTTGGATTGGGCTTATGCCCAAAACTAACGCGTGTCTCATGTAACACACGCAATTTTTTAGGTGATTTAGGAGAAATAGTTGGGGAATGTGAGAAGGGAAAAATTGTTTCTCTCACGATTGAGGGATGACTTTGTCTCTTCAGCTCCTAGCTTTCAGGAGGAGTGGGAAACCATCTCCTAGCTTTTTAGCTCATGTCTAGATAATCCTTTATAAATGTCTTGATCCGAGGATAGAAATAAAGGATCGCGAAATTTCAATAGACATGCGCTGAGAAAGAGTCTCTCACGATTCATGTGTGAGTAGGCTTTCACAATTTCTACTCACCCTAAGCACGCCAGAAACACTCAGATGTGAGGTGGTCACCCTTATTGCACTTTAGCAAGCATGTGGATCATTGGCAATCCACTGAAGTCACGTAGCATAGCCTCTTGCATCCTCGAGAGTAGGCTTTTATCTTATATTGTACATTTAACAAGTATAATTGGCACCCACTGTGGCTTTCGGTCAAACTAACTTAGGCCACACCCATGTTTAGCTCACAAGTCGCCTCAGTCATCTCCTAAGCATAGTGAAAAGGGAAGGCATCGAAACACCCACCAGAGCAGTCACATTCTTTCACATCATAGAAGGGGGATTTTCTCCTAGAGAAAACTCAAGCTCCTCTCGTTGGAGATACGCTTGATAGGTTCTATTATTAGATGACACACCTGCCATCCCCACACCAAGTTCGAGAAAGAAGTCAGAACCCGAAATTATTTTCTCTATAAATGACGCCATGGGTATACCCCCTTGTGACAACGATCCCATAATCATCATGGTGCAATGTGACGATTGGAATATAAAACGGGTATTGATTGACCCAAGGAGTTTAGTAGATGTCCTATCATATGACGCATTTAAAAGGCTCTGGTTGGATCCAATTGACATCCAAGGGTTTCAAGATTCTCTAATTGGGATTTAAGACGAGCTTGTGCATGTAAAGGGCAACATAACCCTCAAGACGGTATTCGATATGAATGAGAACGTGAAGATGATCAAGGTCAAATATCTTATGGTAGATGTTGCTTCTTCCACATCATCATCATCATCATAAAGTGCCTTGCCCTCAATATTTTTGGTGTCACCTTGTCAACCTTTATTAGCCTGAAAATTCGAGCTGAAGGATTCGACAAGGGGTGATAACAACCTTGCAGAAAAATGACTATGAAAAACACTTGGTCATCGACACACTGCTTATGTCAACTAACATGGCTCGACTAGCGTAGTAAGCATGGTTTAGAAGAATCTCAAGAACAGATCCACAAGATTATGATCACTCTCTCTTCAAAACGTGTTCAAAATCTCGAAAAGGGTTACACAGAGCAAACTTTCGACAATGTGTCAAGTTCGACACATCAACTAGATGTTGGAGACTTGGCATATTTTCAGGCTAAGAGACGAGTAAAGCAAATGATATCTCGACAACGCTATGGAAGTTAATCGTAGACTCTTATAGGAGGTTAGGAAGTTCAGGGGCATTTATAAACGTGACGAGTGGTTTGCAGCAATTTTTTAACCAGTAATGATGTGCGAAAACAAATTAAAAGTCTGAAGCACACTTAAGGAGATACATGTCGATTATTAAGGAAATAATTTTAAGCGTTTTATTAGTAGATAAAGTAGGCTCATGTATGTAATCAAGGGTCACAAATATCTCATTTATTCTCTATAGAACTAAAGTACCTAAGTTACAGAGCAAAATAATTCGTGAAAAATGTATTGAGTTTGTGCCCACTCTTTTATTTCTTTAGTGTCTTGTATTCAAAACATTTATGTTAAATGATATTTAGTTTGTTTATTGTTTAATAATTTGATCCAAAGTTTATTGTTTGCATCTTGGTTCTTATTTAAACGTTTAAATTCAAATCACACACATTTTTCATTGTATCTTTCCTTTACACAAATTGTCCTTGAAGTTTTTCGAGTTAATCTCTTAAGCGAACTAAACTTGTGATTGTTTACTAAAAACACCAGTAAACAACCTTATACCTACCTAAGAGTGAAGTATAAGTTCCCTGATAGGCTGGTTAGAGTAATCTAAGGTGATTAAGAGATCGCCCAAGAATGTTATCAAGATAGCCTTAGGATACGGGAGGCGGAGATGGTTGCAGATGTCGTTCTGCAACCAGACACGCAAGAAGCAAATTCTACAAACTTGGATCCCAAGATAGACCCCGAAGAAAGAAATACGCCCATAGAGGAACTAAACGAGGTACAGATCGGGGCACAAGATTTCCAAACCACCAAGCTAGATACCTCCTTGACTGAAACTAGAGAGGAAGAGTTAGTTGTCATACTCAAAAGGAACATTATTTTATTCTAACATGTCTGGTTTAGAGGCCAAGGTAGTCTTCCATTGTCTAGTAATAGTTTCTGTTGTGAAGCAAGTGGCCCAAAGAAAATGTAACATGGGCGTGGAGAAGAATGTGGTTATCAATGAGGTTGAGAAGTTGAAAAACGTAGGTTTGATAATTGAGATCAAATACCCAACTTGGCTAGTTAATGTAGTCTTGGTTTGAAAGGCGTCAAATATATGGTCGACGGGTCCTCTGTATCCATTACCCAACATTTATCGACTGATCGACGGGTCCTCCGGTCACAAGACTCTAAGCTTCATGGACGCCTACTATGATTATAACCAAATAAAGATGGAGCCTTTGGACGCTACCAACGACGTTCATGTTCAATCATGGCAATTACTACTACAATTCCATGTTGTTTGGATTGAAAAATGCAGGCACAATCTATCAAAGGCTAATGGATGTAGTATTCTCAAAACAAATAGGGTGCAATATTGAGGTATACATTGACAATATATATGATTGAGAAAACTCATGACGAAGGAAGTCGTTGTAAAGACTTGGATGAAATCTTAAAGTCTGAAGATACAACATGTGTTTAAACCCCTCCAATGCTCCTTTAGGATTCAGGCGGGCAAATTCATGGGATTTATGCTAACAAGAAGAAGGATCAGGGCGAATTGGGCGATGGTCACGCTATCAAGTTTTCTTTCATATGTAGGTGACAAAGCATTTCACTTCTTCACCACTTTAAAGAAAGAGAAGTTCAATTGGACAAACGAATGTGAGGGGGTGTTCATAGCAATAAAGGTTTCCCTGGAGACACATCTCATTCTAACGTGCCCTAAGGCGGGCATGCCTTTGTACCGATATATATCAATCAATGACGGGGCAATGGGCTTTGTACTCGTTCAAGGGAAATACAAAGGAATACAACTAGTCTATTTCATGAGGAGAGATATCAGAAAATTGAGAAGTTAGCATTGGACATCGTGACAACTACAAGGAAACTCATATCATATTTCAAGGGGCGTCGTCTAACAATCAAAACTAATTATCCCATTTGCCAAATTCTGAAGAAATTGGTCACGGCGGGTAGAATTGTATTCTAGTCGATTAAGCTAATTGAATATGATATTTATTTCATGCCCATAGGAAGTATAAACTCTCAAGTGCTAGCAGACTTCTTAGCGAAGTTCAGCTCACCCGTGGGCAATGAGATCTCATATACATGGACATTATCTATGGACGACACCTCGAATTTAAAGGACAATGGTGTTGGTAGTGTTAGAGGGTCCAAACGATCTCTTTTTAGAGTAATCTCTCATTTAAATTCAAAGCCAGCAACAACAAGATAAGTATGAGGCAATCATCGTTGGTATGAACCTCGCCATAGAAATGGGTGCTTCGAGTCTTAGAGCCATGAATGACTCGCAGATGATTGCAAACCAGGTCATCGGAGAGTATCAGGCGAAAAAGGCTCAACTGCTCAGATAAGTCGCTAAGGCGCGAGAGTTATCTAATCACTTTAAAATCTTTGAACTGATATATGTACCTAAGGGACGAAACTCCCGAATTGGTCTCCTATCAAAGCTCACTAGCACCAAGAAACCCGATCATAACCAGACGGTCATACAAGAGACTTTAGTCGCCCCTAATATTGAAACGGGAGAAATAAACGCCATCGGAGTTACCCAACCCTTAAGTTGGATGGCGCTCATAATACGGTACCAGACCATAGACGAATTACCTTATGAGGAGTTTGAGGTCAAGAAGATTCAAAAGTTAGCAACAGAATATACCCTAGTGTTTGAAAAACTTTATAAAATGGGAAGATCCTCCCCTATGATAAGATGCGTAAGGGATAACGAGCCCACCTTTGTCCTTGTAGAAGTCCACCTAGGAACATGGGGCAGTCGAATCGGCGAGTGATCCTTCGCCCAAAAACTGTTTAGGGCACCCTATTATTGTCCTACCTTGATAAAAGATGGTGTAGAAATTAACAAGAAATGTGACAAATGCTAGAGGCATTCTACTTTAGATCACGCACCAACCAACACTTTTCATTGTCACATTACATTGGTCATTCAACCAATGGGTCGTGTACATCCTATGTATTTTTCCCTTTGTGCCAGGATGGCTAAAATTTTTAATCACCGGAGTAGACTACTTCACAAAGTGGATAAAGGCGGAGATCTTCTCCAAAATCACGGCAAAGAGTGTTCGGCATTTTTATTGACAACGAATTATATGCAGGTTTAGCGCACTCAAAGTCATCATATCAAATTACACACACAATTTGCTAGCTCAGTTGTGGCAGTTTTTTGCCATTACCGGGGAATACAAAAGAATTTCAACTCAATCATACACCCCGCATGCCAACAGACAAGAGGAATTAGCAAATAAGGTTAAACTAAGTGGGATAAAGAAAAAATTAGACAACGCTAAGGGCATACGGCCTAAACAACTTCACGGGGTATTGTGATTGTATCACACTACCTCCATTTCTACCATCAAGGAGACATCATTTACTATGGTATATGGCAGTGACATCATGATGTCAGTTGAAATCGAAATCGCCCACATCAGGGTCACCCACATCAGGAAGTTTGCTGCCATATGATATAATTTGAAGGTAGACCAGTCCTAAGGGAGATGCAAGAAGGTGACTTAGTACTCAGAAAAATGGTCACAACTACCAAGTTAGGAAAGTTGTTGTCTGGCTAGGGAGGTTTGATCCTAATATACCAGAAGCTGCCATGTGGCGCCTATAAACTCGAAAAGCTAGACATAAGACTAATTTCAAGAACCTAAAACTCAGTTAATCTCAAATAATACTACACCAAACAATTTAGATGTTTTCTATTGGATAAGGCGAAGGCTTTGGCCTGCGAGTGTGTTTTCTTAAAAGACTTTTGTGAAGTATTAAAGACTGGATTGCACTCTTTCCCCCGTAAGGGTGGAGTTTTTAATGAGGTGTTATGCCTTCTTAACTATTAGATATATATGTGTGAAAGCACTATAGTGGACCTTCACTTAAGGATCTTTGTCACCTTAGGCAATACACGTTAGACCATCAATAAAGGATCATTGGCACCCTACGAGACTATAAGTTAGACCTTCACTGAAGGATCCATGTCTCCTTACGAGGCAATATACATTGGACTTTCAATGAAGGATCCTTATTGTCTACGAGGCAATATATGATGGACTTTCACTAAAGGATCTTTGTCACCCTAAAAGGAAAAAACATTAGATCTTCACTAAAGGATCCTTGTCGCCCTATAACACAATATATGTTAGATCTTCACTAAAAGATCCCAGTTGCCCTATGAGACAATATATGAACATTCACTAAAGGATCCTTGTTTCCTTATGAGGCAATATACGATGGACCATCATTGAAGGATGTTTGCCACCCTACAAGGCAATACACATTGGACCTTCACTGAAGGATCTTTGTCGCCCTACGAGACAATATACAATGGATTTATACTAAAGGGTTATTGTTGCCCTACCAGGAAATATATGTGGTACCTTCACTGAAGGATCGACACCTAGAAAACTTTATGCTAAAGGGACCCGCCTCTATAAATATCTTGATCCCGTGATAGAGTAGGGAGGGGGTCACAAAGTTTCAGCAAGCAGACTGAAAATGAGTCCCTCACGTCTTCGAGTAGGTTTTCAACGCTTCCACTCACCTTAAGCACATTTGATTCAGTCAAAGGTGAGGTGGTCACCCTTATTGCACTCTGGCAAGCACATAGAACATTGGTCATTCGATGAAGTCACACAGCATAACCTCTTATACATTTAGTAAGCTCTCATCTTCTATCTTTACAAAAATTAGATGGAAATTATACGTAAGCATTATTTTATACATGTCAGTGTTAGATGGACTCAAGTATTGACTTTGACTACCAAAATTTGATAAAAAAATACTTTACTTTGAGCACGTTAGTTAAATTAAAGTACTAATATGAATCTTTTTCTAATTAAGGGACCAATATTATACCCGACTTAAATAAAAGAGAACAAAAACATTTTAGCCTAAAAATTATCCTTTTCAATCGGAAATTATTTATTGTTGCTATAAAAAAAATTATAAGGGTGTTATTTAAAAAAAATTATGTTGCTTCCTTCAGCACTAAAAAATTTTCAATCATAAAAGAGTACAACAATCTATAGTTACAACAATCTAGTTACAAACTTCAACACACAACTTCAAATTACAAACTAGTTCACGTGAAAGCAATCCAAATTACAAGCTAAAAAATTCTGAATACAAATTAAATAAATGACTTGATAGTCCACTTAAATTACTTGATAGTTAACTTAAATGACTTGATAAACAAAAAATAAATTCTAAATTAAAACAATTTCATCGACCTTCATTATTGATTCACCATTCGAAAATATAATAAACACATATAAAATGTAAATCAAATTTAACTTTAGATTGTTTTCTTCATTCATGATGTCAAGTCATTATCATTAACTCCAATACCAGTCATATGTAATCCAAAATGGCAACATTCGCAGAACCCATACAGGATTAGTTTGATAATGACAAAAAAATGCCTTTTTATATGGATTTCGAGTTGATGAACTTCATACATTTGTACTCGGAAATTAATCACCTAGTGTTTTCTTATCCAATTTTAAGTACAAATCAACTTTAGTAGAATTCAAACAACTACTAAATTAATCACCTAGTGTTTTCTTATCCAATTTTAAGTACAAATCAACTTTAGTAGAATTCAAACAACTACTAAATTGATAAGTAACCAACCATCTATACTAAAAAGGTGACTTGAATGAAAAGAACCATCTATACTAAAAAGGTGATTTGAATTAAATGGAGGACACTTGTATTACCAATATATCTTTGGTAAATGTTTAATGAAGTGGTGAAATGTGATTGAGGGCATGATCGTGCGCCCTCTGCAGAGATGAGTGTCTGCATGTTCAATGTGCCTTCCACTTCAACGCTTGTTATGGAGCCTTCTTTGTCAGCCTTACAAACAACCCATAACATTTGTCCCCCAAGCTCGTTTTCTTAAGGAATAGAGTGAGGGTTTATTGGGTTCGTCTTCACTTTGGACTCAAGTGGAAGGAAGCAGAAAAGTCTTGATAAGACGTTGATGTCTTAGGAAATGGTGCATTGAATTCCTTCCCCGTGATTAACAACACTTCCCACGTATGTCTTGGAAAGTTGTTCTCTCACTTTTGCAGTCTTCTTCAATCTTCATACCAGGGTTTGAACTCTCTTTTCTTTTTGCATATGCTTGTTTTATTAGGTATATATAAAGGGTTTCAATTTTCTATACTTTGTGCTTCAGTGAATTCTATTATTATATACGACTTTTGGTAGGGAGCGAAGTTTGTCTTTGTGTTGACCTTGTGTTTTTCACATGGACAACCTTCAACACAAAACCCGAAAAGCAACAAGAGATAACTCGATTGTGTGGGTGGATTAGAAGATATTGGATATTATTCTCACCTTTGTGGGTGAAGGAGGCCTAGACCACGCCTTTAGTGCAGTGGGTCCCCCCTTAGACTAGGGAGTGTGTCAAGAGGATACGAAGATTTGCAAAAAGCATGATAGGTATGGCATTCCTCCTCACGAATGTTTATTTTCTTTGATAGATTTCCGTCTCCCATTCAACGACTCCTCGCGGATGTTTATTTTCTTTGATAGATTTTCGTCTCCCATTCAACGACTTTGAAGTGGGTATTTTGAACAACCTCACACAATTAGTTGGGTGGATATTAAAGTCTTCCAATACTTTTGTGAATATAAGAAAGATGTATCATCTTTAATATTCTTCTTACACATTTATAAAGCCCAACAAATTTATGTTGATTCAACCTATGGGTAGGGTCTAATCTCCGGCAAGGTCTAATTTCCCTTAGGTAAAGTACCAAAATGTTTAAGGTTTATTCGAAGAGCGTGAAACACTTCAAGGACGAATATTTCCATATTAGCCCACACACCAAGGTGGCTCATGCCAATATCTGCAACATAGATTTTATCAATGTTCAAATAAATTTTGGCAATATAGTCATTTCTTAGCGAATGTTGGGTCTTATGTCTCTAGACTATATGAGTTGTCCCAAATAGAAATTTACATGAAGAGGAAATTTGCAACCTTAGAAGATTAGGGATTTGGGGTTGTTCTCTTTCTTGTGGTGGGTGATGCCAGGCAAGCTTCTATGAGAATCTTGTGTACAAGGTCCCCTTCTTACATGATCTTGGTTACCTTTCCTCTCTCCATTTTAGTGGAAGTTTGAGACTCTTTGGATCGAGTCGTGGTAGAAAGTACTTTACGTTTATCGTCATTCGTAACTAGATGGAGCCCTATCATTAGGCATGTTATCAAGGTAACTCAAGGGAAAGGGTTGTTTATTCGACATCAAACGCTTGATCAAGACTCAAAGGCTTCGTTTTAGTGTATGTACAACATCGAACTTGGTTGCATTGTCTCCTTTATTTTTGGCTAGTCCTAGTCCTCCATTGACTAAAGAGTTTCCATCCTCCATTCATGAGAAGGACTACATGTATTTTTCAAGCAATTGTAAGGTCATTCATCAAAAGAAATGACCTTATAATTGCTTGACCTTATAAGGTCGCTTGTAATATAGTCCTTCTCAAGAGGAATGTCTTATTGCCCGACTGTGTTGACCTTTAACTAATATGCAACCTTAATATGGAGACGGCCCTTACCTTACAAGCGAGTTTTTATAGATTAAGTTATGCTCAACCCAAATTGTATAATCATGATATTCATGCTAGATATTGCCTGATGTGGGCTCATAACAATTACAAATATGCTTCATTTGATATTTTGCATTAGGAGAAAAGAAGTCTACAAAGTATTAAGTCTTTCCTTATATAAGAAGAGATAATTTGCAATACATGTGTCTATCATTTCATTCAAGCCAACTTTTAAAACAAAGTATTAAGTGTTTCCTTGTATAGCTAGATATAATTGGCAATACTTATGTCTATCATTTCATTTAAGTCAACTTTTAATACAAATAGTCAGATACTAAACAATTTCATAATTGTTTGGATTACACAAGTATTGAAGTGTTAATCGAAATTCAAAATTGGATAAGAAAATTCAAAGTAATTAATTTTCAAACACAAGTGGACAAAATGCAACAACTCAACTCAAAGCATGAACAAGACTTTAAAATATTTTGTATGGATTGTGTATGTTACAATTTTATAAAATGGTTGGATTTTGTACTATGGGTGGTGTGATTAATAATGATGGCTTTGGAGCATGAAAGTCAATGAAATTGTTTAAAGTTTGAAATTATTTTGTTTATCAAATCATTTGAGTGAGAATTATCAAGTCATTTAATTGAACTATCAAGTCATCTAATTAATTTATATTTATAACTTATTTTATATGAATTACATAAGCTAATTAGAGATATGAAGTTCTATGTGCCAAAGTTTGTAATTTTGAATTGTTAGAATTTTGTAATCCCTTTGTCGAGATTGAGGCTAGGCGTTAATTTTCAATTGCTCGATTGTGTAAGAGGTTTGGCACGAAGTTAGGATATAAAGTTTACATATCCCCTACGTTAAGGATAAGAAGCAAATTAGTTTAGGTTATGTTGCAGATATTTGATTCACATAACCTTTCTTATTCTTTAAAAATATGGAACCAAAATGATAAAAAAAATACAAACCAATTCGTTAATGATATTGTGGACAATTTGGTGTAGAAAAAAAATGCTAGGATGAAAAACACCATCGACTTTTGTTGTCAGTGAAAGATCAACAAAAGCAAGGGGTGAGTGGTCGTGTTTAGTGCAAATAGAGTTCGACCAATTTGAATTCATATGTCTAATGCTGCCCCAAAGCCCCTCCTACCCTAGAAGCCCATGTTGTCCTAGAGGGTTTTTTAGGATGTTCCTCAAACATTTCATTGCTTCCTCTACATCCATATCATGCTGCTAGGCACATATGGGACGAAGAGGTAACATAAATCTTTTAATTACTCTTTTAGACAAGTGTTGCTAGGCACATATGGGACAAAGAGGTAACATAAATCTTTTAATTACTCTTTTAGACAAGTGTTAATATTTAAACTATTTGACGATGCATTTACCATGATGATTATTGTATCAATCATGATAAGAATGTTGCAAAACCGACGCAACCTGATGAGTCATGGTTTCATAGCAGGATTTATGCATGGCTATGGTTGTATTAACCATGACTAATTGTCTACTTTTGTGGAGAGATGACATGCAAAAACATCGTCATTTCATCTTACGATCAGTGAGATGTCCATCACACTTGATGATTTCTCATGTCTCCTACATCTTTTGATCCAGGGAAAATTGTTAAACTACTCTAGAATCAACAAACATGAGGTACTGGGTATGATGGCAACTTATTTGAGTTGAGCCAGGAAAAGCTCAATAGGAGTTAGATGACACTAGAGCATGTTAATGCTCTAGTCATTGTACAACACAAGGATGTTGATGAGATTTTTGCAACGTACTTTGATGGTGCCAAAGGATGTAGACGTATGTCGTGTGTCATCTCATCCATGGAATACAGTATACGAATGCATCTAATGGTTTTATGGTGTCAACATTCTTACATGACACCATATGCAGAGGGAGATCTCCCGGGGCCAACTCATCAGGAGACTCCTCAAATAGCCAATCTACATTACCATCTTAGCAGAGACACGACATGAATTGCAGTACAGACGACATAGAAGGAATAGGGACACCAGATATACGCAATAGTGGAATTTTATTTTGTACATTTTGACATTTTATATTATGAATTGTAATTGGATTGATTGTGACATTATGTGTTTGACATTTTGGCATTTATATATATGCATTAGTTCTTCTATTTTGATCTTATTATTGAATGACAAATGTGTGGTTTATCATGCGATTAATTTATAAATGACTCACAATGTAAGGTTTATTAAAAAATAACAAAATTCTTCTAATTTACTGTCAATGTCTGTAAAATATTATCATAGGGTTAATACGGAGATTGGAATTCTGACTTATGATACAGAGATTGGAATCCATACCAATTTTTGACAAAAATGTGGTGCCTTGGTCATTAAGTCATTTTATTGTAGATTGGGAGCATTTAAATTTTGAAATCCGAAATATAGACATTTTGGGAGTTTCCGTAGGGTGTGATAACTACACGGAGTGTAGTGAGCACCATCCATTGTTTTAATAATGCTAAGATTAAGGTAGCCTTTTCTTAAAGGTTAAAAGTGAACATAAATGAACAGGACAGACTGTTTTTGTGTGTCCAACGTGATTCCATTAGTGGATGAATACTTGTGAGGGAGAAATTTTTTGTTTTCATTTCCACCTTTTACTTCAAAACTGCCACATTTTTCAGTCTGTTACTTGTATCCATAGATTTGTATAGGAAACATTTAAAACATTTTTGAACAGTGTGACAGTTACACAGCTTGTGTGTGCAAACAGAGATTCGTTACACTAATTAAGATTTCCTTCTATTCTATCTTTACTATTATGTAAATATTTAACTACTTATTTGATGATTAAGTAAGAAAATTAAAGGGGACCAAACATAATGAAGAAATTTTTGAAAAACTGTAGTAATGGTATAAGTTTAAAAAAAGCAAAAAGTCAGTTTGCAAAAAAAAAAAAGACATATATAATGATATCCAAAAATAAAGTAGAAGATGGGTAAGAGCATATACCGCCGCTAGCAGAATAACACAGAGGCTGAACAAGTTGATTAGCCTGGGGACTAGAAGGGGGCAGTAACTGCTTTTCAAAAGCTTTGACATAAGTCTCATCATGCAGCTTAAACACTGCCTGTCGAAGAGCAAACACGGAAGCCTTGTTCTTAGAGAAGCTATAGCTTTGATGATCACCGCCGTATGGGGCAACTGCCAACTGCTTGATGAAAGCAACTGTTTCGGCAGGTCCAAAACCATTTTTTTCCTTCCTGGTCTGAGCTTTGGAATAGATTCCAGGGTCATAGTCTGGCACATTAACATAAGAGGACCCTTCACAATGGTGGGGCAAAATTGAATAAAGATAATCACAGTGTTATATCATTTTATTATTTATGATTTAAATTGAAACTTAAACAAATTATAAAGGTATATAGATTCCAATAGCATGGTTTTAAATGAGTATATGGCATCTCAAAGAGATAGAGGAACTAAAACAGGCTAAAAGGTTAAGAGGATAGCCTTTTGGCGGTTAACACGAGAACGAAAAGAAAAAAGAAAACCTATTTTGATCTTATCCCATATGAATGTAAATTCGCAACCTTTTTATTAGGGTGATTACAACTGTTTTCAACCGTGTTAAACCTCTTACACTAAATTAGATCTATTTACAAATCCTCTTTGATGACTTGCTATAGTAGGTTAGGACTGGGACCGACACATGCCAATCAATTTATTAGGGTGATTATAACTGTTTTCAACCGTGTGAGACAGTTTGTTACAGGGTTCTAGTACATTATGTATACATTAACCTCTTAAAAGCCTGATGTTAGTCATACTAAATCTTAATCTACTCCTTTAATTAAACCTAATAAAAACTTTGTAGTGTATTGGTGATAGTATAAGGAAGGCAAAATGTCGGTATTCACTAAAAAACATATGATATCCAAAATTAAAATAGAAGATGAGAAAGAGCATATACCACTAGCAGGATGACTCAATTGCTGAACAAGAGGATTAGCCTTAGGGTTAGAAGGGTGCAATGGTTGCACTCCAACAGCCTCAACATTAGTCTCTTTATGCATCTTAAACATTGACTGTCGAAGAGCAAGCACAACAGCCTTATTCTTAACGAAGTTACAGCTTTTGCGATCAATGCAATGACGAGCAATGGCCAATTGCTTCATAAAAGCAAGTATTTCAGGGGGTCCAAAACCAGTTTTCTCCTTCCTGTTCTGAACAACAGGCTGAACAAGAGGACTAGCCTGAGGATTAGAATAACGCAATGGCTGCACTTCAATAGCCTCAGCATGAGTCTCATCATGCAGCCCAAACACTTCTCGTCGAAAAGCAAAAACAATGGCCTTACTCTTATTAAAGTTACAGCTTTTATCATCGCCACCATGTGGAGCAACAGCCAATAGCTTGATGAAACGAAGTGTTTCGGAAGGTCTAAAATCATTTTTTGCCTTCCAGATCTGAGCTTCAGAATAGATTCCAGAGTCATAATCTGGCACTTGAACAGAAAAGTACCCGTCAACACTGGTTGGAGCAAAATTATCAGGGTTCCTACATCTACACATTAGGCCAAGAGCACTTCTCCTACTTGCTTCATCAATTGCATCTTTCACTGCATTGGAGAAAGCTTTTGAGTTTAACTGCTTCGATTTCTCAGCAAAATTCGCGTCGAAGGGAATAAGTTGAGTTGGATCAAACCAACGGTAACTGCTATCACCAAAGAAAGCCACCAACACAAACCCTTCCTTCTTTGAAAGCCGTGCAGAAGAAGCCGCAAAAGCCTCATTGTATATGAATCCAGGCCACCACGGGTACGATTTCACCTTCCCCCAAACTAAATCCCCAACTTCAAAATTGTGTCCAAGATTCCTCGCCATTCCGGTATCTCTCTCAGAACCTACACAATCATCAAACTCAGATAACACAGACATACCATCAGAACCACTAAATCTCACCAATTAGGTTACTCTACCTGACATATGCAACTCAGCGTGGTTGTTGATTAGGTCGGACCGATCAACGGCGGAAGTTGCGATTGCAATTCTCGCATCGTCCTCGGCAAAAACCCTAACCCTAGACTTTTTCGTCGAATTGAGCGCTGGCAACATGGAAATGCGAGCGTTGCAAGGCGAACCAAGCTCCGGCGACGAAGTGGTGGCTTGACGGTTATGAAGATTCGAACCGGCGGTCGGTTGGGCAACGGTGGTTTGGTATCTGTGATGGTGGGTGGTGAGTGATATGTTTAAAGAAGGAGATGGGAAATGGAGAAACCGAAAAAGAATAGGAAACGTACCATAACAGTGTGAAATGGAAAATCTTCTCCTTGTGAGACCGAAACGAGTGAGCTTGTGAATCTAAAAGTTGAATTAGAAGCTTAAACGCATGCTCGAGAGAATGAGCCAGAGAGCGCATAAATGCTTTTGAAATTGGGATCCCTAGTTCCTTACCATTTTTCTATTTAAATTAATCTCTCTCAACTAAAATATCAAAATAGAATTTTTTTTATTAATAACCATGTATTAAAAAAAAATTTATAAATAACTGCGTTTCGGAAAAAATTACGCAAATAACCATGTTTCAGATGACTCCCTAAAGGAGGAGTCATCTGAATTGGCGCATGCACCCATTTTTTAAGGGGAGGCGCCATCTCACTTGGCGCCTATGTGCTTAGGGCATGTCCTAAGCCAAGTGAGATGGCGCCTAAGTGTTATTTTAGGGGAAAATGTGATTATTATTTTTTTGTCTAGTGCGTTGCGTGTTGGATACAGGATCAACAAAATGGACTTTTTATTATAAAAAAATAATTACATCCAAATGTATTACATTAAAATAACAGATTAAAAAAAACAGATAAAAAAATGGATAAAAAAAAACAGATAAATCAGTGATCCCCCAGAACCCGGTAATGTCCCCCGGTTCCGCATCCCCGTCCTCGCCTTTCTCGTGCTGGGTGTCGTCGTGTTTCCTGCTGCGGCAAGGTCGATGGCCCAGCGAAGTCAATGCGGTCCGGATCCATAAAATCAGTCAGATCTCCATATCTAGAAGATCCGCTTTGGTACAGTCGGTTACTCATATCCTCAAAGTTTGGTCGTGTTGGCGGTGGGTGGGGTTCCATATTGGGTCTGTAGCATTAGTCGTCTGAGTACGATGGGTAGAAAGGAAATGGATCTTGAGGTGTTTGGTATTGAGGATGTTGGGTGGTTTGGTGATATTGTGGTTGATGGTAGGCTGGGTCGGTTTGTTTGTAATCTTCCGACATTCCCATATCAGGGCTAAGGCTGGATGTTGAGGGGCCCATATTGAGATATACGGAAGACTGAAATTGTGTGTGGGGTATGCGGGTGTGCTGGTATTAGGATTGGTATTGTGGTTGGGTGTGAGGCATATCGGGGTATTGGTAGTGTGGTGGTGATTGTGGTTGGTTGTGTGGCATTTGAGTGTAATTGTGTTGTGGTGGGGACTGTGGTTGGGTGTTTGTGGGTCTGTTTCTTCTTGGGGGTTGGTGGGAGGTTGATGGATTTTGAGTTTGTTGTTAGGGAAACGAGGGTTGTGCCCATTGTGTGCGTGGGTCAACCAAGTACCTTGGATGAGACACGTGCATTTCAGGGTTACTAACCGACCTGTACCAAGACAAATATTGATTCGTGTGTCGCATATTACCTTGATTAAGGAAAACCGAGAATTGCAAGACATAGCGGTGACGCCTCTGCCACATCTTACACCATTCCAGAGCGAAGTCTTTCCAATTAGTAAGACCCCACTGGACGTCGACCCTTTTAAGATGCCATGGGGACAAACAAGTTGGATCACTTGGTATCTCTTGATGCATTCTGAACTGCATCTTCACACGATCGCTGTGGTGCATCTCCATAATGTTGAACCGAATGATTGCAGTCTTCGCGGTCCAAGTTGCTGCATCCTCTGGGTTTGGATCATGGCCCAAACCCAAATATGGTCTCCAGACGAACTGCGATAAAATTTAAATCAGGTTAACGCAAAAGTAATGTATAAATAATTTAAATGAAGAAAAGTAAAAGATACGACGTACGTCATCCAGGCCTAAGTGATCCAACAGATTGCGGTATAGTGCGACATTGAATCTTGGATTCTTGCTGTAATCCATACCCCTCACGCAGTATCTAAAGGAAATGAAAAACATTTTATTCTTAGCATATATTTGGGGAAGAGATGAATAGTAATAAATGATATAACTTGATGACTTACTTTGTTGCGTACGGGAAACCGAAAGTGTTGTTGTTGACGGAGTTTAAGGACTCCATCCTCCACCAACCTCAGGCTTGTAGTAAAAAAGCGCACCCATAAAATGTACATTTTTCCTTGACTGCATTTTTGCACAAGAAACTATATAGGTGGGCTAAAACTGCAGAACCCCAACTATATTTTCTTGTTTTTTCAAAATTTCTTAGTAAATGTAAATACATAAAATTTACACTATTTCCCGTACTTTCAGAAAATAAAAAGGTATCAAATAGTATCATAAGATAAGCTTTGGCTTTTACTACCCTGTCATTCTCGGAGGAATTTTCGTTTAATTCCAAACTTGCATAATGACTTTTCAGCTCAGTGAGTAGTATTCCCTGACCTCTCGCACCACCACCTTCTACCATATCCCTGCCCAACAGTTCTTCACACTGAGAGTTGGGTTGTTAAACCGACCCGTTCACGGCCTTACCGTCGACAGGGAGACCTAGTAGCATGTACACATCCTCTAGCGTGATGGTACATTCACCTATTGGTAGGTGAAATGTATGGGTCTCTGGTCTCCACCTTTCCAACATTGCAAGAATGAACTTCGAGTCAATGGTGCAGTTGGAGATCTTTATGACATGTCCAAAACCTGTGTATTCCAGATATGGTACGATAAATGGGTCGGGAGCCAGGTAGTTGTGAGAACAGATTCTGAAGCTTTTTGTGTCCTGAGTTCATAATGTAACATGTGTAAGATTAAGTAAGACGAACAACGCATTATCTGAAGTATGAAAAATGTATAACCAAAATAGAAACTTACAAATGCGGCAATGTTTTCCCTTGTGCCTTTGTGAGTATCGCCCATTGTTAGAAGAGCCATTGTTTAAAATACTTGAGATTATGAAAGACTTAGGAAGAGATAGAGAGTATGAAAGACTTAGAAAGTGTAAGAGATTATGAAAGATTTTGTAGCAGAGAATGAGACTTGTGTGGGTGTAAGAGATGTATGATATGGTAAGTATTTATAGGCAAATAAATTTCATATAGTGGTTGCTGGTGCTTGCATGCATGCGAAGTGTCACTCTTGCAGGCTAGGTGGCAGCCTAGGGGGTTACATATATGCATGCATGCATGTACAAAAAATGAAAGGTGTCACTCTTGCAGGCTAGGTGGCAGCCTAAGGATGTATCACGATTGGACAGTAAGGGAGGCGCCATTGGACTTGGCGAAAGAGTACAAAAATGAATGGTGTCGCCACCCCAATTGGCGAATAAGAGGTGTCCTTTGTTGCAGGCTAGGCTCAGGCTACGTGACAACCTTTGGGATTCCTTGCCTGAATGCATGTAAGCCCATTGGAGGTGATGAGAGGAGACTTACAACATACAGTATAGGTGCAGAGTAGGCGCAGGCTAGGTGGCAGCCTAGGGGGTTACATATCTGCATGCATGTATCACGATTGGACAGTAAGGGAGGCGCCATTGGACTTGGCGAAAGAGTACAAAAATGAATGGTGTCGCCACCCCAATTGGCGAATAAGAGGTGTCCTTTGTTGCAGGCTAGGATCAGGCTACGTGACAGCCTTTGGGATGCCTTGCATGTAACACTATTGCCAGCCTTGGGGGTTGCATCCTTACTTAATTGAAATTTATAGTCTTACGTTTATCATAACATTCATTCACTTAATCTGTCAAATCTTCCAACCTTCAAACGTTCTTACAATCAAACCTTCAAACAATCAAAAATATAAACTTTCGAATCACTCATAAAGTTCAAACATTCCAACCTTCAAACCTTACAGCATTCAAACCTTCATACAATCAATAAACCTCAAACATTCCAACCTTTGAATCACTCATAAAATTCAAACATTCCAACCTTTAAACCTTAAAACAATTCTACGCAATGGCCTCTGCACCATAATTTGTCGTCAAAGCACATTTCAACGGTGAGACATACATTTGTCCCATCGCTGGGTTTTTGTTTAGAGACACAGACAACATCTGATTTCTCTTAAATGGGAAAGCCAATTTCTCGTACTTCAAAAAAAGATTGGAGGCCAAACTTGAACGAGGCCCGGTGTCCCAGATATTTTATCAGAATCCAGTTTTCTTTGGAAACAACCAAGTAATTTTTTATAAGGTTGAAGTTCAAGATGACGAGGATCTCCAGAATATGTTTTCCAGCCATGTCTATTCTGGGTACGACTCTATTGAGTTGTACGTTATGCTGCAAGAGCCTCAGGTGACACAAGAGCTTGATCCTTTGGAGAATGAACAAGTTGAGGTAGATGCAGTTGATGATGAAGAAGAAGATAACGAGTTAGAGTTTGATGAAATGGTGAATGATGATTCCGACGATGATGGCATCCCTAGTATTCCTGTAAACAAAATCTACACACCACCTCTGCACTTGACAAACTTCAACATGGGCGGAGATGAACCTTCTACTGACTTATTTTTCAATCCGTATATGCAGTCAGATGAAAATTTAAAAGAGAATGACAAGTTTCGTAACAGAGAGGAATGCATCAGGGCCATTAAAAAATTCCACATGCTCAACTTGGTTGATTTTAAGGTGGATCGTGTCAACCCGGAAAGTTACAAGATCAAGTGTGTCCACCTTGACTGTATGTTCAAGCTGACCGCGTCATACAAATTAAGGGGTGACTGCTGGGTCATAGGTTTCATGACTACCCACACTTGTGTAAGTTCCACTCAATCACAGGACCACCGAAAACTCAACTATGATCTCATCTGTCAAGAAATCCTACCCCTGGTCAGCAACGACCCATCTTTGAAGGTGAAAACAATCATCTCCCACATCACCACGGTTTTTAACTACACTCCGTCTTACCGTAAGGCGTGGTTAGCAAAGACTAAGGCGATTGAAAGGGTGTACGGAAACTGGGAGGAGTTATACCAAGAACTTCCCCGCTACCTGAATGCACTCAAGACGTATTCTCCAGGTAGTGTTTACGTTCTGGAAACAGTGCCAGCATACGCCCAATATGGTAGTATACTAAATGGCAACGGAATATTCAGTTGTGTGTTTTGGGCATTTCAACCATGCATCACAGGGTTTGCATCATGCAAACCAATTATACAAATTGATGGGACTTGGTTGTATGGGAAGTACAAAGGAACGCTACTGATGGCAGTTGCACAAGATGGCAACAACAACATTTTCCCCATTGCCTTTGCCCTTGTCGAGGGGGAGACCGGTGGTGCTTGGAGCTTTTTCCTGAAAAATCTGCGGACACACGTGGCTCCTCGACCAGATCTCTGTTTGATCTCGGATAGACATGCCTCCATTGAAAGTGCCTACAATAATCCAGCAAATGGTTGGCATGACCCTCCTTTTACGCATGTCTATTGCGTTAGGCATATCGTCCAGAATTTCTCGAGGGAGATCAAGGACAAAACATTAAGGAAAGCGGTTATGAATGCGGGATATGCATTGACACAACCAACATTCAAATATTACCTCAACGAGATCCGTTTGTCAAATCCGGAAGCCGGTAGGTGGATCGATAATATTCCAGTGGAAAAATGGACTAGGTCATACGATAATGGCCAAAGATGGGGGCATATGACAACAAATCTTATTGAATCAATGAATGGGGTATTCAAAGGCATACGAAACTTACCAATCACTGCCTTGGTAAAATCTACGTATTTTAGGATGGCTACGTTATTTGCCAAAAGAGGTGAAATGTGGAATGCGGTGTTGCAATCTGAACAACTATGGAGTGAAAGCTGCATGAAATACATTAAGGCTGAAAGTGCTAAAGCCAACAGTCATATGGTTATACGGTTTGACCGACACAGCCACAACTTCATTGTGAAAGAGACAATCGACCATAATGAAGGCCTGCAAAGACAAGAATATAGGGTCATGCTACCTTCTCAATGGTGCGATTGTGGCAGGTTTCAAGCATTTTGTATGCCTTGCTCTCATGTCATTGCCGCTTGTGCTCATACCCATCAAGACGCGTTGCAACTTCTGTCAAACATTTACAAATCTGAAATGTTGCTCAACGTTTACAATAACAACTTTCCTTTGGTAGCAAAACCAGATTATTGGCCTGCATACGACGGTGAAATAGTGTGGCACAATGACCAAATGCGAAGGAACAAGAAGGCTCATCCCAAAAGTAAGCGCATCACAACAGAAATGGACGATCTTGACAGGTTGGAAAGAAAGTGTGGTTTATGCCGTCAGGTCGGACACAATCGCAAAAACTGTCCGAATCGGGCGTCTGGCTCGACCACATAAATATTGTAATACATAAAATCTTTTCTTAATTGTGTTGTAAACATTTGGGTTTTCCGTTAACAGATTTTGCTACAATTAATAAAACGCGTACAAGAATAATTAACGATATTTCATCTACGAAATTACAACTGTTAACACAATTTCATCTGACCCATGCATCATCAACATTACATCGCTGTCTGTTTTGACTTCCTCCAACCACACATTAGGTCTTCCTGTCGCATGTGAGGTTGTTGTTCGTTTTCGCTGGATCCTTCGAATTTTTTCCCCCTCCGCAATGTCTCCATCTAGCCATCGCATCAACTCCCGCTTCAGACTCTCCATGGAGTGAATGTGCCTGAGTTTCATTTTCATCGCAGGTTTTGTGGCGGAGAAGATAACGTAACCATATCTGCTAAAAATCATAGGCGACGTCATGACGCAAATAACAGAGTACAAAATAAAAATACAGTGCGAGAAAGTGTGAGAAATTTCAGAGAAACAGACGAATTATTTATCAAACAACATTTTGCCCTAGGAGCCAAGTGAGATGGCGCCTCCTCTCACTTTTAAGGAGCATGCGCCATCTCACTTGGCTAAAAGCAAAGGGAGGCGCCAAGTGAGATGGCGCCTAGGGCAAAATTGCAGGTGCATGCGCCATTTCAGATGGCTCCTCCTTTGGGGAGTCATCTGAAACATGGTTATTTGTGTAATTTTTTTTGAAACCCGGTTATTTGCGAAATATTATTTTAATACATGGTTATTAATAAAAAAAATTCCACCAAAATAATCATCTTTTCCCACTATTTTTGAAAATGTTTATAGACTTGGTTGGTGTTGAATTTGGTATAGAGAACTACGGTTCGATCATGATCTTAATGGTTGATCAGAATTTGAGAGTAGGCTGAATGATGACGTCTGTTAGACTGAAAATTTGAGGAGAGAGGAGTAGGGTGTATCTGCAAGACACTTTGACGATCAAGTAAGAATTGGTGCAAAGTGATACAAGAAAGAGATTAGGGTTTTTAGAGTGAATATTGGATATCTGGTCCTCACAAGTGTGAGGTTTATATAATATCATCAGTGCTTGGCCATTGGTTCCTATTTTTAGGCCTAGATATTAGGTTCCTCAAAAATAGGTAATTATCAATACTTAGTCAAAACAGACAGTCGTACTCATAACTAGTCGTTACTCCGAGCAAGGAAAGGATTACGGGCAGCTACATTATGAGTGTTTTCTTGGTTGACTGCTCTACGTGCATCGCGCAAGCCTGGAGGTAGGTGTCGATGCGGGCAAGCGTATGTCTTAGGCATCGTTGGTCTCGCTATTCACTGGGTGTAGTTGACCAGGGATGCTCAACAGAAGGGCCAGAGTTAATGTGCCAACGTTGTTGGACCATGTGGAAGGTATAAGCGGATTGGGCCAATTTTAGGTGTTGGGTCATGTGATCGGTGGAAATAGAACTGACTGTTTTTTAGCTGGTTTCGCGAAATGTCGCGGTAAGCAAGAGTCGCCACCGTCTTTTATATTCTCCAACATGGAAAGGACAAAAGCACAGCAAAATTCCTTATTCGAGAATGTTTCTCGGTTCGGGAGGTAGATTTATAGAAAGGGAAGGTGTTAGCATCCTTTCTATCTGTGGTTATCCACGGGCTCTTAGGTACTTGCTCTTATGTTTTCAAAATTTGTTTTCTTTTCAAGTGTGTGTGGATTTTGAAAAAGTTTCATTTGAAAATTTTCTAAGTAACTCTTGTATCTGTCCTCAAGAGTGTATGAAAAATTTGTTTGAAAACTTTTGAAAGTGTGGGGTGCGAAAAGTTGTTTTTGTTTGTTTTGAAAAGAGCAAGTACTTAAGAGATCTACCTACCATAAGGAATTTAAGCTGTGTAAGAGTCCTTTAGATAGTGCTATCCCACCATTGAGAGATAGGTAGCACCATCGTTGGAGGTATTCGGGTCAATTCGATTATCGGGACAGTGTGGTCACCGAAGCAATGGTAGGATACCTTAGAAGTAACCCTAATGTCCTAGATCCTTTGTATCCAAGGCAACCGTTTCGAGGCAACTGGATCTTTTGGACAGAAGGGCGACCTCTAAGACACCCTATACTTGATGACCACGTTTCGAGGCAACGAGTGAAGCGTACCCTAGAAGTGGCATGTGCGTTGTGTGTTGTTTTTCAGTTAATTGTTTTATACATGTTATTTGTGAGCTACGGATTAATTTTATTTACATACATTCTTTCATGCATTTAACAGTTTAGGGGGTGCGGAAAGTAAATTGCAGAAATATAAATTCTACACTATTACAAGGTGCGGGTCTATACATCGCCAAAAATACAAAGACCCGTTTTGATAAAGTGCGGGAAATTTAAATAAAGCGGTAAACCTAATTACTATTACATTCTTGAAGCAGTTACATAATAATCAGAATAAAGTAAATGCGCGCGAATAAAAATTAATCGGGAACGTCCTAAGGGTTTTGACCCTTTTAAGAAAAGAAATTGAATTTTTTGTCCTTTTTTGTGATTAAATGGAATTAAAACTAATTATTTAATTTATTAAAAGAAAAAATGTTTTTTTTATATTTTTTTGTATTTTTTTAATGAAAATAAAATAAAGGAATTAAAATTGAAAGCTAATAAAACCTAATTCTAAACTTATTTTAATTGTTAAAAAAAAGTTAAAGTTGCCTAATTAAACTATTTTATTTGTTAATATTTATTTTACAAAAATAAAATGAAATTAATAATAATAATAATGTTAGTTCTTTTTTTTTTTATGAAAATATTAATTATGTTAATTATCAATAAAAAAGGAATAAGAAAAATAAAAAAATGAAAATGACAAAATAATAAAAAAGGAAGCAAACCCAAGGGGGTATGGGCCAGAATGAGGGGGTGTTTTGATTAGAATGATGGCCCATTTGAACAAAGCCTGTTGACTCTGGGAATTGAGTGGAGCGCTGTTGACCAGGAGTATGGTGTGCTCCCTTTCTTGACCTTTGGATCTGCATCTATGGACACATGGCGCGCTGATCTGTGAGAGCACATGGTACTCACCATTTGGAAGCCTGCACAGGAATGTATTTAAAAAAATAACAATGAATTATGGGGGGACCTGGGAATCGAACCCAGGTCCCAGTGATGCCTAGCCACGTCTCCAACCACTGAACCGAGCGCGTTTGTTTGTAAACATAATAAACAAAGAAAATTAAATATGAAAACAAGCGTTATTCTGGAAACTAACAAAAATCCGCGCGTTTATTTTAACTGGCTAATCACATGGAGGCACGTCCTTCATCTTCTTCGTTTCCTGTAAAAATATAAAGCAGATAGCGGGGGTTTTAAACCCCCATAAAATGGAAACATCAAAAATAGTGATTAAGCACACAAGCAGTATAAAAAGGGCGCGGGGTATATTTCACGTTCGTCTCATCATGCTGAGTTTGACCATGTATTCTTGAGGCTTAATTTTGCAGTATAAGAAAAACCCCAATTCCAAAGCTTTGAAAACCTAGAACGTGGTTCTGTTTGGCCGTTTCCTTGAGTGTTGGGATTGGTTTATGACTTCAAATCGTTCCTGGGAGGGTTGAGAGTGTGTTTGGATCAAAGAAAATGCCTGAATTGCACTGTAAGTTTGATTTCAGATTGTGACTTTTCTTTGGAATTTTGGAAATTGCTTTGGCCGTTTTATAGAGTTCTAGGTCGTGTGTACTGCATGGGAGGCTTGCATATATGGTTCTGAATGAGAATCAATCAATATCATGAGCCTTAAACCAATGCAATTATGTTTTGGATTTTGCCATAACCTCCATTAAAGAAACTTGTCATTCTTGTCCAAATTTGAATTTTTATGCTTGAAATAGGATGTACACAAAATTGGTATGTGTTTCATGATGCATCAAGGCTATTCAAAACACAAGATTTCCCTTAATTAATTTTTTTGATTTTTATTTGAATTTTAAAGATTTAAAATGAATTAAATCAAATAAAATTAAATAAAAATAGAAAAATTAATTTTTAATCTTGAAATAAATCATGGGACACGTGGGTGGCATGGCAAAGCTGAATCAAGTGGAAAAAGTGGGCCCTTTTGTCAAAAATTGAAGTTTCAAGGATAGTTGACTTTGGCCATTTCACAAAAATTTCCCAACTTCTCCAATGCATATCTTGCTCAATTTTAATCATATGAACATGTTCTTGGACATTTTGGAAAGGTATTGAAGTCATCTAACCAATGACTTTGGTCCCATGTCATTTGAATTTACCAATCTCAAGTTATGGTCTTTGACTTAAAGTGCCTTTTTGTTGACTTTTGAAAATGACCTATAATGTTGAAATTGATAACTTTTTGTGAGAGCATTTCTTGGACTTGGAATGTGAAGATGAGTTGTAGGAAATGTCATCCTCTTTAAAATGAGCATTGGATGGGATTTTTCTGATGAACCATGAAAAAGCTATGCCTTGGTCAAGTTACAGTTGACTTTTCAATTGTCCAAAAATAGAAACTTTTGAATCTTGATGATTTTTGAGCCATTCTTGTGAAATCATGGTCAATATTTGACCAAATGATGATTGTGGCTTCAAAATAAGATGTTGACCAAAATTTTTGACTTTTGACTGCCAAATGACCATTTTGCCCCTGCAGTTGATTGTGAGGCAATTAGGGTTTTTGACTGTGCAACTTGACCTTGTGAGCCTTGAAACTTGACATATGGATGCTTGACAATGTATATGAGCATAGGGGACTTGATTGATCCCTTGAAAACCTCAACTTCCTTGCAAGAACCAAAACCCTAATTTTGACTGGCTTAGGAGGATGGTTTGACTGTGTAGCCCTTGAGTAGACTTGAGCAATTTGAGGTGATGCTTGTCAAAAATTTGAAGAATATGGGAGGGAAAATTTTGGGGTACAATAGTTGCCCCTGTTCAATCTTCTTAGACCTGAGGATTTAGATTGGCTTGTGTGCCTTTCGTAATCCGAGGGTGGAAGATGATTGAACACTAGAGTGCCCAGAAATTTGCACTCACATAGTTGAGTACCAACAGTGTGATGGCGGGAATGGGCTTACAGATGCCATTTGGAAAGATGATGGATAGGAGGATGGGCTTATAGATGCCATCTGGAGATGTGACAGAACCTTGTCGGGAATGGGCTTATAGATGCCATTTGGAACTGTAATGGGAGGATGGGCTTATAGATGCCATCTAGGTGTCGATCGCGTAAGAGATTCCTTAGTGAGATATTGCGTACCTGAGAAAGAAAGATAATTACCTGGCCTGTTATAGGGGTTGATCTTCAAACTCTTTATGCATATATGCCCTGGCTGGATACATGAATCGAATCTGGAATTAGTCGTCAATAGATATGCCCTGGCTGGATACAGGAATCGAATCTTCAAACTCTTCAGACGTGCCCTGGCTGGATATAGGAATCGAATCTGGAAATAGTCGTCAACATATATGCCCTGGTTGGATACAGGAATCGAATCTTCAAACTCTTCAGACGTGCCCTGGCTGGATACATGAATCGAATCTGGAAATAGTCATCAACAGATATGCCCTGGCTGGATACAGGAATCGAATCTAGAATTAGTCGTCAACAGATATGCCCTGGCTGGATACAGGAATCGAATATTCAAACTCCTCAGACGTGCCCTGGCTGGATACAGGAATCGAATCTGGAATTAGTCATCAACAGATATGCCCTGGCTGGATACAGGAATCGAATCTGGAAATAGTCATCAACAGATATGCCCTGGCTGGATACAGGAATCGAATCTTCAAACTCTTCAGACGTGCCCTGGCTAGATACAAGAATCGAATCTTGAAATAGTCATCAATAGATATGCCCTGGCTGGATACAGGAATCGAATCTTCAAACTCTTCAGACGTGCCATGCTTGGATACAGGAATCGAATATGGAAATAGTCGTCAACAGATATGCCCTGGCTGGATACAGGAATCGAATCTTCAAACTCTTCAGACGTGCCCTGGCTGGATACAGGAATCGAATCTGGAAATAGTCATCAACAGATATGCCCTGGCTGGATACAGGAATCGAATCTTCAAACTCTTCAGACGTGCCCTAGCTGGATACAGGAATCGAATCTGGAATTAGTCGTCAACAGATATGCCCTGGCTGGATACAGGAATCGAATCTTCAAACTCTTCAGACGTGCCCTGGCTGGATACAGGAGTCGAATCTGGAATTAGTCGTCAACAGATATGCCCTGGCTGGATACAGGAATCGAATCTTCAAACTCTTCAGACGTGCCCTGGCTGGATACTGGAGTCGAATCTAGAATTAGTCGTCAACAGATATGCCCTGGCTGGATACAGGAATCGAATCTTCAAACTCTTCAGACGTGCCCTGGCTGGATACAGGAGTCGAATCTAGAATTAGTCGTCAACAGATATGCCCTGGCTGGATACAGGAATCGAATCTTCAAACTCTTCAGATGTGCCCTGGCTGGATACAGGAGTCGAATCTGGAATTAGTCGTCAACAGATATGCCCTGGCTGGATACAGGAATCGAATCTTCAAACTCTTCAGACGTGCCCTGGCTGGATACAAGAGTTGAATCTGGAATTAGTCGTCAACAGATATGCCCTAGCTGGATACAGGAATCGAATCTTCAAACTCTTCAGACGTGCCCTGGCTGGATACAGGAATCAAATCCGGAATTAGTCGTCAACAGATATGCCCTGGCTGGATACAGGAATCAAATCTTCAAACTCTTCAGACGTGCCCTGGCTGGATACAGGAGTCGAATCTGGAAATAGTCGTCAATAGATATGCCCTGGCTGGATACAGGAATCAAATCTTCAAACTCTTCAGACGTGCCATGGCTGGATACAGGAATCGAATCTGGAATTGCGACAGTCGATAGTAATCATCTTTGTATTGACCTTTTTCCTGAAAAGGCGAAACATTAGTCGTATGCAATGTCAAGATGTATGAAATGCATGACGTTCTCAAAATAAATGAGATTGTATGTCCATGATGCGTATGTGCATGCTATAATGTATGAAGATGTGATGTTTATGAATGTATTTTTGTCTAGGAAAATAAATCCTTGACGAATGCCGGGAGCTTGAATCCTGGGCTGTTGTTGAAGAGTAGAGTTCTTCGTTTCCGCTGGGGGATGATGGTTGCAAGAATAAACCGGTAGGAGAAGATGACTCCGTTGGGGAATAAACTTGTTGGAGAGATACTCTACGGGGAATTACTCCGTGGGGAGAGATACTTCCCTGAGGTTTGACGATAACTCCGCTGGGGATACCGTTAATGAGTTATGTTGGAAGATTTGATGAACTCCGCTGGGGGATAGGAAGAACTTCGCCGAGGACGATCTTTCCGTGGTTTTTAGCTGAGGATAACCCAGTTATAAGCTCTGGTGGAGAATAACCTTTGAATAAAAAGTCCGGGAGACGCGTTCGTACTATGTAGGGGATAAGCTTCCTACTGGGGAGATAATTTAACTCTCATGGGGAGACTTTTGAGACTGTACTGGGGAGTGGCTCCACTGGGTGTCTGGATTCTATCGGGGGAAAAATCTTATATTAAGACTGTCGGGGATGCTTGCTTAGGAACATCTATATACTCCGCTGGGGAATATTGAGATTTTTGGGGGATACCCAACTTCCTTGAGGCTGACAGTAGACTAACTCTGCTTGGGGAGCGTATTGATGACTTGCTGGAGATATTGTGCCTTGTCAGGGCTGACGGGAGACCAACTCTGCCTAGGGAGAGTATTGCTGAAATCTGGTCTTACTCTACGGGGAGTGAAGGTATCCTAGTTTCATTCTTCAGCTGAACTTACCTTGGTACCTTGGTGGACAGAGCAACTAGATCGCTTAGACAACTCATTATTGCCCCTGTTTCTGATGTCACCTGTAATTAATCCTTTGTTTCGTATGCAAATGTTTATGAGTTAGCAATTAGTGTCAAATGCATATATCACAATTGAACATTGGACGTTCTTCGCAAAACAAAACAGGAAAAGGAAAAGCAATTGGCAATTGGTCTGAAAAGTGAATTTGTATTGATTTTTGAATTTGCCTGTAAATAGGCGTTTATGTACAAGAGGCTGACGTCCTAGTAAGAGAACGCCGCCGAACAACATAGAGTTTATATAATTTTGAAAAGGGAAACAAAACAGCTATGTGAAAAATCCCACTGGGTTCCAACTCTGCTATCGCCTTTATGTCTTCAAGCGTCTCATCACTTTGCTGCTCGGTTGAAGATGAAGCTGATTGATCGATGCCGTCTGAACTTGATAGTTGATACCGAATTCTGGATGCAAGGTGATCCAATGAGACATAGTATTACGCTTATCCCTAACTTTTACCTGGACCGCCCTTTCGGGTTTTCAGTCCACCGGGATACCCATTTTTGCCCAAGCCGCCTTTTCAGGTTTTCGACTTGTCGGGTGTACAGATTTTTTTCATTTCATCCCTTATTTTTGCCCGAACCCTTTTGGTTCGCCGGGAAGCCCTTATTTTTGCCTAGGTGTGTCAACCTAGCGGGTCTTTAATTATGCGTAGTATCTTTTTACTATGTCTGCATTAGCGGGGTGAGGAAGGTCGTCACCATCCATGGTGGTTAGAATCATAGCTCCTCTTGAGAAGACATGTTTAACCACAAATGGCCCTTTGTACGTAGGGGTCCATTTGCCCCTGGGATCACTTTGAGGAAGAATGATGCACTTGACTACCAGGTCTCCGACTTGATACTCTTGGCGTCTGACTTTCTTGTTAAATGCCCTGATCATCCGTTTTTGATACGTCTGACCATGACAAATAGCAGTGAGTCTCTTTTCGTCTATTAGATTTAATTGATCAAGCCGAGTCTGGATCCAGTCATCTTCGCTCAAACCTGCATCCTTCATTATCCGGAGAGAGGTATTTGGACTTCAATAGGCAAGACTGCCTCCATGCCATAGACCAAGGAAAAGGGTGTTGCCCCTGTTGACGTCCTCGCTGAGGTACGGTACCCATGAAGAGCAAACGGTAACATCTCGTGCCAATCTTTGTAGGTCACTGTCATCTTCTGCACAATTTTCTTAATATTCTTATTCGCCGCTTCGACAGCCCCATTCATCTTCGGCCGGTAAGGAGAAGAGTTGTGGTGCTGTATCTTGAATTGCTCGCAGAGCTCAGTGATCATCTTGTTATTAAGATTGGTACCATTATCCGTAATGATCCTCTCAAGTACACCGTATCGACATATCAGGTTATGCCGAATGAACCGTGCCATGACGTTCTTGGTTACCGTAGCGTAGGAAGCTGCTTCGACCTACTTTATGAAGTAATCGATCGCTACCAGGATGAAGTGATGCCCGCTGGATGCCGTAGGTCTGATCTCACCGATCATATCAATGCCCCATATGGCAAAAGGCCAAGGCGCTGTCAAGACGTTCAGAGGAACTGGAGGAATGTGCACCTTATCAGCATAGATCTGGCATTTATGACATGTCCGAGAATGTTGGTAACAGTCGGCTTCCATTGTGGACCAGAAATATCCTGCCCGAAGGATTTTCTTTGCCATGGTGTGTCTACTGGAATGCGTTTCGAAGGTACCTTCGTGCAGCTCTGCCATGATCCTTTCTGCTTCAGTCTTATCCACACAACGCAGTAAGGTTGAATCATGGTTTCGCTTGTATAGAATGCCATTGCTGAGGAAGAACTTTGCAGCGAACCTTCTCAGGAACTTCTTGTCGTTGACAGATGCACCCTCGGGGTATTCTTGAGCTTCCAAGTACCTCTTCACTTCATGATACCAAGGTTTTTCAGTTACCTCTTCAGTCTCAAGATCACAGCAATGTGTAGGTTTGTCCAGTTTCCAAATGATGATCCGGGGAGCCTCGTTGTCCCATTTGACTTTGAACATAGAAGACATCGTAGCCAGCGCGTCCTCCAACTGATTCTCCTCTCTTGGGAAGTGTTCAAAAGTTATTTCTTCAAAATGGGGGATCAATGTCAATACATACTCCTTGTAGGGAATAAGATTTGGGTGTTTCGTATCCCACTCGCCTTTGATCTGACTTATCACGAGAGCGGAATCTCCGAAGACACTCAGAAACTTGATCCTTAGGTCAATTGCAGCCTGAAGACCCATGATACATGCCTCATACTCTGCCATGTTGTTGGTGCAGTTGAAACACAGTCGGGCGGTAAGTGGAGTATGAGTGCCTTTAGGGGATATGATTACAGCGCCAATACTGTTACCCAAAGCGTTTGAGGCTCCGTCAAAGTGCATAGACCATCGGGATCCTTCCTCAGGTCCTTCATTCGGTCCAGGTACTTCACAATCCGTCACTACCATGATATTCTCGTCTGGAAATTCAAAGTTCATCGACTGGTAGTCATCCACTGCCTGGTGTGCCAAATGGTCTGCCAATACACTTCCCTTGATTGCTTTTTGAGTCGTGTACTGGATGTCGTATTTTGTCAAGATCATCTGCCATCTTGCTATTCTTCCGGATAGAGCGGGCTTTTCGAATATGTACTTGATCGGATCCATTTTTGAGATCAACAGAGTAGTGTGAGTCAACATATACTGTCTCAGCCGGCGAGCAGCCCATACCAAAGCGCATCAAGTTTTCTCGAGCAATGAGTATCGGGTCTCACAGTCGGTAAACTTTTTGCTAAGGTAATAAATAGCGTGCTCTTTTCGGCCAGACTCGTCATGCTGCCCCAGCACACACCCCATTGAGTTGTCAAGTACTATCAAGTATAAGATTAGAGGTCTCCCTTCAACCGGTGGCATAAGAATGGGTGGTTCTTAGAGATACTCTTTGATTCTTTCGAAAGCGGCCTGACATTCATCGTTCCAACGTACTACTTGATCTTTCTTCAGTAGCTTGAAGATTGGTTCACAGGTAGCAGTTAGATGTGAGATGAATCGGGCAATGTAGTTCAGCCGTCCTAGAAAGCCTCTGACTTCTTTTTCTGTCTTGGGAGTTGGCATCTCTTGTATGGCTTTCACTTTGGCAGGGTCCACTTGAATACCTTTGTCGCTCATGAAGAAACCTAGTAGTTTTCCAGATCTTACCCCAAAGGTGCACTTGTTCGGGTTCAACCTCAGCTTGTACAACTTCAGACGGTCAAATAGTTTCTGCAGATGGTCAAGGTGTTCCTCTTCAGTTTGAGACCTTGCAATCATATCATCGACATACACTTCAATCTCATGATGGATCATGTCATGAAATAAAGCAACCATGGCACGTTGGTAGGTTGCCCCAGCATTTTTCAACCCAAAAGGCATGACCTTGTAACAAAAGGTGCCCCACTGAGTAACAAAAGTGGTCTTCTCCATGTCTTCCGGAGCCATCTTGATTTGATTATAACCTGAGAACCCATCCATGAAGGAGAATACCTTATGTTGAGCAGTATTGTCAACCAGAACGTCGATGTGAGGCAGAGGGAAGTCATCCTTGGGGCTTGCCCTGTTCAAATCCCTGTAATCAACACACATTCGGACCTTACCATCCTTCTTTGGTACTGGAACCACGTTGGCAACCCACTGAGGGTAAGAAGTCACTGCTAGAAAACCGGCGTCAAATTGTTTCATAACCTCAGCTTTGATTTTCTCGGACATCTCTGGACGCATACGGTGGACCTTCTGCTTTACCGGAGGGCATTCTTCCTTGGTAGGCAGGTGATGAACCACAATGTCGGTATCTAACCCAGGCATGTCTTCGTAAGACCAGGCGAAGATTTCCACATAATCATGCAACATCTGAATCAACCGTTGTTTCACACTGAGCTCTAGATTGGCACCAATCTTGACTTCCTTTCTGTCTGTCTCAGTACCCAGATTTACCGTTTCCACTGGCTCTTCATGTGGCTAAATGTCCCTCTCTTCCTGGAGTAGCAGTCTTGCAAGCTCACCAGGCACTTCGTAATCATCTTCACCTTCGTCTTCGGCTAAGTTGATCGGATTTTCGAAGTCATAACTGACAGTAGCAGAGTCATTACCAGTGAGATCCAGAGTGGATTGGAACCTGTATAGGTGAGTGTGTGTAAATATAAATGTTTTACAATATATAAAGAAAGAAAGGGAGCGCAATATTTGAAATGCGAAAAACGTCCAATGCTTTTATTCATGATATATGAAAATGACAAATAACAAGCCCTCACAAATGAAGCCACGGTGCCCCGGGTAAGACACCGGGCCATAAAGTTTCAAATTATTGTTCGTTACAAATTCAAAACAAAGGAATTCATTACTGCGTGACAAAAGTAATAGGTGTGAAGTCTTTGGCAGTCCAGTTGCTTGGTCCACCGTTGGTCGTTGGGTAGATCCAGCTGTCGAATTCAGATTCCTCCACGTCGTCATCATCCCTAATAGCATTTACTCCATGGTTGGGCATGGGAGCTGTCACCACATTAGGCCTCTCGGACACCTCGAATTGTACTTCTTTAGCATCAATAAGGTTCTGAACCTTATTCCTCAGAGCCCAACAATCATCAGTAGAATGCCCCGGGCTATCAGAGTGATAAGCGTAACGGGCGTTGGGGTTGTACTTCGGAGATGCTGTGTTTACCACCTTCGGAGATTCCTTGACAGTTACCAGGCTGGTTGACAGCAGTTGCGGTAACATCTGAGAGAGGGTCATGTTGAGCCGAGTGTACTGCCTTTTGGGTCTCTCAGCTCTTGGCTGGTTGTATTGCTGAGGAGCAGCAGCAGGCTTAGAAATTACCACCGCGTTGACAGCTTGGCGGCGTTCCGGTTTGTTTTGTCTTCTGGGACCATATATAACACTGGCCTCCTTCTTGAAGGGCTTCTTTTCAGTATTTGAGGAGGCACCCTTCTGTATCTTTCCCGATTTGATACCAGCTTCGATCCTCTCACCAGTCAGGATCAGGTCTGTAAACCCAGTAGAGGAATTACCAATGAGATGGTTGAAGAATGGACTAGATAGGGTCCCCAAGAACATGTCCACTAGTTCACGATCAGTCAGCGGTGGCTGCACCCTGCCAGCCAGTCTCTCCATTTCTGTGCGTACTCCTTAAAACCTTCACTCGTTCCCAGTGACATACCCTGGAGCTGGGTACGCGTGGGAGCGAGGTCGGAATTGTACTGATACTGCTTATAAAAAGTAGTAGCCAAATCCTCCCAGTTACGAATGTTGGTTCCATCCAGCTGATAGAACCATTCGAGATGAGTCCCTGAAAGACTCTCCTGGAAGAAATGGATCCATAAGTTCTTGTCTGCAGTGTAAGGTTGGATCTTCCTTACATAGGAGCGGAGGTGCAGTTTAGGACAGGAAGCCCCGTCGTACTTCACAAAGGCAGGCGCCTTGAACTTGCGTGGGATCCCCACCCCTGAAGATAAACCCAAGTCTCCAAAATCCAACCCAGGAACCTGTTGGATCTCCATTGCATTTAACCTGTCCTCCAGCTATTTGTACCGGTCCTCAGCAGGAGGGTACTGTTCATCGTTGAAGTCTGTCTCGGTGTCAGAGACCACTGGACTAGGAACCTCTCTCCCTTGGTGACTGCCTTCCCCCACAGATGGAGTAGTCCTCTCAGCTTCATTCTGCAGTGTATTCCCGAGTCTGCGTCCAGTGTTGAACAACACAGTCCTCTTCTTCTTCTTCTTCAGGAGCAAAGCCTTCAACTCCTGTTGTCCCTGGGCCAAGTTCATGACCATCTCCTGAAACTGGGCGTTCTGGGCCTGGAGGGCCTTGATAGCTTGCCCGGTAGTTGGTTTAGGATTCATGATGACTGAGCGCTGAAATAAACAGCGAAGAAGATTAAGCAACATGTAGAAAAAGGGGTACCTGTTATGCACATGATGCATGATATGCTATTTATGCAATGCATTCAAGGGTTCGAAAATTCAAATTCGTTGTAGCCAAAAAAGAACACACTTTTTATTAGGAAATAATTTGTTCAGTACATCAGGGCCTCATGGGCAAAATATTACAAAATAATTAATCCCAAAAGACACTGCGCATCCTCTTTGGAGCAATGTAAGTGTTGAGAGTCTTTTCCTCGTGCAGTAGGCGGGTGAGCTCCAAGACCTTCTTCTCACTAGCATGTAGACTGGCTTCAAGAGAATTCCGTTCTTCCTTGAGTTGGATCCAGCTTTTCCGCATTTCTTCCCAGGATGTTGAATGGTGTAGGGCACCTCTCCTTCCAACACTGGCTCTTTGATCATGGGGAGAACATGAGGATATGGCATTACCAGCTTCTGGGAGCGGGCTCGTACCCACTTGAGATAAGGCTCCAGGGGGATGGAGTTCTTGTGCCCCAGTGTCTTGCTATCTACCCTGTTGGGCATTCTCCAAGCTCTGATGAACCTCTGGAGAAGTCCTTGTGCATCGTTGTCGAAGTCAAAAACTATGTCAGGAATCAACATGTCATGAGGGCCATCCCTCCGAGCATATCCAAACTGTCTCAAAGCCAAACAGGGGTTATAAGTGATGCCTCCTCTGATTCCAAGTAAAGGAACATTAGGATACTCTCTGCAACGATCAATGATAATGACATTCTCTCTGGACCGAGAACACCAATGTATATCAGCATGTGTAAGAGTCATCAATCATTGTGACCATCTCAAACCCCGCTCGTTCTTCAAAACTGGTTGTGGAAGGTGCGAAATAAACCACCTTGCCAGGAGAGGAGTGCAGCACATAAGAACACCTCTTTTTCTCATGGTTCGAGTGTAACATGAGTGAAAGATGTCCCCGAGCAACGTAGGTATAGGATTCCTGGACATGAAGATCTTGACAGCATGGATATCTATAAGCTGATCTGGATTAGGGAACAACACCAACCCATAGACGAGGAGTGCCACAACTTCTTCAAAAGCTTGTAGGTCAAGGGAGTTCCAACATTCTTGTGCTTTCTCAAACAGGAATTTGGCCAAGAACCCTTTGATACCACTTCTAACTTCCCAATGTCCCTTGATGTCAGATGGTTGTAGGCATAATGCTTTAGAAACCTCTTCAAGTTTTGGATCCTTTTCTGTACCGTTGTAGGGTAGTTGACTAAGGATAGGAATCTTCAGAAGCTGGGAAAACTCTTCCAAAGTGGGCACCAGTTGATAATCCGGGAAAGTAAAACAGTGATGCAGAGGGTCAAAGAACTGGAACAACACTTTCACCATATCCTCTTCAATGTTGGTATTGACCAAGCTGATGAGTCTACCATGCCTTTCACTGAATGAAGAGTTCTCGGGAATCCTGGATGTAAGTTCCTTAAGCTGAGGAGGGACCCTGACAAGGTTGACGTGAATTGTCTTTCTGCGGATAGTTTCCATGTCCTACAAAACAAGAACAAAGATGAAGATTCGAACCCTTGAAGTGGTTAGTAAATGCATATGATGATGTATGATGTTATGATGCTGTGATAAAACACACCACAAGTATTCACAAAAAGCAAAAATGATAAGGCACACAAGTCACACCACAACCCTTAGAGTTTAGGCCAACATGAAGTTTGGGGTACTACCCTCTTGAAGTTGGTGGGCTCAAACCTGTCCTATCAAAAGTAACCGGGTTCTAAGGAGCTCAATATCATTGGGTTATTTTCTATGTTCATTGTTTTGATTTAGCCACTGAACTGGCGATCAAAATATTCCAAGAAAACAACCCTCAATGAGTGTAGTATCGAGTATCAACCAACTTCGGACTGCACCAAAGTCAGTCATCTCACTACCCCTAAAGAGGCCAGGATGGTTCAATTAAGGTTCCTAAGGTCAGTTGATGCTTCACGACACCACGCGGCAGCCCCGTACTCTCCTTGACTTGACTCAAGGGTTACCGGTACTCACCAAAGTGCCATATCAACTTATCAAAAATGAATGGTGTCACCACCCCAATTGGAGAATAAGAGGTGTCCTTTGTTGCAGGCTAGGCTCAGGCTACGTGACAGCCTTTGGGATGCCTTGCATGTAACACTATTGCCAGCCTTGGGGGTTGCATCCTTACTTAATTGAAATTTATAGTCTTACGTTTATCATAACATTCATTCACTTAATCTGTCAAATCTTCCAACCTTCAAACGTTCTTACAATCAAACCTTCAAACAATCAAAAATATAAACTTTTGAATCACTCATAAAGTTCAAACATTCCAACCTTCAAACCTTACAGCATTCAAACCTTCATACAATCAATAAACCTCAAACATTCCAACCTTTGAATCACTCATAAAATTCAAACATTCCAACCTTTAAACCTTAAAACAATTCTACACAATGGCCTCTGCACCATAATTTGTCGTCAAAGCACATTTCAACGGTGAGACATACATTTGTCCCATCGCTGGGTTTTTGTTTAGAGACACAGACAACATCTGATTTCTCTTAAATGGGAAAGCCAATTTCTCGTACTTCAAAAAAAGATTGGAGGCCAAACTTGAACGAGGCCCGGTGTCCCAGATATTTTATCAGAATCCAGTTTTCTTTGGAAACAACCAAGTAAATTTTTATAAGGTTGAAGTTCAAGATGACGAGGATCTCCAGAATATGTTTTCCAGCCATGTCTATTATGGGTACGACTCTATTGAGTTGTACGTTATGCTGCGAGGGCCTCAGGTGACACAAGAGGTTGATCCTTTGGAGAATGAACAAGTTGAGGTAGATGCAGTTGATGATGAAGAAGAAGATAACAAGTTAGAGTTTGATGAAATGGTGAATGATGATTCCGACAATGATGGCATCCCTAGTATTCCTGTAAACAAAATCTACACACCACCTCTGCACATGACAAACTTCAACATGGGCAGAGATGAACCTTCTACTGACATATTTTTCAATCCGTATATACAGTCAGATGAAAATTTAAAAGAGAATGACAAGTTTCGTAACATAGAGGAATGCATCAGGGCCATTAAAAAATTCCACATGCTCAACTTGGTTGATTTTAAGGTGGATCGTGTCAACCCGGAAAGTTACAAGATCAAGTGTGTCCACCTTGACTGTATGTTCAAGCTGACCGCATCATACAAATTAAGGGGTGACTGCTGGGTCATAGGTTTCATGACTACCCACACTTGTGTAAGTTCCACTCAATCACAGGACCACCAAAAACTCAACTATGATCTCATCTGTCAAGAAATCCAACCCCTGGTCAGCAACGACCCATCTTTGAAGGTGAAAGCAATCATCTCCCACATCACCACGGTTTTTAACTACACTCCGTCTTACCGTAAGGTGTGGTTAGCAAAGACTAAGGCGATTGAAAGGGTGTACGGAAACTGGGAGGAGTTATACCAAGAACTTCCCCGCTACTTGAATGCACTCAAGACGTATTCTCCAGGTAGTGTTTACGTTCTGGAAACAGTGCCAGCATACGCCCAAGATGGTAGTCTACTAAATGGCAACGGAATATTCAGTCGCGTGTTTTGGGCATTTCAACCATGCATCACAGGGTTTGTATCATGCAAACCAATTATACAAATTGATGGGACTTGGTTGTATGGGAAGTACAAAGGCACGCTACTGATGGCAGTTGCACAAGATGGAAATAACAACATTTTCCCCATTGCCTTTGCCCTTGTCAAGGGGGAGACCGGTGGTGCTTGGAGCTTTTTCCTGAAAAATCTGCGGACACACGTGGCTCCTTGACCAGATCTCTGTTTGATCTCGGACAGACATGCCTCCATTGAAAGTGCCTACAATAATCCAGCAAATGGTTGGCATGACCCTCCTTTTACGTGTGTCTATTACGTTAGGCATATCGTCCAGAATTTCTCGAGGGAGATCAAGGACAAAACATTAAGGAAAGCGGTTATGAATGTGGGATATGCATTGACACAACCCACATTCAAATATTACCGCAACGAGATCCGTTTGTCAAATCCGGAAGCCGGTAGGTGGATCGACAATATTCCAGTGGAAAAATGGACTAGGTCATACGATAATGGCCAAAGATGGGGGCATATGACAACAAATCTTATTGAATCAATGAATGGGGTATTCAAAGGCATACGAAACTTCCCAATCACTGCCTTGGTAAAATCTACGTATTTTAGGATGGCTACGTTATTTGCCAAAAGAGGTGAAATGTGGAATGCGGTGTTACAATCTGGACAACTATGGAGTGAAAGCTGCATGAAATACATTAAGGCTGAAAGTGCTAAAGCCAACACTCATATGGTTATACGGTTTGACCGACACAGCCATAACTTCATTGTGAAAGAGACAATCGACCATAATGAAGGCCTGCAAAGACAAGAATATAGGGTCATGCTACCTTCTCAATGGTGCGATTGTGGCAGGTTTCAAGCATTTCGTACGCCTTGCTCTCATGTCATTGCCGCTTGTGCTCATACCCATCAAGACGCGCTGCAACTTTTGTCAAATATTTACAAATCTGAAACGTTGCTCAACGTTTACAATAACAACTTTCCTTTGGTAGCAAAACCAGATTATTGGCCTGCATACGACGGCGAAATAGTGTGACACAATGACCAAATGCGAAGGAACAAGAAGGGTCGTCCCAAAAGTAAGCGCATCACAACAGAAATGGACGATCTTGACAGGTTAGAAAGAAAGTGTGGTTTATGCCGTCAGGTCGGACACAATCGCAAAAACTGTCTGAATCAGGCGTCTGGCTCGACCACATAAATATTGTAATACATAAAATATTTTCTTAATTGTGTTGTAAACATTTGGGTTTTCCGTTAACAGATTTTGCTACAATTAATAAAACGCGTACAAGAATAATTAACGATATTTCATCTACGAAATTATAACTGTTAACACAATTTCATCTGACCCATGCATCATCAACATTACATCGCTGTCTGTTTTGACTTCCTCCAACCACACATTAGGTCTTCATGTCGCATGTGAGGTTGTTGTTCATTTTCGCTGGATCCTTCGAATTTTTCCCCCTCCACAATGTCTCCATCTAGCCATCGCATCAACTCCCGCTTCAGACTCTCCATGGAGTGAATGTGCCTGAATTTCATTTTCATCGCAGGTTTTATGGCGGAGAAGATAACGTAAGCATATCTGCTAAAAATCATAGGCGACGTCATGACGCAAATAACATAGTACAAAATAAAAATACAGTGCAAGAAAGTGTGAGAAATTTCAGAGAAACGGACGAATTATTTATAAAACAACATTTTGCCCTATGAGCCAAGTGAGATGGCGCCTCCTCTCACTTTTAAGGAGCATGCGCCATCTCACTTGGCTAAAAGCCAAGGGAGGCGCCAAGTGAGATGGCGCCTAGGGCAAAATTGCAGGTGCATGCGCCATTTCAGATGGCTCCTCCTTTATGGAGTCATATGAAACATGGTTATTTGCGTAATTTTTTTTGAAACCCGGTTATTTGCGAAATATTATTTTAATACATGGTTATTAATAAAAAAAATTCCACCAAAATAATCATCTTTTCCCACTATTTTTGAAAATGTTTATAGACTTGGTTGGTGTTGAATTTGGTATAGAGAACTACGGTTCGATCATGATCTTAATGGTTGATCAAAATTTGAGAGTAGGCTGAATGATGACGTCTGTTAGACTGAAAATTTGAGGAGAGAGGAGTAGGGTGTATCTGCAAGACACTTTGACGATCAAGTAAGAATTGGTGCAAAGTGATACAAGAAAGAGATTAGGGTTTTTAGAGTGAATATTGGATATCTGGTCCTCACAAGTGTGAGGGTTTATATAATATCATCAGTGCTTGTCCATTGGTTCCTATTTTTAGGCCTAGATATTAGGTTCCTCAGAAATAGGTAATTATCAATACTTTGTCAAAACAGACAGTCGTACTCATAACTAGTCGTTACTCCGAGCAAGGAAAGGATTACGGGCAGCTACATTATGAGCGTTTTCTTGGTTGACTGCTCTACGTGCGTCGCGCAAGCCTGGAGGTAGGTGTCGATGCGGGTAAGCGTATGTCTTAGGCATCGTTGGTCTCGCTATTCACTGGGTGTAGTCGACCAGGGATGCTCAACAGAAGGGCCAGAGTTAATGTGCCAACATTGTTGGACCATGTGGAAGGTATAAGCGGATTGGGCCAATTTTAGGTGTTGGGTCATGTGATCGGTGGAAATAGAACTGACTGTTTTTTAGCTGGTTTCGCGAAATGTCGCGGTAAGCAAGAGTCGCCACCGTCTTTTATATTCTCCAACATGGAAAGGACAAAAGCACAACAAAATTCCTTATTCGAGAATGTTTCTCGGTTCGGGAGGTAGATTTATAGAAAGGGAAGGTGTTAGCACCCTTTCTATCTGTGGTTATCCACGGGCTCTTAGGTACTTGCTCTTATGTTTTCAAAATTTGTTTGCTTTTCAAGTGTGTGTGGGTTTTGAAAAAGTTTCGTTTGAAAATTTTCTAAGTAACTCTTGTATCTGTCCTCAAGAGTGTATGAAAAATTTGTTTGAAAACTTTTGAAAGTGTGGGGTGCGAAAAGTTGTTTTTGTTTATTTTGAAAAGAGAAAGTACTTAAGAGATCTACCTACCCTAAGGAATTTAAGTTCTGTAAGAGTCCTTTATATAGTGCTATCCCACCATTGAGAGATATGTAGCACCATCGTTCGAGGTATTCGGGTCAATTCGATTATCGGGACAGTGTGGTCACCGAAGCAATGGTAGGACACCTTAGAAGTAACCCTAATGTCCTAGATCCTTTGTATCCGAGGCAACCGTTTCGAGGCAACTGGATCTTTTGGATAGAAGGGCGACCTCTAAGACACCCTATACTTGATGACCATGTTTCGAGGCAACGAGTGAAGCGTACCCTAGAAGTGGCATGTGCGTTGTGTGTTGTTTTTCAGTTAATTGTTTTGTACATGTTATTTGTGAGCTACAGATTAATTTTATTTACATACATTCTTTCATGCATTTAGCAGTTTAGGGGGTGCGGAAAGTAAATTGTAGAAATATAAATTCTACGCTATTACAAGGCGCGGGTCTATACATCACCAAAAATACAAAGACCCGTTTTGATAAAGTGCGGGAAATTTAAATAAAGCGGTAAACCTAATTACTATTACATTCTTGAAGCAGTTACATAATAATCAGAATAAAGTAAATGCGCGCGAATAAAAATTAATCGGGAACGTCCTAAGGGTTTTAACCCTTTTAAGAAAAGAAATTGAATTTTTTGTCCTTTTTTGTGATTAAATGGAATTAAAACTAATTATTTAATTTATTAAAAGAAAAAAATGTTTTTTTTATATTTTTTTGTATTTTTTTAATGAAAATAAAATAAAGGAATTAAAATTGAAAGCTAATGAAACCTAATTCTAAACTTATTTTAATTGTTAAAAAAAAGTTAAAGTTGCCTAATTAAACTATTTAATTTGTTAATATTTATTTTACAAAAATAAAATGAAATTAATAATAATAATAATGTTAGTTCTTTTTTTTTTGGATTTTTTATGAAAATATTAATTATGTTAATTATCAATAAAAAAGGAATAAGAAAAATAAAAAAATGAAAATGACAAAATAATAAAAAAGGAAGCAAACCCAAGGGGGTATGGGCCAGAATGAGGGGGTGTTTGATTAGAATTATGGCCCATTTGAACAAAGCCTGTTGACTATGGGAATTGAGTGGAGCGCTATTGACCAGGAGTATAGTGTGCTCCCTTTCTTGACCTTTGGATCTGCATCTATGGACACATGGCGTGCTGATCTGTGAGAGCACATGGTACTCACCATTTGGAAGCCTGCACAGGAATGTATTTAAAAAAATAACAATGAATTATGGGGGGGACCTGGGAATCGAACCCAGGTCCCAGTGATGCCTAGCCACGTCTCCGACCACTGAACCGAGCGCGTTTGTTTGTAAACATAATAAACAAAGAAAATTAAATATGAAAACAAGCGTTATTCTGGAAAGTAACAAAAATCCGCGCGTTTATTTGAACTGGCCAATCACATGGAGGCACGTCCTTCATCTTCTTCGTTTCCTGTAAAAATATAAAGCAGATAGCGGGGGTTTTAAACCCCCACAAAATGGAAACATCAAAAATAGCGATTAAGCACACAAGCAGTATAAAAAGGGCGCGAGGTATGTTTCACGTTCGTCTCATCATGTGAGTTTGACCATGTATGTCTTGAGGCTTAATTTTGAAGTATAAGAAAAACCCCAATTCCAAAGCTTTGAAAACCTAGAACGTGGTTCTGTTTGGCCGTTTCCTTGAGTGTTGGGATTGGTTTATGACTGCAAATCGTTCCTGGGAGGGTTGGGAGTGTGTTTGGATCAAAGAAAATGCCTGAATTGCACTGTAAGTTTGATTTCAGATTGTGACTTTTCTTTGGAATTTTGGAAATTGCTTTGGCCGTTTTAGAGAGTTCTAGGTCGTGTGTACTGCATGGGAGGCTTGCATATATGGTTCTGAATGAGAATCAATCAATATCATGAGCCTTAAACCAATGCAATTATGTTTTGGATTTTGCCATAACCTCCATTAAAGAAACTTGCCATTCTTGTCCAAATTTGAATTTTTATGCTTGAAATAGGATGTACACGAAATTGGTATGTGTTTCATGATGCATCAAGGCTATTCAAAACACAAGATTTCCCTTAATTAATTTTTTTGATTTTTATTTGAATTTTAAAGATTTAAAATGAATTAAATCAAATAAAATTAAATAAAAATAGAAAAAATAATTTTTAATCTTGAAATAAATCATGGGACACGTGGAAGGCATGGCAAAGCTGAGTCAAGTGGAAAAAGTGGGCCCTTTTGTCAAAAATTGAAGTTTCAAGGATAGTTGACTTTGGCCATTTCACAAAAATTTCCCAACTTCTCCAATGCATATCTTGCTCAATTTTGATCATATGAACATGTTCTTGGACATTTTGGAAAGGTCTTGAAGTCCTCTAACCAATGCCTTTGGTCCCATGTCATTTGAATTTACCAATCTCAAGTTATGGTCTTTGAGTTAAAGTGCCTTTTTGTTGACTTTTGAAAATAACCTATAATGTTGAAATTGATAACTTTTTGTGAGAGCATTTCTTGGACTTGGAATGTGAAGATGAGTTGTAGGAAATGTCATCCCCTTCAAAATGAGCATTGGATGGGATTTTTATGATGAACCATGAAAAAGTTATGCCTTGGTCAAGTTACAGTTGACTTTTCAACTGTCCAAAAATAGAAACTTTTGAATCTTGATGATTTTTGAGCCATTCTTGTGAAATCATGGTCAAGATTTGACCAAATGATGATTGTGGCTTCAAAATAAGATGTTGACCAAAAATTTTGACTTTTGACTGCCAAATGACCATTTTGCCCCTGCAGTTGATTGTGAGGCAATTAGGGTTTTTAACTGTGCAACTTGACCTTGTGAGCCTTGAAACTTGACATGTGGATGCTTGACAATGTATATGAGCATAGGGGACTTAATTGAGCCCTTGAAAACCTCAACTTCCTTGCAAGAACCAAAACCCTAATTTTGACTGGCTTAGGAGGATGGTTTGACTGTGTAGCCCTTGAGTAGACTTGAGCAATTTGAGGTGATGCTTGTCAAAACTTTGAAGAATATGAGAGGGCAAATTTTGGGGTACAACAGGTCAGTCTATAATAGGAGCCCCTAAGTTGTTGCATCTGGGCAGAGGAGTAATGACTTAAGGCGTGCCAGCGGGTAGGGTACGTTTCGCGATTTTTTTGGGGGGCAACTCTGTACGAGGATCTCGAGCGTTGCTTCGTGTGTTTGACTCGCAAGGAGAAAAACAGTTGATTGAATCTGAGGAGTTTGTGTGTCACACCTGCCGCGAGCCACGCGTTTTCATAAAAGTGTGATGATGGCTAGTCTAGGGACTGTGGTATAATGATGAGGACCCCTAGGCTTCCCTAGGCATATGCCCACTCACGTGCCTGCAAGGAAACCTATAAATAGGGGAGGGAGAGCCTCATTTGCATTTTTCATTTATCTCCCCCTTCAGTTCCTTATGCTTGTAACTTCGATCACTGTCGTTTGACGCTGTTCCTAGTTGTTCGACCACCGTTCAAACTTCCTCGTTCACGTAAGTTTCTTCATTCTTTCTATTTTATGTTGGATTTACCATTGTTTTGCTTAGAGATGCGTGTGGTTAGGATGAAGCTTGATGTTTATCTGGTGAGTGTTGGTGTTCAACGCTGGTTCTTATGCTTTTTGGATGCTAGAGTTATAGGAATTTTAGGGATTTCGGCTGTTTGAGTGTCCGATCGCGGTGGCGGACGAATTCATCGCTGCTAGAGTTTGTGATTTTCTTGATGAATGTATGAGTTTCTGATTGAGAATACGAGTATCCTGATGAAAACATGAAGTTCCCGATGAATCTTCAAATGGAGTCCAAAAACCAGTATTCAGGGAGATTGCTCCTTGTGTTTGTTTTGTTGTTTAAGTGAGAGCTTTGGTCGTGGACATGGTCCTCGTTCCTTTGAACGCTCTTTCACTTGATTAGCGGTGGAAGGATGGATTTAATTTAATGTCGAATTCACTTTTGTCCTCTTCTTTTCAGGTAAAATGGCTAGTAACTCCAAAGATGAGGTTATGAGTGAACATAGTTGTTCTGATCAACATTCGTCCCAACAAACATTGTCTGAGGAGAGTACGTCGGGACAAGGTGACACCGAGCTCAGTGTTGACCACGTCGGGATAAAACACAAATGAGCAGGGTGTGCCTGAGGTACCTGTGGCCTTTGAGGACTAGATTGTAAAATCAAGCTTCTCAAGTGCACTTTTATTTTGATAACGACAAACCATGATTAACAAAGAAGGCAAAGATTATTGATCAAGCTAAAAGCATCTGTGAATAAAGTCTCTGGTTCAAGCACTTAGCAAAATTCCAAGGTATAATGATAATACTTACTTTGAACTTAAGACATAGATGCTCAATGGTTAAAAGAAATATTTTATATTGTCCAAATCCTTACTCAAGTTTTTCTAAGCTAAAAATCAATTTTTATTTGAGTGCAATCGATTTGCATATTGGTGCAATAGATTGTGTGATACGGTGGGAGAACTGACTTGAGGTTTTGCGTTTGTTTTCGCAAATGTTTCGGTTGAGCAAGAGTCGCCACCGACTTTTTATTTTATCCTAAAGAAAGGTTTAAAAAGCACAGCAAAAACCTTTTGAGATGTTTTCTTGGGTTCGAGGAGTAGATTATAGAAAGGGAAGGTATTAGCACCCTGTTGTACCCCAAAATTTGCCCTCCCATATTCTACAAGAATTGCAAAGTCAAGCTTCAAAATCTCCCCAAAGGTTGCACAGTTCAAGGGCCTCCTAAGCAGTCAAAATTAGGGTTTTGGTTCTGATCAAGAAAATGAAGTTTCCAAGGGTCCAATAAAGTCTCACATGCCTACAAATATGGTCAAGCATCCTCATACAAAGTTTCAAGACTTTCAGCACAAAATTGCACAGTCAAAACCCTAATTGCACTACAGTCAATTGTAGGGGCAAAATTGTCATTTGACAGTCAAAAGTTCAAATTTTTGGTCAACATCTCATTTTGAAGCCACAAACATCATTTGATCAATTCTTGATCATGATTCTCAAAGCTAGGCTCAAAAATCATCAAGATGCAAAAGTTTCCTTATTTGGACAGTTGAAAAAGTCAACTGTAAATTGACCAGGGCATAACTTTCACATGGATTATCAGAAAAATTCCATCCAAATCTCATTTTGAATAGAAAGGCATTTCCTACATTTCCTCTTCATACTTCAAGTCCAAGAAATGCTCTCACAAAAAGTTATCAATTTCAACATTATAGGTCATTTTCAAAAGTCAACAAAAAGGGACTTTAAGTCAAAGGCCATAACTTGAGATTGGTAAATCAAAATGACATGGGACCAAAGACATTGGTTAGAGGACTCAAATACCTTTCCAAAATGTCCAAGAACATGAGCAAAGCTTAAAAATTGAGCAAGTTATGCCTTGTGGAAGTTGGGAAATTTTTGGATATTTTGAAAAGTCAACATTGATTCAAATGACCTAAAATTGCTAATGGGCCTCTTTTTCTTCCACAATTCATTATCCAAGGCATGTGCACGACCACTTGGCCCAAAGGGAAGTTTTTCTTTATTTTTTATTTATTTATTTGGATTTTTATTATTAATAATTCATTTAAATTAAAATAAATACATGAAAAATGCTAAACCTAGGTTTTAAATCTTTTTATGCATAATATATACTCAAGATTTCGTGCCTAACCAAATATAGAAAGAATCAATTGAATTGGTCATGATTTGGTAGCAAAATCATGTGAAAAAGATTTGAAAATCATGGTTTAAAAATCAAATATCATATTCATCAATTCATGGATTTTGGACCAATTTTATTTGGCCTAATCATTCATACACATATAAGGATGCAAACCCTCATGCTTTTTGACGAGAAGCTGCGCCAGACATAGAAAAGAAAAACTTGAGTTTTTGGTGAAAAAACTCAAATCTGAAAACCAGGTTAGAGGACGATTCAAGGCAAAAGACTTGTGCCATCACCTTCCTGAAGCTTCAAGGAAGGATTTCCAATCGAAATCAATCATTCTAACGCCCTAAATCATTGTACAGAATCATTTTTTTTTCTCATAATAGTGCACATTCGTATTCTGAGTTCTAGGCATTTACATGGCATTTTGTTTGTGTATTCATACTGATTAACGTGTTCTGAAGCTAACCACCTACTTTAATTGTGTTTTTGTGTACTATATGCAATTATACCATTGATACAGATTAGGGTTCTTGGAGGTCCAAATTGGGCGTTTCGTAATATGGTAAAATTAGGACACCTGAATACCACCATTAGAACTAGCAGGCTTGGACGAAGAGAACGAGACCATCGCGCCTAATTTATGAGGCCCTAGGGGCTAATCGCTATTTTTTAGAAACTGGCCTAAGGGAACGTTTACAAAACCGTTGCCAATGTTTTGTGTTTCAGAAAAAAAATAAAGCAACGAAGAAGATGACCCCTGTGGCGCTCAATGATTGGCCTATTTAAATTTCGCGCTAATTCTCCACTAACGCGTTATTTTATTTTATAAATTTTGTTTGTTATTTAATCTACAGATGAACAAGGCAGCATGGTTGGCAAACGCGTTGGTTGGTAATGTTCAGGACCTGGGTTCGAGCCCCAGGTCCCCACTCCCTTTCATATTTTTCTTCATGTAATATTCATATGCAATTTCAAAGTAGTGGACCACTGTACGCCTTCAAAATCAAGCCGTTCACTTGGCCAATGAGATCAATCAAAGGGCCACGATCTGGGGAACATGATGCACTCTAGTCAACGCGTATACATGCTAGTTGGAAAAGTCCACCAGGCCAAAGCTATTGGGCTTAAATTGCTAACCATTTACCTCACAACTGGGGACAACACCCCCCTGAGGTTTGCAATATTTTTCTTTTTTTCATTCTTTTTTTTTTTTTACTTTCAATTATTATTTTTAATTAATTCTGTTAATTTAATTATTTTTCATAAAAACACCAAAACAATAAAAAATCAGAAAAGATAAAAAAACAATAAATATTTTATTTTAGTATTTTTGTAAATAAATCGCATTAATTAATTTTAGTTATTAAATTAGGTTTAATTGTAATATTTTCATAATAAAAATTTAAATTTGGTAGAATTAGGGTTTAATTAATTTTTTATCCCTTTTTATTTTCTTTCATAATAATTAAATATTTACTATTACTTATTTTTGTAATTAAATTGCATGTAAAATAATTAGGGTTAATTTTAGGTTAAACTTTAATGTGTTTTCATAATAAAATAAAAAATTGTAGAATTAGGTTTAATTGCATTTAATTCTTTTTCCCATAAAATACAAAAATACCAAAAACAAATTTCTTTTCATTTTAATTTTATTAATTTAATAATTGTTTAATTTAATTTAATTAAAAAAGGGTCCAACGCCCTCGTTTCAACTTTAATTCCAATTCGCATATTTATTTTTTATTCTTTATAATATTTATGTACCTCTCCCGAAGCCGTGTAATTAATTTGTCGCACTTTTCTTTTTTTATTCTTTATTTTCTGTCAAATCGGGTTCTGGAAATTTTGGCGATGTGGACCCGCGCCTTTTGTAATAGCTTTAGAACTTTACTTTTCTCGCACTTTTAACTGTTAATCAAGGCATGCAAGAATGAATGACTAAAATAAAAACAAGCGCATAGATCACCAATAACATGACAAGATAAAATAACTGAACATGACACACAAATCACACACCACCCCTAGGGTACGCCTCACTGTTGCCTTGCCTCGAAAGGTGATAGTCGAGTAGAGGATGTCTTAGTAAGTCCTCATGATCCGGGAACCTGGCATGAGGGTAGCTTCTAAGGTGTCTTCCTATTGCTCTGGTGATCACCATGTCCCGAACCTCGAATTGACCCGAACACCTCCAACGGTGGTGCTACCTACCTCTCAATGGTGGGATGGCACTACTTTAAAGGACATTTACACAGACGAATTCCTTAGGGTAGGTAGGTTCTCATATATACTTGCTCTAAATTTCAAACAAAAATTCAAAAATACTTTTCACACCGACACCTTTTCAAAAAGCTTTCGAAAGCAATTTTTCAAACACTCTTGAGGACTGATACAAGAGTCGAACTGAAATTTTCAAAGAAACTTTTTAAAACCCACAGTTGAAAAGCAAACAAACCATTTTTGAAAACACAATGAGCAAGTATCTAAGAGCCCATGGATAACCATGGATAGAAAGGGTGCTAACACCTTCCCTTTCTATAATCTACCTCCCGAACCGAGAGCAATCTCTATAAGGAATTTTTCTGTGCTTTTGTCCTTTCCATTTGGAGAAAATAAAAGACGGTGGCGACTCTTGCTTCCGCAACATTTCGCGAACCAGCGTTAAACAGTCAGTTCCAGATCCACCGATCATACACCCTTTCTATCCATGGTTATCCATGGGCTCTTAGTTACTTGCTTAGATCACTTGCCTTTTGTTTTCAATTGTTTGAAATGGTGCTTGTGTGTGTGGGTTTGAAAATGTTTTGAAAAGAAGCCATTGTGGTGGGAACCTTTGTAATGATCCATGTGGGGATGTATACAAAGATGTATGTCTTTTGAAAAGGTTTTTTATTTTTGTTTTTGAAAGTTTGTTTTGAAAGTGTTGTGAGGTGTGTTTTAGAAAATAGGCAAGTGTTTTGTTTTTGCAAGTTTGATTCAAGTAACTAAGAGGTTATCTACTCCTAAATTTCTCAAAGTTTATTGCTATGTTTTAACCCTTTTAACAAGTTTGTTCCACCATTGTATTTGGTGGACAATCTCATGTTAGGATGTGAAAGGAACGGACGCGGGTCATTGTTTAGACCATAATTGCAATGGTGCCAAGTATCTTTGGGCATTTTCTTTAAGAGATTTGATCATTTGTGTAGGCAACATTTTGAAAGCGTCATCGAGGGACTATGATCATTTGATTTGTGTTTGTTTTGCCCAAAGAGACCTAACATGCAATATGGCCCAATTTTGAAATGCAACAAGTGGAATACCCTAGGGGGTGCAAGTGTGATTTGTGTGTCCATTTTCATGCTTGTTTATCTTGAAATTAGGTCAAAACTATTTTTTTGTTATTTTTCGCATACAAACCCTAATTCTAACATGGTATAATCAGAAAGCAATAAAGTGCGAAAATAAATTTACTAAGCTATTACAAAACCATATATGGGAAGGGGGTACAAATGTTCGAATGGGGATTTTGACAAGGAATTTAAACCTAAAACTATTACATCAATATTGAATTATTTACAAGGTGGTTAATTTGCATAAATTAAATAAAATAGAACAAATGTGCAAGATGCCAAAAAAATGGTTTTTGTATGTATGGAAAAAGATATTTTTTACATGTCAAAATAAAGAAAAGGAAAGTATTATTTTTTTGGAGTTTTTCATGTTTAGGGCAAAACCCTAATTCTATTAAATAAAATGTATTATTTATTCAATATATACAATATTTATTATTTGTATACAAAAATAAAAATAAAAATGAAGTATATTTGTAAAAAATGTATTTTTAGTATTAAATATTAATAAAATAAAAATATGTATATTTTTGGTATTTCATTCTAAGTATACTAATATATATGTATTTATTTATATTATTTACAAAATATGTATTATATATATTAATTAATAATATTTAATTTTTGTAAAAAAAAGTATATTTCACATAAAATATTTTCAGAATATAAAATGAAATAAAATAAAAATAAAAATGTATTTACACCATTTTAACATTTTTTAAATAAAAGTATATTTATTTACTTATTTATGTTCAAATAACTAGTCTAACCAAATAAATATCTAATAAATAGGAAAATGGTACAAAAAATTATTTTTATGTTTTTTATATGATTAGAAAAAATAAATAAATAAAGCCAAAAAAAGAAAAGTCAAAAAATCATTAAAATGAAGAAAATGGGCTTAGGGGGTTCAGAAGTAAAAAGAGTGTGTGAAAAGGAAATGCAAAAACAGGCCCAGCCCAAATAACCTTTCTTCAACCTCTGGCCAAACAATGTCAAAAAACGCGCGCCTGGTTCCCTGATTCAAACATCTTGATTCCTGGCTTTTTAATGAAAACTCATAACATCAAAAATGTTCAGCATTAAGAGACGAATCCAACCATATGCATAACTTGTCTTAACTCTCTAAGATGAGGGAGAATTTCTTCTCCCCCAAATCCTGACCTAGATTTTCCTCCATGTTCAGACTCAAAATTCTTGCAACACACATAATATAAATAAAATCTAATTATATGGGCATGTTCAGGGCAATGATTGTGACATATTCTCTTCACAAACCTAAAGCTAACAATGCCTAATAAGAGAGATACGAATTCAAAAACTTACCTGTTCAGTTGAAGTTCTATCTGGCAATGGAGAAGCTTTCAGTGCAAGGTGATGATTGGGATAGTTTCCTTGAGGTCCAGGGATTCTATTCCAAGCTTTACTTTGTCTTGAAAGCTTTTGAATCGAGCTAGAGCACTTCACCTGCAAATCAGAAAAGTGAAAATGGTAGAACCAGTTAGAGGGATTACAGGTCGTGTTTTAGGTTTTGGTTATCTTGCATAGATGGTATGGAAGGTGTGTGAACTGGTTTGGGCAAGAAAGCTTGAGAGGAATGAGAGATGGCACTCAAACTGCAGGCCCTGCCATGTTCTTGCAGTTTGAAGGTGATTCTGGAAATGGGAGTGTTTGAGGGATGTTAGGGTCGTGTACTAGCTCAGTTGGTATCTCTTGAATGTGTTTCACAAGTTTGCTTAAGTGTTTGTAAGCTGATATGAGAGTTGGTACAAGTTATGCCATGTTTCTTCTTTCTTAAGCAACAAAAGGCAAGTTGATGTTCTAGACTGATGCAGGCCCCCATAACATGCTGCAACCCTTTGCCTTGATCAGTGCAATGTGTCTCATAACTTGTGCCTAGAAGATTTTGACTGTACCACTTGGATTTGCAAAATGGACATAAAGTTCTACTTTTTCAAAATGGAAATAATGCTTTATCTATAAATGGATTAATCTTCTAGGCAATGCTTGAACACACAAAACATGGTCTTGGCACAAAGGTTTGGCATTAAATTTATGAGTGTCAAAGGGTTTTAGGACCTGTAATGTAGCACAAACTATGCTGACTTGAAAATGGCCTAAGTTATGAACATGTACATGATCAATTCAAAAGTGAGTTTTTGCCATATTATGGAATTCGATTCTCTCAAGTTATGAGGTTGTTTGAGAAGTTCTTGGACATTTTGGAAAGCTTGGAAGGTGTACTACAATCCATCTTTGAAATGCAAATTGAAATTCCAAGTGGAAGTGTATGGAAAATGGCCTTGAAGTTAGGTAGAAAACCTTGTCAAAAAGGTCAAATTTTCACTAAGTTAAGAATGGTTTAGTGCCCTTATTCAAAAATTTGTAACTTGAGATATAAGCCTCATTTGGGAAAACTTTGTGAATCAAAGTTGTAGATTATGCAACAAGCTACAACTTTCATGTTTTGACTTTTGTTTGAATCCAAATGAATCTTGGTGAGAAAGTGGGGCAAAGTTGGGAAAAAATTAGGGTTTTCCATAACTTAGAAAAATTCTAAGTTATGAAAAATTCCATTTCAAACCCTAATTTGCATTTCTTGGTTTCTTGGTGAACAAGTTTCATGATTTGGCATGTTTTTGATGAAAAATGAACCTTGACCCTTGATTTTGACCAAAAAGTCAAAGTTTGACTTTTCAGTATACAGTCAAAATTGATCAATTGACTGGGAAAATCAACTATCAATCTTGTGCATTTGGGATCTTTTGAACTTGTTGAGCATGTCAAGATAATTCCATGGGGTCCTTGAGTCCATATGTGAGCTTGGTTTGCCATTGTCTAGGTCAAAAAGTCAAAAATTGCCTTTGTGCAGTCAAAACCCTAAAAATGACCATTTTGCCCTTTTGGTGATCTCATCAAATTTCTTGTGGAATTATGATCCAAACTTGATTAAATGGTTCATGTGAGTTCATAATGTTGATGTGGGTCAATTTTCATGAGATTTGACTGTCAATTGGCCACAGTTGACTTTTTCCCCAATGTAGTTGATTTCTAGGTCAACTGTCCAATTGACTGGGCAAAACTTGGAATCAAGACTTGAAACTTGATATGGATAAACTTTGGAGTCCAACATGAAGCATGAAAGTCATCTTAGGCACTTTGGGTCAAAATATCTTTGTGCAAACACAAACCCTAATTTGGGTCAACAGTGCAAGGAGAGGTCTTGAGCAGAGGAAACCCTAACTGGGTCTTGATCTTCAAGGGTCTTGTGATGAGAAAATGTTGAGGAAATGGGAGGGCAAAATTTGGGGTACAACAGATTGCATGCTTCAATTTTTCAAAACATTTGCTATTGTTTCTAAGTGCAATCGACTTTCATGTTTGTGCAATCGATTGCACTCAATCAATTTTTGCTACTGACTTCAAATATAATCGATTTACACACTTGTGCAATTGATTGCACACTCAAAATATTTGAATTTCTAGCTGTTGAAACCCCGTGCAATCGATTTACACAAATGGTGCAATCGATTGCATGCTGAACGATTTTGAAAAACAATAACTTTACTCATGCATGTTCACAACACCAATTCATGGAAACCTTTCACTCAATCTTGGAAATTGTTTATGATTCATTTGAAGAACTTTATGCTGTTTCAAAAGGGTTCTATGAACATATAAATACTCATTTTCAAAATCATTCTAAGTACCTCTTCCAATCATATTTTCTTAATTTTCAAAAATCAAACTCAAGTCGTTATACATTTTCATACACAAGTTTTTTGCACACTTTCACATATTGTTAACCAGAAAACTTTGAGCATTATATATCTTGAGTCATTGTATACTATTATCATTGGAAGAGAATAATAATTCATTGATTAAATCTCTCAAAGTGATCATTGCTACTCAAATTCACTCAAATCAAATATTGCTATATACTTGCTTATTTTCCAGGATTGTTGGAAATAAATTTAAGTGGTTTTATAAATTTTGTTTTTCCAAGATTGTTGGATACAAGTAAAGTCACTTTGAGAGGATTATTCTCATTGTTGACATGGTGAAAATACAAGAGGATTGTTCTTGGTCCAAGAGGATTGTTCTTGGTTTTGGGTAGTTCTTGTTAAGTTTGCCACAATAAGGAAATCTCTTTCATGTTTAAAGGGGACTGAAGTACTCTCGGACTGTGAGGGGAACCAGGATATATCGCTTGTGTCACTTTATTTTTCTGCACTTTACTCTTTCTAAACTCACCACAAACTAGAAAAGTAATATCCATCATCACCAAAACCATAAATTTTTAAAAGTACCTAATTCACCCCCCCTCTTAGGCGCACTTCGTACTTACAATTGGCATCAGAGCAGGTTATAGGTAACTTGTTCCTAAAAGATCCAGAATGGCTTCTGCAAATCAAGATCACGTTTTCAGAGATGGTGGTAGTAACAACAAGCCTCATCTATTTTGTGGTGAATATTTTGACTTCTAGAAAATACGCATGAAGGCACATCTAGAAGCACAAGGAGAAGAAATATGAGATGTCGTCGAGAATGGTCCATTTATCCCTATAACGGTAATCAATGATGCTGGCTCATCAAAGCCTAAAGTTGCATGGGACGAAGATGATAAGAAGAAGGTTCTCTATGATAAAAAGGCAATAAATCTTCTTCAAGGTGCACTTAGCATGGATGAATTCTTCCGTGTCTCGGCATGCAAAACAGCGAAAGAAATATGGGATACCTTAGTACAAACTCATGAAGGAACTGTTGAAGTTAAAAGATCAAGACTAAATACCTTGAGTCAAGAATACGAGTTATTTAGAATGCAGCCCGGAGAAACCACCTTTGACCTACAAAAGAGATTTGTGCATTTGACAAATCATCTAAGTGCTCTTGGTAAGACTTTGACGAATGATGAACTAAATTTGAAAGTACTTAGGTCCTTAACTAGAGAATGGCAACCAAAGGTAACGGCAATTTCAGAAAAGAAAAGAAAAGACTTTGAAGGGTATCATGATGTCCAGCAGGTCCAGACGGATTGATTCATGGCATTAGATGTCATTTATCATACCCATGGAAGATTTTGGAACGAGCCAAGGTTATAGCTACGGATGTTGTCTGTAGGTAAAAGTGTTTCACTTTTAGCAACAGAGCAAGGACAGGGATGACCAGCGTGTCATCATCCTGTTGGCCCATTCAAAATTCTGGCGCGCGTTTTTATTATTCTCCACTAACTCTTTTTTTGTATATTATCATTATTGTTTATTTTATGTACAAATTGAATACGCAGCGCAATTGACATTGGTGCATGTGGAAATGCCTTGGGGCCTGGGTTCGAATCTCAGGTCCCCCAATTATTCCATATTATTTTTCTTTCAGTGATTCAGCGTGCACACAAAGCCAAAGACCACCATCCTCCCTCAAAATCTAACCATCCAGGTATCCAAGAAGCCAGATCTGATGGCCATGATGTGGTTTCCATGGTACACCACAGTCAACGCACAGCATGGGGTCAAGGGAAGTCAACATGGACCTTTTCTTTTTGGGCCCACATTGCTAGCAATGCACCCCCTCCAAATTACTTTTGCAGGCCCAACTTTCTTTTCTTTATTCTTTTATATTTCTTTTATTTAATTCATTTAGTTATTTTTACTCACATAAAAAATAATTCTTTTTATCAAAAAATCACAAAAAAATATTTTCATCCAATTAGAATTAGATTTATTAATTAATTAGGTTATTTAATTTTAGATAACTTTAATTTCTTTTTGTATAATAAATTAAAATTAATTAGAACAATTAGGTTTTTTTTGTTTCTAACTTAATTATATTTTCTTTTTTTCTTAAAATAACAAAACACAAAAATAGGCCATTTATTTATTTTTATTAATTAATTTAATTACTAATTATTTTTGTATTTAATTTAAAAAACTAATTCTTTTCTTAAAAACAAACAAAAACTTGTTTTTCTTCTTTTAATTAGGTTAGAAGGGGTCAAAACCCTAGTTCTCTCCCGATCTAAATTTCCTCGCACGCGCTTTATCATTTATTTTTACCCCATTAATGTAATTGCTCACAAGTTGTAATAGTTTAATTAGGACCTTTTACTTTCAGTTATCGCTTTCTTTTTGGCTATGTAAATACCTGAAGCCATGTAATAGCGTAGCTTACTTCCCGCACTTTAATTTCCATAAAATATTAAACAGTTAGATGTATGATATTAGAGATGCATGACAAGAATGTATGATTAACTTTAAAACGATTACTAACCCTAAATGTGCAAAGATAATAATTTGAAATTGAATCACTCGCACATGAGCACTCCTAGGGTATACTCCCACTTCGGTTGCCTTCAGTAAACGGTCATTAAGTATAGGATGCTGTAGTGGTCGCTCTCTTGTCTAAACAAAGATCAAAGACCCGTTCGGAAAAATTGCCTCGGAATGGTTGCCTCGAAATTGTTGCCTCGAATATTGATCTAAGACATTAGGGTTACTACTAAGACGTCCTAACATTGCTTTAGTGACTGTACGTCCCTTTCGAATTGACCCCCCAAACTCCAACAACGATGCTACCTACTCACAAATAGTGGGGTAGCACTGTCTAAAGGAAACAAACATAGAACAATTATCTTTTTCGAGTAGGTAGATTAGTTCTTAAGTACTTGCTCAAACCAAAATAAACTTTTTCACACTTACACTCTGTTGAACCCCAAAATTTGCCCTCCCATATTCTTCAAAGTTTGTCAAGAATCATATTCAATTGGTTCAAGACTACTCAAGGGTTGCACAGTCCAAATGCCTCCTAAGCCAGTCAAAATTAGGGTTTTGTTTCTCTCAAGGAAGTTGAAGTTTTCAATGGCTCAATCAAGTCCCATATGCCTATATACATTGTCAAGCATCTACATGTCAAGTTTCAAGACTCACAGCATCAAGTGGCACAGTCAAAAGCTTTATTTACTTCACAGTCAACTGCAGGGGCAAAATGGTCATTTTACAGTCAAAAGTCAAAATTTTTGGTCAATATCTTATTTTGAAGCCACAATCATCATTTGATCAAGTCTTGATCATGATTCCTCAAGCATGGCTCAGAAATCATCAAGGTGTCAAAAGTTACTATTTTTGGACAGCAGAAAAGTCAACTGTAACTTGACCAGGGCATAACTTTTTCATGGTTCATAAGAAAAATACCATACAATGCTCATTTTGAAGGGGATGACATTTACTACAACTCATCTTCACATTCCAAGTCCAAGAAATGCTCTCACAAAAAGTTATCAATTTCTACATTATAGGTCAATTTCAAAAGTCAACAAAAATGCACTTTAAGTCAGAGACCATAACTTGAGATTGGTAAATCAAAATGACATGGTACCAAAGTCATTGGTTAGAGGACTTCAAGACCTTTCCAAAATGTACAAGAACATGTTCATATGATCAAAATTGAGCAAGATATGCATTGGAGAAGTTGGGAAATTTTTGTGAATTTGCAAAAGTCAACTTTGCTCAAAACACATCATTTTTGCTAATGGGCCTCAAATTCTTTCTTGAAACTTTGTCCAAGGCCTATGCACGACCCATTGAGATTAAATTTATTTATTTTCTTATTTTTAATTAATTAATTGAATTTTTTATTAATATTAATTTATTTAATTGATTTTAAATGTAGGAAATATGAAGATATGGTTTTCAAATCTTTTCATGATGCAAATAAACTCAACACATGCTGAAGATTTCGTGTACACATCAAGGAGACAAAATCATCCAATTTTGGCAAGTTTTATCAATCAAAAAGATTGAAAAATATGTGATTGAAAATCAAAGATGCAAAACATTATTCCATGGATTCTTGGACAAGATTGAACCCTAATTCCATTCCAATACAAATACTAAAGCTAACCCTAATGCTGTTCACGTGCAAGCTTCTGCAGAAAATCATATGCCATATTGAGTTTTTTCAAGAAAATTGTAAAATCATTTTCTCACTTCCAGGCCAATTCAAGGGCTTTTAAGGAGTCAAATACATTGCTAGCATACTCAGAAACAATTTGCAATCGAAACCAAGCGTTTAACCTCAAGAAATCGCCTCTAACAGATTTACGGTTTGCTTAACTTTGTCCAATTCGTAACTCCAAAATTATGTATCATTAACATGTTATAATCATTGCTTTGCATTGCTAACATCTTTCTGAAGCTAATGGTATAGGTGAATCGCGTTATGGTGTCCTGAAACTAAAATCACCATTGTTGAATTTTAGGGTTCTTCAGTTTCAAAATTGGGGTTTTCCCATACAAGAAAAATTATGACCAATGATAACCATGGTTGAAACTGTCTGGACATGACGAACCCAATGGACATATCGCGCCCTATTTATATAGCATAGAATCCTATTCGCTATTTTTCCTCGTTCAGTTTTGTGGGGGTTAAAAACCCCCGCTATCTAACTCTGTTTTTTGTAGGAAAAGGAAGAAGACGACTGCGTGTTTACACATGATTGGCCGGTTTGAATGAGACGCGCGCTTTTTGTTTTGATAGCATACGAATTAATTTTGATATATTATAATTAATGGTCATTATGTTAACAGATGCAATGCAGTGGCGTAGTGGAAAGTGACGTGGTTGGTAACCATTGGGACCTGGGTTCGATTCCCAGGTCCCCCAAATTCCTTGTTCATATTTTTTCCAATATAATCATGTGCAGGATACTGAACATATTCTATCATACACCCCATCCATCCGAGCGCCAGGTGGCTGGCAAGGCAAATCCAGTGGTCCAAAAATGCTGAACATCATGTTTCCTGGTCAACCAACATACAGGCGATTACTAAAGTCAATGTGGCTTTATGGCTTAGTGGGCCATAATTGCTGGAATAAACCTCCATTCTTGGGTCAACACCCCCCTGGTTTTACTATTCTTTTTATTTTCTTTTTCCCTTAATTCTTTTAACTAATTATTATTATTATTATTATTATTAACTAACAAACTAATTTTCATAATAAATTTAGGCTACTAAAATATAAATATTTTTTATTACTAATTACTAATTTCACTTTAATTCATTATTTTGTAAATAATTATTAACCAAATTGACTTAGTTTTAATTAGGTAATTTTGACTATTTTTACAATAAATAAAATTAGCTTAGAATTAGGTTTTTGATTACTAACTTTTTAATTCCTTTTATTTTATTTTTATTAAAAAACATAAAACACAAAAAAAACATTTTTTCTTTATATAATTAATTAATTAGTAAATCAGGTTTAATATTTAATTTAATTGCAAAAAAAGGACTAAAATTGCTTTCTTTTCTCAAAAAGGGTCAAAAACCCTAGGACGTCCCGATTCGATTCTTTCGCGCTTTAGTTTATTTTAATCATATTTATGTATCTGCTCAAAGGATGTAATAGTTAATTAGGATTTATCGCTTTCTTTAATTTTCCGCATTTATTTTCCAAAACGGGTTTTTGTTTTTGGCGATGTATAGACCCGCGCCTTGTAATAGCGTAGATTCATATTTCCGCACTTTATTTTCCGCACTCTTAACTGTTAAAAATGCATGAAAGATTTGTATGACAAATTAAAATCAACTCGTAGCTCACATATGCATGTTCAAAGATAATATAACATGAAAACAACACACGTGCACATGCCACTCCTAGGGTACGCCTCACTGGTTGCCTCGAACGTGGTCGTCAAGTATAGGGTGTTTTAGAGGTCGCCCTCCTGTCTAAGATCCAGTTGCCTCGAAAAGGTTGCCTCGGATAAAAAAGGATCTAGGACATTAGGGTTACTTCTAAGGTGTCCTACTATTGCTTCGGTGACCACACATGTCCCTTAATCGAATTGACCCGAACACCTCCGACGACGGTGCTACCTACTTCTCAATAGTGGGATAACATTGTTTAAAGGACTCTTACACAGCCTAATTTCTTAGAGTAGGTAGATTTCTCTTAAGTACTTGCTCTCTCAAAACAAACAAAACATCTTTTCACACTGACACTTCCAAAAAGTTTTCAAACAAATTTTTCATACACTCTTGAGGACAGATACAAGAGTTACTTAGAAATTTTTCAAACGAAACTTTTTCAAAACCCACACACACTTGAAAAGCAAACATTTTTTGAAAACATAAGAGCAAATACCTAAGAGCCCGTGGATAACCATGGATAGAAAGGGTGCTAACACCTTCCCTTTCTATAAATCTACCTCCTGAACCGAGAAACATTCTCGAATAAGGAATTTTGATGTGCTTTTGTCCTTTCCATGTTGGAGAACATAAAAGACGGTGGCGACTCTTGCTTACCGCGACATTTCACGAACCAACTTTAAACAGTCAGTTTTATTTCCACCGATCACAGAACTGGTGACTCTGCTGGGGATATTAATAAGTGAGGTGTACCTTAGGATTATACCACTCTTATGTTTTCAGTTGCTTGTTTTGGTTGCTTTAAAATTGTGGGCCTGTTTCGGAGTTTTATAGATCCTAACCCGGATCTGGGGGATACCTCTTAGAAAGTAGCAACAAAACTGTGAGGGAACTGTGCGGGGTATACCGACACGGTTGAAGCAGTTTGCTACGTTGATGTGGCACTTTGGTGAGTGCCGGTAACCCTTGAGTCAAGTCAAGGAGAGTACGGGGCCGCCGCGTGGTGTCGTGAAGCATCAACTGACCTTAGGAACCTTACTTGACCATCTTGGCCTCTTTAGGGGTAGTGAGATGACTGACTTTGGTGCAGTCCGAAGTTGGTAGATACTCGATACTACACTCATTGAGGGTTGTTTTCTTGGAATATTTTGATCGCCAGTTCAGTGGCTAAATCAAAACAATGAACATAGAAAACAACCCAATGATATTGAGCTCCTTAGAACCCGGTTACTTTTGATAGGACAGGTTTTGAGCCCACCAACTTCAAGAGGGTAGTACCTAGACCTCATGCTGGCCTAAACTTTAAGGGCTGTCTGGTGTGACTTGTGTGCCTTATCATGTTTGCTTTTTGTGGATACTTGTGGTGTGTTTTTATCATAACATCATAACATCATACAACATCATATGCATTTACTAACCACTTCAAGGGTTCGAATCTTCATCTTTGTTCTTGTTTTGTAGGATATGGAAACTATCTGCCGAAAGTCAATTCAGATCAACCTTGTAAGGATCCCTCCTCAACTTAAGGAGCTTACATCCAGGATTCCCGAGAACTCTTCTTTTGTTGAAAGGCATGGTAGACTCATCAGCTTGGTCAACACCAACATTGAAGAAGATATGATAAAAGTTCTCTTCCAGTTCTTTGACCCTTTGCACCACTGTTTTACTTTCCCGGATTATCAATTAGTGCCTACTTTGGAAGAGTTTTCTCAGCTTCTGAAGGTTCCCATTCTCAGTCAACTACCCTACAACGGTACAGAGAAGGAACCAATGCTTGAAGAGGTTGCTAAAGCATTACGTCTACAACCATCTGACATCAAGGGACATTGGGAAGTTAGAAGTGGTGTCAAAGGATTCTTGGCAAAGTTCCTGTTTGAGAAAGCCCAAGAATGTTGGAATTGCCTTGACCTACATGCCTTTGAAGAAGTTGTGGCACTCCTTGTCTATGGGTTGGTGTTGTTCCCGAATCCGGATCAGCTTATAAATATCAATGCTGTCAAGATCTTCATGTCCAGGAATCTTATACCTACGTTGCTCGGGGACATCCTCCATTCATGTTAAACTCGAACCATGAAAAAAAGAGGTGTTCTCATGTGCTGCACTCCTCTCCTAGCAAGGTGGTTTATTTCGCACCTTCCACAATCAGTTTTGAAGAACGAGCGGGGTTTGAGATGGTCATAACGATTGATGACTCTTACACATGCTGATATACATTGGTGTTCTCGGTCCATAGAAAATGTCACTATCATTGATCGTTGCGGAGAGTTTCCTAATGTTCCTTTACTTGGAATTAGAGGGGGTATTACTTACAACCCATGTCTGGCTTTGAGGCAATTTGGATATGCTCGGAGGGATGGCCCTCATGACATGTTGATTTCTGACATAGTTTTTGACTTCGACAACGATGCGCAAGGACTTCGGCAGTGATTTATCAGAGCTTGGAGGATGCCCAACAGGGTAGATAGTAAGACACGGGGGCACAAGAACTCCATCCCCCTGGAGACTTATCTCAAGTGGGTACGAGCCCGCTCCCAGAAGTTGGTGATGCCATATCCTAATGTTCTCCCCGTGATCAAAGAGCCTGTTTTGGAAGGAGAGGTGCCATACACCATTCAACATCCTGACATGCCAACATCTTGGGAAGAAATGCAAAAAAGCTGGATCCAACTCAAGGAAGAGCAGAATTCTCTTGAAGCCAATCTACATGCCAGTGAGAAGAAGGTCTTGGAGCTCACCCGTCTACTGCACGGGGAAAAGACTCTCAACACTTACATTGCTCCAAAGAGGATGCGCAGTGTTTTTTGGGATTGATTATTTTGTAATATTTCTCCCATGAGGCATTGATGTAATGAACAGATTATTTCTTAATAACAATGTGTGTTCCTTTTTTGTCTATAACGAATTTGAACTTTCGAACCCTTGAATGCATTGCATAAATAGCATATCATGCATCATGTGCATAACAGGTACTCTTTTCTACAGGTTGCTTAATCTTCTTTGCTGTTTATTTCAGCAATCATCATGAATCCGGAACTTACCAACGAACAAGCTATCAAGGCCCTCCAGGCCCAGAATGCCCAGTTTCAGGAGCTGGTCATGAGCTTAGCCCAGGGTCAAGAGGAACTGAAGGCTCTGCTGGTGAAGAAGAAGAAGAAGAGAATTGTGTTGTTTAACACTGGACGGAGGTTTGGGAATACACTGCAAAATGAGGCTGATCAGACTGCTTCCTCTGTAGGGAAAGACAATCCCCAAGAGGGAAGGGTTCCTAGTCCTGTGGTCTCCGACAACGAGACAGATTTCAATGATGAACAATACCCTCCTGCTGAAGACAGGTATAAGCAACTAGAGGACTGTCTGAGTGCTATGGAGATCCAGCATGTGCCCGGATTGGATTTTGGAGATCTAGGTTTATCTTCTGGGGTGGTGATCCCACACAAGTTCAAGGCACCTGCCTTTGTGAAGTACGACGGAGCTTCCTGTCCTAAGATGCATCTCAGATCATATGTAAGGAAGATCCAGCATTACTCTGCAGACAAGAACTTATGGATCCATTTCTTCCAGGAGAGTCTTTCAGGGACTCAACTCGAATGGTTCTATCAGCTGGATGGAACCAATATTCGTAACTGGGAGGACTTGGCTACTGCATTTTATAAGCAGTATCAGTATAATTCCGACCTCGCTCCTACGCGTACCCAGCTCCAGGGTATGTCACTAGGAACGGGTGAAGGTTTTAAGGAGTACGCGCAGAAGTAGAGAGACCTGGCTGGCAGGGTGCAGCCACCGTTGACTGACCGTGAACTCGTGGACATGTTCTTGGGGACCCTGTCTGGTCCATTCTTTAATCACCTGATTGGTAATTCCTCTGCTGGGTTTACAGACCTGATCCTGACTGGTGAGAGGATAGAAGCTGGCATCAAGTCGGGGAAGATACAAAAGGGTGCCTCCTCAAGTACTGAAAAGAAGCCTTTCAAGAAGGAAGCTAGTGTTGTTTATGGGTCAAGAAGACAAAATAAACCAGAACGCCGCCAAGCTGTCAACGCGGTGGTAATTTCAAAGCCTGCTGCTGCTCCTCAGCAATACAACCAACCAAGGGGTGAGAGGCCCAAAAGGCAGTACACTCGGCTCAATATGACCATGTCTCAGATATTGCCGCAACTGCTGTCAACCAATCTGGTAACTGTCAAGGAAGCTCCGAAGGTAGTGAACACCACATCTCCAAAGTACAATCCCAATGCCCGATGTGCTTATCACTCTGACAACCCGGGGCATTATACCGATGATTGTTGGGCTCTGAGGAATAAGGTTCAGGACCTTATTGATGCTAAAGAGGTTCAGTTCGAGGCGCCCGAGAGGCCTAATGTGGTAACAACTCCCATGCCCAACCATGGAGTCAATGCTATTAGGGATGATAACGATGTGGAGGAATCTGAATTTGACAGCTGGATCTACCCAACGACCAACGGTGGATCAAGCAACTGGACTACCAAAGACTTCACACCTATTACTTTTGTCACTCAGTAATGAACTCCTTTGTTTTAAATTTGTAACGAACAATAGTTTGAAACTTTATGGCCCGGTGTCTTACCCGGGGCACCGTGGCTTCATTTGTGAGGGCTTGTTATTTGTCACTTTCATATATCATGAATAAAAGCATTGGACGTTTTTCGCATTTCAAATCTTGCGCTCCCTTTCTTTCTTTATATATTGCAAAAACAGCTATATTTACACACACTCACCTATACGGGTTCCAATCCACTCTGGATCTCACTGGTAACGACTCTGCTACTGCCAGTTATGACTTCGAAAATCCGATCAACTTAGCCGAAGACGAAGGTGAAGATGATTGCGAAGTGCCTGGTGAACTTGCAAGACTGCTGCTCCAGGAAGAGAGGGCCATTCAGCCACATGAAGAGCCAGTGGAAACGGTAAATCTGGGTACTGAGACAGACAGAAAGGAAGTTAAGATTGGTGCCAATCTAGAGCTCAGTGTGAAACAACGGTTGATTCAGATGCTGCACGACTATGTGGAAATCTTTGCCTAGTCTTAAGAAGACATGCCTGGGTTGGATACTGACATTGTGGTTCATCACCTGCCTACCAAGGAAGAATGCCCTCCGGTAAAACAAAAGGTTCGCCGTATGCGTCCAGAGATGTCCGAGAAAATCAAAGCTGAGGTTATGAAACAATTCGATGCCGGGTTTCTAGCAGTAACTTCTTACCCTCAGTGGGTTGCCAACGTGGTTCCAGTGCCGAAGAAGGATGGTAAGGTCCGAATGTGTGTTGATTACAGGGATTTGAACAGGGCGAGCCCTAAGGATGATTTCCCTCTGCCTCACATCGACGTTCTGGTTGACAACACTGCTCAGCATAAAGTATTCTCCTTCATGGACGGCTTCTCCGGTTATAATCAGATCAAGATGGCTCCTGAAGACATGGAGAAGACCACTTTTGTTACTCAGTGGGGCACCTTTTGCTACAAAGTCATGCCTTTTGGGTTGAAAAATGCTGGGGCAACTTACCAACGTGCCATGGTTTCTCTGTTTCATGATATGATCCATCATGAGATCGAAGTATATGTCGACGATATGATTGCAAGGTCCCAAACTGAGGAGGAACACCTTGACCATCTACAGAAGCTGTTTGACCGTCTGAAGTTGTACAAGCTGAGGTTGAACCCAAACAAGTGCACCTTCGGGGTGAGATCTGGAAAATTGCTAGGCTTCGTCGTAAGCGACAAAGGTATTCAAGTGGACCCTGCCAAAGTGAAAGCCATACAAGAGATGCCAACTCCCAAGACAGAGAAAGAAGTCAGAGGCTTTCTAGGACGGCTGAACTACATTGCTCGATTCATCTCACATCTAACTGCTACCTGTGAACCAATCTTCAAGCTGCTGAAGAAAGATCAAGTAGTACGTTGGAACGATGAATGTCAGGCCGCTTTCGACAAAATCAAAGAGTATCTCCAAGAACCACCCATTCTTATGCCGCTTGTTGTACCCCAAAATTTGCCCTCGCATTTTTCCACAAGAAATCACGGCTTCAGGCGTTTCTTGATTTTTTCAAATCGGCTCAAGAATCGGTCAAACGGACTTTTCTCGTCAGTCAGACGCAATTAGGGTTTTACTGATTTTCATGGCTCTGGAATGTTTCAAACATTTGGTTTAGGGTTTTGGTTGATTTTTGGCTCAACTTTGATCAGGCGAACGCTCTTTGGCATTTAATCAGGAATTAGGGTTTTTGTGGGCACGTTCTCAGAAAGATTTAATTCTACAATGCTTTGCAAGTTATTCCGAGATTTGGTTTGAATTCGCATTGTTTGACTTAATCAGTAAAAGAGGGCATTTGGATTGAATTCACGTTTGTTTGATTGAACCAGTCAAAGGATACATTCAGTTTGGGTTTACAAGTGTTTGGTAAGAAATCAGTAAGAAAGGAATGTGTCTGATCAGTTATTGCGTTTGACTGTGCTTTGCTTTGGATGATGGAAGCGCCAAGTTCATTATTTTGATCAACGTGGAATCAATGTTTAGTTGATTATTTATTATTCTAAAGATTAAATATCTGGAATTTATTTTTCAGTTATTTTAATTTAAAGAACTATGAATAATAAATAAATAATTGAAAAAGGAGGAAATAGAATTAATTGGATAATAAAAACTTTTATTTATTTTTAAATTATTCGTACAATTATTGTTTACAATTTATTTACAACAATGATTTTACATTAATTTAAATTTAAATAAAAAAATTGAAACTATCCTATTTTTTTCTAAAGTCTCCAATTCTTCATTCTTCATTTAATACCCCTCTCCATTCAATTATTCATCTGCAAAAGAAAAGAAGAAAAGTCAAATAGCAGATAAATAAATAAAGAGACAAATAAAAGACAGTTCATCATTAAGGGCCACTGATTGGGATCAGTTAACCCTCTCTGCAAATCACGGGATTTCTCCCGGTTCACAAAGAGGGACGATTTTTTATTTGCTAAAAATGAATGCACAAAAGTCAAAATTGCACAATTCAAAAATTGTCAAACTGCATAGTTCAATACAAACAGAAAGTCCAAACTGAATCACAACTTTCCAACCATCCAAAACTGTCAAAGTATAAGTTACTACCCAAAAAGGTACCCAAGCTGTCAATAAAGAAGGTTTGAAAAGATACAAAGCACAAAAATCTGGAAGAAGGGACAAGAATGCATAGAAAAATTGTTATGCAAGCAAAATACACTCATTTTCATCATTTCCCAGGTGGCCCTTTCAGAAAGTACAAAAGCATAAACAATATTTAATGCAAACTGTACTGAGAGAGAAGAAAAAGAGAAAAAGAAAGCAGGCTTAGGCTTTAGGCAGGAAGATAGAAAAATATACAAAAACTGAACACAATACAGTGAGAGAGAGGCAGCAAAACAACCATGACAAAGATATAAACTTAGGGTCCCTGTCAAGCCACAGCTAGAACCTGCTGAAGCCTTTATCCCCTGCATAAACATAAAAACCAGGCCAAGCCTACTGAACAAAGGCCAAGCCTGCTGAGCAAAGGCCAAGCCTACTAAATCAAAGGCAGAACCTGCTAAGCCAGAAGCTAAAAACCCCAGGCCATAACATAACCTAAAGCAAAAAACCTTAACCTGTGTACAACATAAACCACCAAACAGCATATCAGATATGACCATCAAACACCAACCTGTGCAAGAGGAGAAAAAACCAGTAAAAACTCAATAAGCATTAAACCAGAACACCCACCCAGTTTCAAAAGGCCTAGCCATTCGAACATAAACCCTGTCAAACTGATCCAAAAAAAAAAGAAAACCAACAAACATAAACCCAATACTCACCCAAGTTCACAATACAAGTTCATAACAAAAGCCTTCCAGCCTTAAACATCACAAGCCTAACCTGTCAAAGGCCATAACCAAAAATCTGTACCATTCAACTCGCATACAAGCATAACCCCCACAAGCCATACCAGCATATACCTAAAACCTGTGAAACCTGAACCAAGTCCAAGCCTACAACCAGCAAAACTTCACAGTCCTCAACCCAACTTAAAACAGTAAAACCTGTTCCAGTCTCACAAAAGCCTAAAGTTACAAAACCTGAAGCCAGGCCATTCAACGTCAAACATAAGCTCTTAAGCTTTTCAAAACCTAAAGGCTCCAAAAATAGCATTCAACCCATATACAAAGCATCCAAAGCCAAACCACAGAGCCCTCAGAGGAGTACTCATCATTGGGCCATAAACAAACGAGAAGCATATTCAAGGCAACTCAGAGAAGGGACAAAGAAGCACATTCAAGGCAGGCCCTCAGAGGAGTACTCATCACAGGGCATCATACAAAGCAAATCAAAAAGGCAACAAGCATTCAAAGGCAATCAATTCAGAAAGTAAGCCAAAGAACCAGAAGAAGAGAGGAAAACATATTCAAAGGCAACTCGAAGGCATCAAGACAACAAAGAGGAAGTGAATATCAAAAAGGGCTCAGTTCATCATCATCACCAAATAAAAGGGCAAAAGACAAAGAATACGCAAACCAGGGTTTCAAGTCCAGCATCAAGCGCCTGCAACCCCCTTCACCACTAAGCCTCTGAGCGCCTCCACCATTCCTCCCTCAAACGAAAGGTAGTCAAATTCTCTTCTCTTCCCTTTTCAACCTCATTAAAACAAACAAAATCAAAACGCCTTAATCAAGAAGAAGCAGTAACTCATAAACATGTAAAAGGAACCAAACCCTAATTGCGTTTAAACAAGATAAGACGATTACCTCTCATTTGGTTTCACTGTACCAAGGAAGGAAGGAAGGTAAAGCGGACGCTGATGGCTTAGGCGAAGAGGGTGACGTTCATACGGCCATGGCAAGGATGAACGAAAACGAACGAAGCTAACAACGGCGCTTCTGCCTCACCTAACCCTAAGCATCCAAAAAATGAAAACACAATCAGAACCCTAAAACATTTTTGTGTCAAGACTTGGGCCTTGCTCTTTCTGCGCCTAAGCCCAACGAGTTTCCAGTTCACACCCCTTCTTTCTTTGTTCTTTTTATTTTTACTTGGGCCCAAGCCCATTTATTTCTTCCTATCACTTCCTTTTTTACAAACTAAATTTTGTTTATTTTCTTTTAACTTAACTTTTTTTGAAAAAAATACACTAGCTTTGTATATAAAAAGGAATACTAACATAATTAAATAAAATACAAAATATGATAATAATACTTTAATACATAATAAATAAAAAATACATTTTACATAATTTAAATTCTTAACATTTAAATGAGAATATCTTTTGTACATAACAAATAAAAATACCTTTTTTTATATATACATAATTAAAACTTAAAATATTTAATCAAAATTTCCTTTTTGTACATATCAAAGAAAATACAAGATTATTAATTAAATTAAATAAACATTTAATTTTTCTTTAGGTCAAAACAATACTTAATAATACTCTCTTAAATTCACATTGTCGCACCTGTAAAATAATTACATACACGCGTATACATATGCACGTACACTTACACAATATACTTGTACTTGATACCTTATACATTTGCTTATTTTGTATATTCGTTATATTTACATTTGATCGCAAATTCGATTTGGTTGTAACTTATTGGACATTACATTCCTAAAGTCTCATCCCCATTCGTAAATTTGTACCCCCACTCCCGGATACTTATTTTGTAATAACGTAGATTTTACATTTTCGCAATTTACCGCTTTCGAATTATACCATGGTTAGACCTAGGGTTTGCATGTACATAAAATCAAACGCTAGATAACCTAATACAAGACAAATACATGAAATCAATACACAATCACACTTGCACCCCCTAGGGTAATCCCACATGTTGCCTTCTAAAATGGGCCATGCTTGCACGTCGAGTATCTTTGGCAAAACAAATTCAAATGATCATAAGTCCCTCGATGACGCTTTCGAAAGTTGCCTAAATGGAATGATCATAGTCCCTTCAAAGCAAATTGCCAAAGACACTTGGCACCATTGCATTCATGGTCCATACGATGACCCGCGCCCATCCCGTTAAACATCCTAAACGCAAGATTGTCCACCAAATTCAATGGTGGAACAAAATTGTTAAAAAGGGTTGAAAACATAGAGAAAACCTTTGAGTACAATAGGGGTAGACAAAACTCTTAGTTACTTGAGATCAACTTGCAAAAACACTTGCCTTCTTTTCAAAAACCACATTTCATACACACTTTCAAAACAAACCCTCAAAAATATTTGAAACATCTTTTCGAAAAGATCCACACTTTTGTAAAACACTCAAACACGAGTCGAATACATTGGTTGCCTAAGACAAGGCATCTTCTTTTCAAAACATTTTCAAACCCACACACACAAGCACCATTTCAAACAATTGAAAAATAAGGCAAGTTGATCTAAGCAAGTAACTAAGAGCCCATGGATAACCATGGATAGAAAGGGTGCTAATACCTTCCCTTTCTATAATCTACTCCCCGAACCCAAGAAAACATCTCAAAGGTTTTTGCTGTGCTTTTTAACCTTTCCTTAGGATAAAATAAAAAGTCGGTGGCGACTCTTGCTCAACCGAAAAATTTGCGAAAACAAACGCAAAACTCACAGTCAGTTCTCCCACCGTATCACACCGCTGGTTGAAGGGAGACCTCTAATCTTATACTTGACAGTACTTGACAACTCAATGGGGTGTGTGATGGGGCAGCATGACGAGTCTGGCCGAAAAGAGCACGCTTTTTATTACCTTAGCAAAAAGTTTATCGACTGCGAGACCCGATACTCACTGCTCGAGAAAACTTGTTGCGCTTTGGTATGGGCTGCTCGCCGGCTGAGACAGTATATGTTGACTCACACTACTCTGTTAATTTCAAAAATGGATCCAATAAAGTACATATTCGAAAAGCCTGCCTTATCCGGAAGAATAGCAATATGGCAGATGATCTTGACAGAATACGACATCCAGTACACAACTCAGAAAGCAATCAAGGGAAGTGTATTGGCAGACCATTTGGCACACCAAGCAGTGGACGACTACCAATCTATGAACTTTGAATTTCCAGACGAGAATATCATGGTAGTGACTCATTGCGAAGTACCTAGACCGGATGAAGGACCTGAGGAAGGATCTCGATGGTCTATGCACTTTGACGGAGCCTCAAACGCTTTGGGTAACGGTATTGGCGTTGTGATCATCTCCCCTAAAGGCACTCATACCCCACTCACTGCCCGGCTATGTTTCAACTGCACTAACAACATGGCGGAGTATGAGGCATGCATCATGGGTCTTCAAGCTGCAATTGACTTAAGGGTCAAGTCTCTGAGTGTCTTCGGAGATTCCACTCTCATGATCAATCAGATCAAAGGCGAGTGGGATACGAAACACCCAAATCTTATTCCTTACAAAGAGTATGTACTGACAATGATCCCCCACTTCGAGGAGATAACTTTTGAACACTTCCCAAGAGAGGAGAATCAGTTGGCGGACGCGCTAGCTACGATGTCTTCCATGTTCAAAGTCAAATGGGACAACGAGGCTCCCCGGATCATTATCTGGAAATTAGACGAACCTGCACATTGCTGTGATCTTGAGGTTGAAGAGGTAATTGAAAAACCTTGGTATCATGAAGTAAAGAGGTACCTGGAAGCTCAAGAATACCCCGAGGGTGCATCTGTCAACGACAAGAAGTTCCTAAGAAGGTTCGCTACAAAGTTCTTCCTCAGCAACGACATTCTATACAAGCGAAACCATGATTCAACCTTGCTGCGTTGTATGGATAAGACTGAAGCAGAAAAGATCATGGCAGAACTACATGAAGGTACCTTCGGAACGCATTCCAGTGGATATACCATGGCAAAGAAAATCCTTCGAGCAGGATATTTCTGGTCCACAATGGAAGCCGACTGTTATCAACATTCTAGGACGTGTCATAAATGCCAGATCTATGCTGATAAGGTGCACATTCCTCCGGTTCCTTTAAACATCCTGACGGCACCTTGGCCTTTTGCAATGTGGGGCATTGATATGATCGGCGAGATCAAACCTACGGCATCCAACGGGCATCGCTTCATCCTGGTAATGATTGATTACTTTACAAAGTGGGTCGAAGCAACTTCTTATGCTACCGTAACCAAGAACGTCGTGGCCCGGTTTATTCGGCATAACCTGATTTTTCGCTACGGTGTACCTGAGAGGATCATTACGGATAATGGTACCAATCTTAACAACAAGATGATCACTGAGCTCTGCGAGCAATTCAAGATACAACACCACAACTCTTCTCCCTACCGGCCGAAGATGAATGGGGTTGTAGAAGCAGCGAATAAGAATATTAAGAAGATTGTGCAGAAGATGACAGTAACCTATAAAGATTGGCACGAGATGTTACCGTTTGCTCTTCGTGGGTACCGTACCTCAACGCGGACGTCAACAGGGGAAACACCCTTTTCCTTGGTATATGGCATGGAGGCAGTCTTGCCTATTGAAGTCCAGATACCCTCTCTCCGGATAATGAAAGATACAGGTTTGAGCGAAGATGACTGGATCCAGACTCGACTTGATTAATTACACCTAATTGATGAAAAGAGACTCGCCGCTATTTGTCATGGTCAGACGTATCAAAAACGGATGATCAGGGCATTTAATAAGAAAGTCAGACGACAAGAGTATCAAGTCGGAGACCTGGTAATCAAGCACATCATCCTTCCTCAAAGTGATCCCAGGGGCAAATGGACCCCTATGTATGAAGGGCCATTTGTGGTTAAACATATCTTCTCAGGAGGAGCTATGATTCTAACCACCATGGATGGTGACGACCTTCCTCACCCCGCCAATGCAGACATAGTAAAAAGATACTACGTATGAATAAAAGACCTGCTAGGTTGACATACCTAGGCAAAAATAAGGGCTTCCCGGCGAACCAAAAGGGTTCGGGCAAAAATAAAGGATGAAATGGAAAAAATCTGTACACCCGGCAAGTCGAAAACCTGAAAAGGCGGCTTGGGCAAAAATGGGTATCCCGGTGGACTGAAAACCCGAAAGGGCGGTCCAGGCAAAAGTTAGGGATAAGCGTAATACTATGTCTCATTGGATCACCTTGCATCCAGACTTCGGCATCAACTATCAGGTTCAGACGGCATCGATCAGTCAGCTTCATCTTCAACTAAGCAGCAAAGTGATGAGACGCTTGAAGACATAAAGGCGATAGCAGAGTTGGAACCCAGTGGGATTATTGTTTTCACATAGATGTTTTGCTTTCCTTTGTACAAATTGTATAAAACTCTATTTTGTTCGGCGGCGTTCTCTTACTAGGACGTCAGCCTCTTGTACACAAACGCCTATTTACAGGCAAATTCAAAAATCAATACAAGCTCACTTTCCATACAAATTGCCAATTGTTTTTCCTTTTTCTGTTTTGTCTTGCAAGGAACGTCCAATGTTCATTTTTTATATATGCATTTGACATTAATTGGTAACTCATAAATACTTGTATGCAAAACAAAGGATTAATTACAGGTGACATTAGAAATAGGGGCAATAATGAGTTGTCTAAACGATCTAGTTGCTCTGTCCACCAAGGTACCAAGGTAGGTTCGGCTGAAGAACGTAACCAAGATACCTTCACTCCCCGTAGAGTAAGACAAGATTCAGCCATACTCTCCCCCGAGCAGAGTTGGTCTCCAATCAGCCCTAACAAGGCACAGTATCCCTAGCAAGTCAGCGATTCTCTCCCCAAGCAGAGTTAGTCTACTGTCAGCCTTAAGGAAGTTGGGTATCCTCAGAAGATCTCAATATTCCCCAGCGGAGTATACAGATGTTCCTAAGCAAGCATCCCCGACAGTCTTAATATAAGATTGTTTCCCGGCGGAATACCAGACACCCCAGTGGAGCCATTCCCCAATACAGTTCAAAAGTTTCCCCAGGAGAGTTGGATCAATATCCCCAGTAGATTCTGGAAGCTTATCCCTAGTAGATTCTGGAAGCTTATCCCCTGCAGAGTACAAAAGCTTCTCCCCGGCTTTATTCAAAGGTTATTCCCTACCAGAGCTTATAACTGGGTTATCCTCATCTAATTACCTCGGAAAGACCGTCCTCGGCAAAGTTCTTCCTATCCCCAGCGAAGTTCATCAAATTCCCCAGCAAAACATATCAATGGAACCCCCAGCGGAGTTATCATTAAATCTCAGCGAAGTATCTCTTCCCCACAGAGTAATTCCCCACAGAGTAATCTCTCCAACAAGTTTATTCCCCAACGGAGTCATCTTCTCCTACCGGTTTATTCTTGCAGCAATCATCCCCATCGGAAATGAAGGACTCTACTCTTTAATATCAGCCCAGGATTCCATAACTTCCCGGCATTTGTCAAGGATTTGTTTTCCAGACGAAAATACATTCATAAACATTTTACATCTCATACCTCCTATTTACATACATGATAAAGTGCATACGACACGATCTCATTTATTTTTGAGAACATCATGACATCATGCATTTCATACATTATGACATTGCACACAACTAATGTTTTGCCTTTTCAGGAAAAGGTCAATCCAAAGATGATTACTATCAACTGTCGCAATTCCAGATTCGATTCCTGTATCTAGCCAGGGCATGTCTGTGAGCGATTTGATTGTAGATTCGATACTTGTATCTAGCCAGGACATATCTGCATGGAGAGTTTAGAGATTCGATACCTGTATCTAGCCAGGGCATATATGTGAGTAACTGATTGTGGATTCGATACCTGTATCTAGCCAGGGCATGTCTGCATGAAGAGTTTAGAGATTCGATACCTGTATCTAGCCAGGGCATATCTGTAAACGACCAATTCCAGATTCGATTCCTGTATCTAGCCAGGGCATATCTGTGAGTACTTGATTGTAAATTCGATACCTGTATCCAGCCAGGGCATGTCTGCATGAAGAGTTTAGAGATTCTATTTCTGTATCTAGCCAGGGCATATCTGTAGACGACTGATCCCAGATTCGATACCTGTATCCAGCCAGGGCATATCTGTGAGTGATTGATTGTAGATTCGACACATGTATCCAGCCAGGGCATATCTGCATGAAGAGTTTAGAGATTCGATACCTGTATCCAGCCAGGGCATATCTGTAGACGACTAATTCCATATTCGATTCCTGTATCCAGCCATGGCATATATGTGAGTGACTGATTGTAGATTTGACACCTGTATCTAGCCAGGGCATGTCTGCATGAAGAGTTTAGAGATTCGATACCTGTATCCAGCCAGGGAATATCTGTAGACGACTAATTCCAGATTTGATTCCTGTATCTAGCCAGGGCATATTTGTGAGTGATTGTAGGTTCGATACCTGTATCCAGCCAGGGCATGTCTGCATGAAGAGTTTAGAGATTTGATACCTGTATCCAGCCAGGGCACATCTGTAGACGACAAGTTCCGGATTCGACACATGTATCTAGCCAGGGCATATCTGTGAGCGATTAATTCTAGATTCGATACCTGTATCTAGCCGGGGCATATCTACACGAAGAGATTGAAGATCAACCCCTGTAGCAGGCCAGGTAATTATCTTTCTTTCTCAGGTACGCAAGTTCTCGCTAAGGAATCTCTTACGCGATCGACACCTCCAAATGGCATCTATAAGCCCATTCCCGACAAGGTTCTGTCACACCTCCAGATGGCATCTATAAGCCCATCCCCCTATCCACCATCTCTCCAAATGGCATCCGTAAGCCCATTCCCGCCATCACGTTGCTGATATTCTACTATGCGAGTGCAAATTTCTGGGCACTCTAGTGTTCAATCATCTTCCACCTTCGGATCACGAAAGGCACGCCCGCCAATCTACATCCTCAGGTCTAAGAAGATTGAATAGGGGAAATTGTTGTACCCCAAAATTTTCCCTCCCATATTCTTCAAAGTTTGTCAAGAATCATCTTCAATTGGTTCAAGACTACTCAAGGGTTGCACAGTCCAAATGCCTCCTAAGCCAGTCAAAATTAGGGTTTTGTTTCTCTCAAGGAAGTTGAAGTTTTCAATGGCTCAATCAAGTCCCATATACCTATATACATTGTCAAGCATCTACATGTCAAGTTTCAAGACTCACAGCATCAAGTGGCACAGTCAAAAGCTTTATTTGCTTCACAGTCAACTGCAGGGGCAAAATGGTCATTTTACAGTCAAAAGTCAAAAAATTTGGTCAATATCTTATTTTGAAGCCACAATCATCACTTGATCAAGTCTTGATCATGATTCCTCAAGCATGGCTCAAAAATCATCAAGGTGTCAAAAGTTACTATTTTTGGACAGTAGAAAAGTCAACTGTAACTTGACCAGGGCATAACTTTTTCATGGTTCATAAGAAAAATCCCATCCAATGCTAATTTTGAAGGGGATGACATTTACTACAACTCATCTTCACATTCCAAGTCCAAGAAATGCTCTCACAAAAAGTTATCAATTTCTACATTATAGGTCAATTTCAAAAGTCAACAAAAATGCACTTTAAGTCAGAGACCATAACTTGAGATTGGTAAATCAAAATGACATGGGACCAAAGGCATTGGTTAGAGGACTTCAAGACCATTCCAAAATGTACAAGAACATGTTCATATGATCAAAATTGAGCAAGATATGCATTGGAGAAGTTGGGAAATTTTTATGAATTTGCAAAAGTCAACTTTGCTCAAAACACATCATTTTTGCTAATGGGCCTCAAATTCTTTCTTGAAACTTTGTCCAAGGCCTATGCACGACCCATTGAGATTAAATTGATTTATTTTCTTATTTTTAATTAATTAATTGAATTTTTTATTAATATTAATTCATTTAATCGATTTTAAATGTAGGAAATATGAAGATATGGTTTTCAAATCTTTTCATGATGCAAATAAACTCAACACATGCTGAAGATTTCGTGTACACATCAAGGAGAAAAAATCATCCAATTTTGGCAAGTTTTATCAATCAAAAAGATTGAAAAATATGTGATTGAAAATCAAAGATGCAAAACATTATTCCATGGATTCTTGGACAAGATTGAACCCTAATTCCATTCCAATACAAATACTAAAGCTAACCCTAATGCTGTTCACGTGCAAGCTGCTGCAGAAAACCATATGCCATATTGAGTTTTTTCAAGAAAATTGTAAAATCGTTTTCTCACTTCCAGGCCAATTAAAGAGCTTTTAAGGAGTCAAATACATTGCTAGCATACTCAGAAACAATTTGCAATCGAAACCAAGCGTTTAACCTCAAGAAATCGCCTCTAACAGATTCACAGTTTGCTTAACTTTGTCCAATTCGTAACTCCAAAATTATGCATCATTAACATGTTATAATCATTGCTTTGCATTGCTAACATCTTTCTGAAGCTAATGGTATAGGTGAATCGCGTTATGGTGTCCTAAAACTGAAATCACCATTGTTGAATTTTAGGGTTCTTCAGTTTCAAAATTGGGGTTTTCCCATACAAGAAAAATTAGGACCAATGATACCCATGGTTGAAACCGTCTGGACATGACGAACCCAATGGACATATCGCGCCCTATTTATATAGCATAGAATCCTATTCGCTATTTTTCCTCGTTCAGTTTTGTGGGGGTTAAAAACCCCCGCTATCTAACTCTGTTTTTTGCAGGAAAAGGAAGAAGACGACTGCGTGTTTACACATGATTGGCCGGTTTGAATGAGACGCGTGCTTTTTGTTTTGATAGCATACGAATTAATTTTGATATATTATAATTAATGGTCATTATGTTAACAGATGCAATGCAGTGGCGTAGTGAAAAGTGACGTGGTTGGTAACCATTGGGACCTGGGTTCGATTCCCAGGTCCCCCAAATTCCTTGTTCATATTTTTTCCAATATAATCATGTGCAGGCTACTGAACGTATTCTATCATACACCCCATCCATCCGAGCGCCAGGTGGCTGGCAAGGCAAATCCAGTGGTCCAAAGATGCTGAACATCATGTTTCCTGGTCAACCAACATGCAGACGATTACTAAAGTCAACGTGGCTTTATGGCTTAGTGGGCCAGAATTGCTGGAATAAACCTCCATTCTTGGGTCAACACCCCCCTGGTTTTACTATTCTTTTTATTTTCTTTTTCCCTTAATTCTTTTAACTAATTATTATTATTATTATTATTAACTAACAAACTAATTTTCATAATAAATTTAGGCTACTAAAATATAAATATTTTTTATTACTAATTACTAATTTCACTTTAATTCATTATTTTGTAAATAAATATTAACCAAATTGACTTAGTTTTAATTAGGTAATTTTGACTATTTTTACAATAAATAAAATTAGCTTAGAATTAGGTTTTTGATTACTAACTTTTTAATTCCTTTTATTTTATTTTCATTAAAAAACATAAAACACAAAAAAAAACATTTTTTCTTTATATAATTAATTAATTAGTAAATTAGGTTTAATATTTAATTTAATTGCAAAAAAAGGACTAAAATTGCTTTCTTTTCTCAAAAAGGGTCAAAAACCCTAGGACGTCCCGATTCGATTCTTTCGCGCTTTAATTTATTTTAATCATATTTATGTATCTGCTCAAAGGATGTAATAGTTAATTAGGATTTATCGCTTTCTTTAATTTTCCGCATTTATTTTCCAAAACGGGTTTTTATTTTTGGCGATGTATAGACCCGCGCCTTGTAATAGCGTAGATTTATATTTCCGCACTTTATTTTCCGCACTCTTAACTGTTAAAAATGCATGAAAGATTTGTATGACAAATTAAAATCAACTCGTAGCTCACAGATGCATGTTCAAAGATAATATAACATGAAAACAACACACGTGCACATGCCACTCCTAGGGTACGCCTCACTGGTTGCCTCGAACGTGGTCGTCAAGTATAGGGTGTTTTAGAGGTCGCCCTCCTGTCTAAGATCCAGTTTCCTCGGATAAAAAAGGATCTAGGACATTAGGGTTACTTCTAAGGTGTCCTACTATTGCTTCGGTGACCACACATGTCCCTTAATCGAATTGACCCGAACACCTCCGACGACGGTGCTACCTACTTCTCAATAGTGGGATAGCACTGTTTAAAGGACTCTTACACAACCTAATTCCTTAGAGTAGGTAGATTTCTCTTAAGTACTTGCTCTCTCAAAACAAACAAAACATCTTTTCACACTGACACTTTCAAAAAGTTTTCAAACAAATTTTTCATACACTCTTGAGGACAGATACAAGAGTTACTTAGAAATTTTTCAAACGAAACTTTTTCAAAACACACACACTTGAAAAGCAAACAATTTTTGAAAACATAAGAGCAAATACCTAAGAGCCCGTAGATAACCACGGATAGAAAGGGTGCTAACACCTTCCCTTTCTATAAATCTACCTCCCGAACCGAGAAACATTCTCGAATAAGGAATTTTGTTGTGCTTTTGTCCTTTCCATGTTGGAGAACATAAAAGACGGTGGCGACTCTTGCTTACCGCGACATTTCGTGAACCAACTTTAAACAGTCAGTTCTATTTCCACCAATCACACACTCCTCTTCTAAACAAAGCTTTCAAAAACACTTCGTAACACTCTTGAAGACAGAAGCAAGAGTTAAATCGAAGTCAAAAAACTTTTCAAATCACACAAACACACAGAAGCAATTTTGAAAATGATGAGCAAGTACCTAAGAGACCATAGATAACTACTGACATAAAGTATGTTAATACCTTCCCTTTCTATAATCTACCCCTCGTACTTAAAATCTCGAAAAAGGGAATTTTTCTGTGCTTTTTTTCCTTTCCCTGTTGGATAAAATAAAAGTCAGTGGCGACTCTTGCTTACCGCGACATTTTGCGAACACAAACGCAAATTGCAAACCAGCAATTCCTAAAAAACAGTCCCGGTTCTGGCCACTGTATCACAGTTATGCCAACCATTTGCAGGATTATTATATGCACTTTCAATAGATGCATGTCTATCCGAGATCAAACAGAGATCTGGTTGAGGTACCATGTGTGTTTGCAGGTTTTTCAGAAAAAAAGCTCCAAGCACCACCGATCTCCCCCTCGACTGGGGCAAAGGCAATTGGGAAAATGTTGTTGTTGCCATCTTGTGCAACTGCCATCGGTAACGTGCCTTTGTATTTACCATACAACCAAGTCCCATCAATTTGTATAATTGGTTTGCATGATGTAAACCCTGTGATGCAAGGTTGAAATGCCCAAAACACTCGAATGAATATTCCATTTCCGTTTAGTTGACTACTATCTTGGGCGTATGCTGGCACTGTTTCTAGAATGTAAACAGTACCCGAAGAATAAGTCTGGAGTGCATTCAGGTAGCGAGGAAGTTCTTGGTATGACTCCTCCCAATTTTCGTACACCTTTTCAATCGCCTTGGTCTTTGCTAACCATGCCTTACGGTGAGACGGAGTATAGTTAAAAAACGTAGTGATGTGGGAAATGATGGGTTTCACCTTTAAAGATGGATCATTGCCGACGAGTGGTAGAATTTCTTGACAAATGAGATCGTAATTAAGTTTTTGATGGTCCTGTGATTGAGTAGAATTGACACAGGTGTGGGTAGACATGGAACCTATGACCCAACAATCACTTAGCCTGCGTCTACTCTGCAAACCATGCCACCTCTTATTCTCCAATGGGGATGGCGACACCTTTCATTTTTGTACTCTTTCGCCAAGTCCAATGGCGCCTCCCTTCACGTCCAATAGTGTTACATGCATTCAGGGATGCCTTCTCCAAGGCTGCCATCTAGCTTGCGCCTACTCTGAACCTACACTGTAACCTGCAAGTCTCCTCCCATCACCTTCAATAGTGTTACATGCATTCAGGCATGCATTGCCCAAGGCTGTCACCTAGCCTGCGCCTACTCTTCAACCCATGCTACCTCTTATTCGCTAATGGGGATGGCGACACCTTTCATTTTTGTACTCTTTCGCCAAGTCCAATGGCGCCTCCCTTCACGTCCAATAGTGTTACATGCATTTAGGGATGCCTTCTCCAAGGTTGCCACCTAGCCTGCGCCTACTCTGCACCTACACTGTAACCTGCAAGTCTCCTCCCATCACCTCCAATCGTGTTACATGCATTCAGGCATGCCTTGTCCAAGGCTTTTGATAACACGAAAATGTATCACTTTTTAGGCCTAATTTACACGAGTTATTTGTATGTTTTTTTATCGAATAATATGCATCACGAGGGTATTTTTATTTGTTTCAGGTAAACTATATTTTCCAAGGCATAAGATGGCAAATTAGCTAAAAGGAGCAAAAAAAGCTAGGAAATGGCAAGAAGAAAGAAGAAGAAAGGGCAGTCTGCTAAGAAGTTCACACCAGAAGGGTGTTACGAGCGCAACGCCTAGCGTTACGAGCGCAACATCTAGCGAACACCATTACGAACGTAACATAACGCGTTACGGAAGTAACAAAAAAATCCTAGCTGTTACAAACGTAATGAATGCCATTACGAAAGTAACGCTTTAAATACCCAGTTTATGCAGTAAACCAAGAAGCAGACACGCCAAGTCCACACGACCTCGTTCCACCAGCCAAGAATTTAGCGCACGTACGAAATTATTGGAAGAAGACAGTTACAACCAAAATCCTATATATATGTTGAAGAATTCACTTTGAAAGGGTCGAAGATTTTGCTACAGAACCATACTTTTTCCTTTCTGCATTATTTTGTTTACTTGCTTTTGAACCATTATAGCCTCTTTAACATTCAGTTTCCAAAAGTGTTAATTCTTCACATCAAAGGATTAACACACTTAGTCCTATATTTTAATTAATTGCAAGGCTACTGTGATACGGTGGGAGAACTGACTTGAGGTTTGCGTTTGTATTCGCAAATGTTGCGGTTAGCAAGAGTCGCCACCGACTTTTTATTTTATCCTAAGGAAAGGTTAAAAAGCACAGCAAAAAACCTTTTGAGATGTTTTCTTGGGTTCGGGGAGTAGATTATAGAAAGGGAAGGTGTTAGCACCCTTTCTATCCATGGTTATCCATGGGCTCTTAGTTACTTGCTTATATCACTTGCCTTTTGTTTTCAATTGTTTTAAATGGTGCTTGAGTGTGTGGGTTTTGAAAATGTTTTGAAAAGAGGCCAATGTGGTGGCAACCTTTGCAATGATCCATGTGGGGATGTATACAAAGATGTATGTCTTTTGAAAAGGTTTTCATTTGTTTTTTTGAAAGTTTTTGTTTTGAAAGTGTTGTGATGTGTGATTTTGAAATTAGGCAAGTGTTTTGTTTTACAAGTTGATTCAAGTAACTAAGAGGTTATCTACTCCTAAATTTCTCAAAAGATTATTGCTATACTTTAACCCTTTTAACAAGTTTGCACCACCATTGCATTTGGTGGGCAACCTTGTGTTAGGATGTGAAAGGGACAGGCGCGGGTCATCGTTTAGACCATAATTGTAACGACGTTAAATGTCTTTGGGCAATTTCTTTAAGGGACTTGATCATTCGTTTTGTTTGTTTTGAAAAGTTTTATCGAGGGACTATGATCATTCAAACTGTTTGCTTTGCCCAAAGATGTTCAACATACAATATGGCCCATTTATTTGAAGGCAACAAGTGGAATACCCTAGGGGGGTGCAAGTGTGATTTGTGTATCCATTTTCATGCTTGTTTATCTTGTATTAGGTCAAACTATTTTTTATCGTTTTTTTCGCATACAAACCCTAATTCTAGCATGTTATTATTTAGAAAGCAATAAAGTGCGAAATTAAAATTACTAAGCTATTACACAACCAAATATGGGAAGGGGGGTACAAATGTCCAAATGGGGTATTGACAAGAATTTAAATCTAAATTATTACAACAATTGGGTATTTTGCAATGCATAATTAAATGTAAATTAAATAAATATGTGCAATGTAAAAAGAAAGTTTCTATGTGTATGAGAAAATATTATTTATGTAAAAGGAAAAAGAAAATAAAAATGTATTTACTTTTTAGTATTTTGAAACTTAGGGTAAGAAACCCTAATTTTTATATAAAAAGTATTATTATCTAATTTAATTCTACTATTTATTTATTATTTATAAAAATAACCTAAAATGAAGTATATTGTGAAAAAAAAAGTATTTTTGTATCAAATGTTAATAAAATAAAAAAATCAAGTATTTTTATACCTTTTTCTTAAATACATTAATAATCAAATATATATATATATATATAACCCTGAATATGTATTATACAAAAAATATTTATTTATTTAATATTTTAATAAAATAAAAAGTATTATTATTATTTTTTGTGAAATATTTTCAGAAAGTAAAAAAATGTATCTACACTATTTTCTATTTATTTCAATAATAGTATATATATATATTTGTATATAACAAGAAAAATAAACAAATAAATATGCCATAAATACAAAAAGTGATGGAAAAAATATTTTAAAAATTTTAATGGTATGAGAAAAAATAAACAAAGTCAACCCAAAAAGAAAAAGTCAAAAATGTTAAAAAAATGAGCAAATGGGCTCAGGGGGGTGTAAACTAAAAAAGATGGTGTGAAAAGCAACACAAATCCAAGCCCAGCCCACTTCACTCCTTCTTCAACCTCTGTACAGCTTTCTTCACACAAAACATGCGTTTTTTTATCTCTGGATTCCTGGACTTTCAAGCAAAACTCATAACATGAAAAGTGTAGAGCATTAAGAGACGGTTTCAACCATATAAAGAACATGACCTATCTCTCCAAGATGAGAGAGAATTTCTCTCCCCCTCTTTTCTGACCTAGTTTTTCTACCATTTTCAGAGCTCAAATTCTCTTCACTCAGACAAAAGAAATGAAAAGTAAAGCTATGTACATGTTCAGGGCTATGAGTAGGACTTTGTTTCTTCACAAACTTAAGACTAAAGATGCCTAATAAGAGAGATACGAATTCAAACTTTTACCTGTGCAGTTGAACTTCTATGTGGAGAATGAGAGACTTTCAGTGCAATGTAATGATTGGAAAAGCTTCCTTGAAGTCCAGGGATGCTTTTTCAATGCTCACTTTGTCTTGAAACTTCTTGTATCAAGCTATAGAACTTCACCTGCAAGTCAAAGATGTGAAAATGGTGGAAGTGGTTAGAGCAACTACAGATCGTGCCTTAGCTTCTGGATAGCTTGCATATGTTATAAGGAAGGTAGAGGAACAGGTTTGGACAGAAATGCTTGAAGGGATTGAGAGATTGCACTCAAACTGCAGGGGCACCCCTGTTTGTGCAGTTTGAGGATGATTCTGAGATGGAGGGTGTTTGAAAGGGAAATGGCTCGTGCAAAAGCTTCAATGTGGTCTATGGAATGTGTTTGATATCTTTTGTGCTGTGTTCTTTTGCTGATATGAGAGATAGCATATGTTATGGACCTTTCTTCACACTTAAGCTACCAAAAGCAAATTGGTGTTCTAGGTCAGTATAGGACCCCCTAATGTGCTGCATCAACTCCTCTTGATCAGTGTGTTATGCCCATAATCTTGTGCTAAGCAGATCTTCTATGTACTTGTTTGATTTACCAATTGACATAAAGCTAAACTTTTCAAAAATGGAAATTCCACTTTATCTAGTTTAGGATTAAACCATTATGCAATGTTAGAACACAAAGAACATGACCTTAACACATTGAATATGCATTAAATTATTGAGTATGAAATGGTTCAAGGACCTGTAATCAAGCATAAAGCAAACTGATTTCAAATTGGCAAGGTTATGAACATGTCTTGATGAAGAACAAAAGTGAATTTTTGCCAACTTGTGAAATTCGAATCTCCCAAGTTATGAGGTTGTTTGATGAGTTCTTGGACATTTTGGAAAGCTTGGAATGTGTACTACAATCCATCTTTGAAATGCAAATCAAAATTCCAATTGGAAGGGCATGAAAAGTGGCCTTGAAGTAGGGTAGAAAACCTTGTCAAAATAGGTCAAATTTCACTAAGTTAAAAGATGGTTTAGTGCCCTTATTCAAAAAATCATAACTTGAGATACAAGCTTCAAATGAGAAAACTTTGTGAATCAAAGTTGTAGATTTTGCAACAAGCTACAACTTTCATGTTTTTACTTTTGTTTGAATCCCAATGGATCATGGTGAAAAGATGGGGCAAAGTTGGGAAAAAATTAGGGTTTTTCATAACTTAGAAAAATTCTAAGTTATGAAAAATTCCATTTTCAAACCCTAATTTGCATTTTGTGATTTCTTGGTGAACAAGTTTCATAATTTGGCATGTTTTGATGAAAAATGAATCTTGACTCTTGATTTTGACCAAAAAGTCAAAGTTTGACTTTTCAGTATACAGTCAAAATTGATCAATTGACTGGGAAATTCAACTATCAATCTTGTGTACTTGGGATCTTTTGAGCTTGATGAACATGTCAAGATAATTCCATGGGGTCCTTGAGTCCATATGAGAGCTTGGTTTGCCATTGGCTAGGCCAAACAGTCAAAAATTGCCTTTGTGCAGTCAAAACCCTAAAAATGACCATTTTGCCCTTTTGGTGATCTGATCAAATTTCTTGTGGAATTGTGATCCAAACTTGATCAAATGGTTCATATGAGTTCATAATGTTGATGTGGATCAAATTTCATGAGGTTTGACTGTCAATTGGCCACAGTTGACTTTTTCCCCAATACAGCTGATTTCTAGGTCAACTGTCCAATTGACTGGGAAAAACTTGGAATCAAGACTTGAAACTTGGTATGGGTAAACTTGGGAGTCCAATATGAAGCATGAAAGTCATCTTAGGCATTTTAGGTCAAAACATCTTTAGGCAAACACAAACTCTAATTTGAGTCCACAGGGCAAGGAGAAGTCTTGAGCAGAGGAAACCCTAATTGTATCTTGATCTTTAAATGTCTTGTGATGAGAAAATGTTGAGGAAATGGGAGGGCAAATTTTGGGGTACAACAGTTGCCCCTGTTCAATCTTCTTGGACCTGAAGAGTTAGATTGGCAAGTTTGCCTTTCGTGACTCGAGGGTAAAAGGAGATTGGACACTAGAGTGCCCGGAAATTTGCACTCGCATGTTGAAGTATCAACAACGTGGTGTCGGGAATGGGCTTATAGATGCCATTTGGGAAAGATGGTGGATAGGGAGATGGGCTTTGTAGATGCCATCTGGAAAAGTGACAGAACTTTGTCGGGAATGGGCTTATAGATGCCATTTGGAAGTGTTGATCGCATAAGAGATTCCTTAGCGAGAACTTGTGTATTTAAGAAAGACAGATGTTTTCCTGGCTTGTTACAGGTGTTTGATCTTTAGTCTCCTTATGCAGATATGTCCTGGCTAGATACAGGTATTTGAATCTACAATTGGTTGCTCAGATGTGCCCTGGCTGGATACAGGAGTCGAATCCGGGAATAGTCGTCAAATAGATGTGCCCTGGCTGGATACAGGTATCGAATCTACAATCGGTTGCTCACAGATGTGCCCTGGCTGGATACAGGAGTCGAATCTGGAAATAGTCGTCAATTGATATGCCCTGGCTGGATACAGGAGTCGAATCTTTGAACTCTGCAGACGTGCCCTGGCTAGATACAGGAATCGAGTCTGGAAATGTGGTCAACAGATATACCCTGGCTGGATACAGGAATCGAATCTTTGAACTCTTCAGACGTGCCCTGGCTAGATGCAGGAATCGAGTCTGGAAACTGATCGCTCTCAGATGTGCCCTGGCTAGATACAGGTATCGAATCTGGAATTGCGACAGTTGAAGGTAGTCGTTTTTGAGATTGTCTTTTTCCTGAAAAGGCAAAGACGTAAGCTGTATGCAATGTCATGATGTATGATGTGCATGATGTCATGATGTTCAACATTTGATGTTGTATGTGTTTCATCATGTATGTAAGCAAGATGTATGAACATGTGAAATGTTTATGAGTGTAATTTCATCTTAGGAAAATAAATCCTTGACGAATGGCCGGGAAGCTGCTCTGCGGAAGAGATGCTTGACTGAAGCTTTGATGAGAGGCCCGCTGAGGACTTTTAACGATGGACTCTGCTGAGGATAATGATGGTAAACTCCGCTGGGGAACTCCAAGGATAAACTCTGCTTGGGAATACCAAAGATAGACTTCGCTGGGGATTGAAGGCACTTTTGCCGAGAACGGTCTTCCGTGGCTTTTAGCTGAGGATAACCCAGTTATAAGTCCTTGTGAGGAAATAACTCTAAATAAAACTTGGGCGAGACGTTCGTACTTCGCCGGGGATAAGCTCGCAGAATCTACTGGGGATGAGCTTTTAAGACCTGCCGGGGAAGGTTGTGCCTTTTTCAGGATCGACGGGGGATCGACTCCTGCTTGGGGAAAGTGCTGCTGAACTTTGTTTTACTCTGCGGGGAGCTAAGATGGTTTGGTCACATTTTCAGTTGAACCTACCCTGGTGCCTTGGTGGACTAGACCGCATTAGACAACTCCACACTGCCCCTGTCTTTGATGTCACTTGTAATTAATCTCTTTTTTTCATATGCAAACATTTATGAATCAGCAATTTAATGTCAAATGCATATATCAAAAATGAACATTGGACGTTCTTCGCAAGACAAAACAGAAAAAGAAAAACAATGGCAATTTGTATGGACAAGTGAATTTGTATTGATTTAAACTTTGCCTGTGAATAGGCGTTTTTTGTACAAGAGGCTGACATCCTAGTAAGAGGACATCGCCAAAAGTATAGAATTTACAATTTGAAAAAGAAAACAAAACAGCTATGTGAACAATCCCACTGGGTTCCAACTCTGCTATTGCCTTTATGTCTTCGAATGTCTCATCGCTTTGCTGCTTAGTTGAAGATGAAGCTGATTGGTCAATGCCGAAATTTGGGGCCAGATAGTTGATGCCGAATTCCGGATGCGAAGTGATCCATTGAGACATAGTGTTACGCTTTTATCCCTAACTTTTGCCTGGACCGCCCTTTCGGGTTTTCAGTCCACCGGGATACCCTTTTTTGCCCAAGCCGCCCTTTCAGGTTTTCGACTTGCCGGGTGTACAGATTTTTTTCATTTCATCCCTTATTTTTGCCCGAACCCTTTTGGTTCGCCGGGAAGCCCTTATTTTTGCCTAGGTATGTCAACCTAGCGGGTCTTTTATTTATGCGTAGTATTTTTTCACTATGTCCGCATTGGCGGGGTGAGGAAGGTCGTCACCGTCCATGGTGGTTAGGATCATGGCTCCTCCTGAGAACACACGCTTAACCACAAATGGCCCTTCGTAAGTAGGGGTCCATTTGCCCCGGGGATCACTTTGAGGAAGGATGATGCGTTTGATTACCAGGTCCCCAACTTGATACTCTTGCAGTCTGACTTTCTTGTTAAATGCCCTGATCATCCGTTTCTGATACGTTTGACCATGACAGATAGCAGTGAGCCTTTTTTCGTCAATCAGATTTAGTTGATCAAGTCGAGTCTGGATCCATTCATCTTCATTCAAGTCTGCATCCTTCATTATCCGGAGAGAGGGTATCTGGATTTCGATCGGCAAGACTGCCTCCATGCTGTAGACCAAGGAGAAAGGAGTTGCCCCGGTTGATGTCCTTGCTGAGGTGCGATACCCATGAAGAGCGAACGGTAACATCTCGTGCCAATCTTTGTAGGTCACTGTCATCTTCTGCACAATTTTCTTGATATTTTTATTGGCGGCCTCTACAGCCCCATTCATCTTCGGCCGATAGGGGGAAGAATTGTGGTGCTGTATCTTGAATTGTTCACAGAGTTCAGTGATCATTTTGTTATTGAGATTGGTACCATTGTCCGTAATGATTCTTTCTGGGACTCCGTACCGACAAATCAGATTATGCCGGATGAATCGTGCCACGACGCTCTTGGTTACTGTGGCATAGGAAGCTGCCTCGACCCATTTCGTGAAGTAATCGATTGCCACCAAGATGAAGCGGTGCCCATTGGATGCCGTCGGTCGGATCTCACCGATCATATCGATGCCCCACATTGCGAAAGGCCAAGGTGCCGTTAGGACATTCAAAGGAACCGGAGGGATATGCACCTTGTCAGCATAGATCTGGCACTTATGACAAGTCCGGGAGTGTTGGTAACAATCGGCTTCCATCGTGGACCAGAAATATCCTGCCCGAAGGATTTTCTTAGCCATGGTGTGTCCACTGGAATGGGTCCCAAATGTACCTTCGTGCAGTTCCATCATAATTTTCTCTGCTTCAGCCTTATCCACACAACGTAACAGAGTTGAATCATGATTCCGTTTGTAGAGAATGCCGTTGCTGAGGAAGAATTTTGCAGCAAATCTCCTCATGAACTTCTTATCATTGACAGACGCACCTTCAGGGTATTCCTGGGCTTCCAAGTACCTCTTCACCTCGTGATACCAGGGTTTTTCAGTCACCTTCTCAGCCTCGAGCTCGCAGCAGTAAGCCGGTTCATCCAACTTCCAGATTGTGATTTGAGGAGCCTCATTGTCCCATTTAACTTTGAACATCGAAGACATCGTGGCTAGTGCGTCCGCTAGCTGATTCTCCTCTCTAGGGAAGTGCTCAAAAGTTATCTCTTCAAAGTGAGGGAGCAAGGTCGACACATACTCCTTGTAAGGAATGAGATTCGGGTGTTTCGTATCCCACTCGCCTTTGATCTGATTGATCACGAGAGCGGAATCTCCGAAGACACTTAGAAACTTGATCCTCAGGTCGATTGCAGCTTGTAAACCCATGATACATGCCTCATATTCTGCCATGTTGTTGGTGCAGCTGAAACATAATCGGGCGGTGAGTGGAGTATGAGTCCCCTTGGGAGATATGATTACAGCGCCGACGCCGTTACCCAAAGCATTGGAGGCTCCATCAAAATGCATAGACCATCGGGATCCTTCCTCAGGTCCTTCATCCGGTCCAGGTACTTCACAGTCAGTTACCACCATGATGTCTTCGTCCGGAAAATCAAAGTTCAATGATTGATAATCGTCCACAGGTTGGTGTGCCAAATGATCAGCCAGTACACTCCCCTTAATTGCTTTCTGAGTTGTATACTGGATGTCATATTCTGTTAAGATCATTTGCCATCTCGCTATTCTCCCAGACAGAGCGGGCTTTTCAAATATGTACTTGATGGGATCCATCTTTGAAATCAATAAAGTAGTGTGAGTCAGCATATACTGTCTCAGCCGGCGAGCAGCCCATACAAGAGCGCAGCAAGTTTTCTCAAGCAGTGAGTAACGAGACTCACAGTCGGTAAACTTTTTGCTCAAGTAATAAATAGCGTGCTCTTTTCGGCCAGACTCGTCATGCTGCCCCAGCACACACCCCATTGAATTATCAAGCACTGTCAAGTAAAGTATCAGAGGTCTTCCTTCCACCGGTGGCATAAGAATGGGTGGCTCTTGGAGGTATTCCTTTATTCTTTCAAAGGCGGCCTGACATTCATCATTCCAGCGTACCACTTGATCTTTCTTCAGTAATTTGAAGATTGGCTCACAAGTAGCAGTCAGATGTGAGATGAATCGGGCAATGTAATTCAGTCGTCCTAGGAAACCTCTGACTTCTTTCTCTGTTTTTGGGGTCGGCATCTCTTGAATAGCTTTAACCTTGGCAGGGTCCACCTGGATACCTTTATCACTTACAATGAAACCTAGCAATTTTCCGGACCTCACCCCGAAGGTGCATTTGTTGGGATTCAATCTCAGCTTGTACAACTTGAGTCGGTCAAACAACTTCCTCAGATGATCAAGGTGCTCCTCCTCAGTTTGAGACCTTGCAATCATGTCATCAACGTATACTTCAATCTCATGATGGATCATATCATGAAATAAAGCAACCATGGCACGCTGATAGGTTGCCCCAGCATTTTTCAATCCGAATGGCATGACCTTATAACAGAAGGTCCCCCACTGAGTTACAAATGTAGTCTTCTCCATATCTTCAGGAGCCATCTTGATCTGATTATACCCTGAGAAGCCATCCATGAAGGAGAACACCTTGTGTTGAGCTGTATTATCAACAAGGACATCGATGTGAGGTAGGGGGAAATCATCCTTGGGGCTGGCCCTGTTCAGATCCCGGTAGTCAACACACATTCTGACCTTACCGTCCTTCTTCGGCACTGGCACAACATTGGCAACCCACTGAGGGTAAGAAGTTACTGCAAGGAAACCTGCATCAAACTGTTTCATCACCTCAGCTTTAATCTTCTCAGACATCTCTGGACGCATTCGTCGAACTTTTTGCTTTACTGGAGGGCAATCTTCCTTGGTTGGCAGGTGGTGAACTACAATGTCGGCATCCAAACCGGGCATATCTTCATAGGACCAAGCAAAGATCTCCATGTAGTCTTGTAGCATCTGGATCAATCGTTGCTTCACGCTGAGCTCTAGATTGGCACCAATCTTGACCTCTTTTCTATCTGTCTCAGTACCCAAGTTAATTGTCTCCACAGGCTCTTCATGTGGTTGAATAGCCCTCTCTTCCTGTAGTAGCAGTCTTGCGAGTTCACCAGGCACTTCGCAATCATCTTCACCTTCGTCTTCGGCCAAGTTGATCGGATTTTCGAAGTCATAACTGGCGGTAGCAGAGCTGTTGCCAGTGAGATCCAGAGTGGATTGAAACCTGTATAAGTGAGTGTGTGTAAATATAGCTGTTTTTGCAATATGTATAACACAGAAAGAAAAGGAGCACAAGATTTGAAATGCAACAAACGTCCAATGTTTTGATTGATGATATATGAAAATGTCATACAAAAAGCCCTCACAAATGGAGCTACGATGCCCCGGGCAGGACACCGAGCCAACAGAGTTTTAACATATTGTTTGTTACAAATTTGGAAATCAAAAGAAATCAATTACTGCGTGACAAAGGTGATAGGGGTAAAATCCTTTGCTGTCCAGTTGCTTGGTCCGTCGCTGGCAGTCGGGTAGATCCAATTATCAAACTCAGCTTCCTCTACATCCTCCTCGATAGCATTCACCCTTGAGCTGGAAATAAACACCGGAGGCTTTCCAATCTTCTCTTTGCGCACCGCCTTCTGAGCCTCTGCAGTAAAGCCTAGCCCAAACTTGTCGTTCTTCTGAGTGAAGTCAGGAAGCTGACCCCAGTGTGCACCATCGCCTTTCTGAACCACAGCCCGGGCATCCCTTAGGGAAACCATCTTCATGGAATCATTCTCTTCGGCCATTGTCTCCGCAGCTGCTAAAATTGGATGTACCTCCTCGAAATGTTGGAAGGGAGTTTCAATAAATTCTCCGTCCATCTCGATGTACCTGAAGGAATTCAAATGGCTCACCATATACTCCTCTTCTCCTTGCACAGTGACAATTTTCCCCCTGACGGGATACTTCAGCTTTTGGTGTAAGGTGGAGGTCACTGCCCCAGCTTTGTGGATCCAAGGTCTACCCAACAGGCAGGAGTACGATGGACGTATATCCATCACGTAAAAGGTAGAGTCAAACACTTGAGAGCCCACACGAATAGGGATGTTAACCTCTCCATGAACCATCCTCTTGGAACCGTCAAAGGCTCTGACGATGATATTGCTGGGTTTCAACTCCAGGCCTTCATAATCCAGACGATCCAAAGCCTTTTTCGGAAGAACATTCAAAGAAGAACCAGTGTCCACCAACACATGCGCTAGAGTAGTGCCCCTGCATTCAATAGAAACATGCAGGGCATCATTGTGGTCTCTCCCTTTTGCGGTCAGGTCAGCATCTGAAAAGCCCAAGCCGTTGTCCGCCGTCAGATTGGCTATGCAGTCAGTGAACTGGACTGCAGACGTCTCTTGCGGCACATGGGCCGTCTTGAGAAATGAGATTAATGCCTTAGCGTGAGCCTCGGAACATAGCAATAGGGAGAGCAGGGAGATCTTGGAGGGTGTATGCCCTAACTGCTCAACAACATTAAAATCACTTTTCTTTATTATCTTCAGAATCTCCTCCATTTCTTGTCGGGAGGCCTCAGCATTCACGGGTATTGGTGCCTCCATCCGGGCAGGCTCTTCTTCAATTCCTTTGCCCCGAGCATTTGATGACTCGGCAGCAGGGGACACAATTTGATCAGCAACAGGACTTGATAAACTTGCAGGTTTTATGAGGAGGGGTTTTCGAATAGCGGGAGGCGCAATGTCAGGCGAGAAGAGCCTGCCACTGCAGGTGACTTTAGCCGGACCGGTGATATCGCAGATACTGGCACTAGCATCAAATTCTTGCTTGATTCCATTTACATATATGTCTGCCCCATAATGCCAGGGGACAGCTTTATCAGACACGTAGGAGAGGGGTCCTGGAACAGTAATGATCACAGGCGCAACTGTCAAGATTTGAATAGGCTTCTTTGGGGGAGCCTTGATTGGATTTTTGAAGATGGTGATCACGGAAACTTCTTTCATTGGAACCAAATGAACAGCAGTCTTTTTGAATAAAATCTCCTTGCTATCCATTAGGCCTTGGATGCCTAACCTTAGCAAGGGACAATCAGATAGGGAAATAGCACAGAATGGGCAACCTTCGCCGCAACCCGGAAATAAACCGGCCCGCAGTAGGTTCTTCTTAACAGTCTTCAAAGGGGTAACAACTTCATCTATCGAAACAGCATACACTTCTTCCTCAATGGCATTCACCCTATGCTGGGGCATAGGAGCCGTTACAACATTCGGTCTTTCCGGCGCTTCAAACTGAATTTCTTTTGCGTCAATTAGATCTTGCACTTTGTTTCTCAGGGCCCAACAATCATCAGTAGTGTGCCCGGGACTATCAGAATGATAAGCACACCGGGCATTCGGGTTGTATTTGGGGGACGCAGTGTTGACGACCTTAGGAGCTTCTTTGAGGGTCACCAGGTTGGTGGATAACAGTTGGGGTAAAATTTGAGATAATGTCATACTCAATCGGGTATACTGCCTCTTGGGCCTTTCACTTCTTTGTTGATTGTACTGCTGAGGAGCAGCAACAGGTTTGGAGATGACCAAAGCATTAACGGCTTGGCGACTTTCGGGCTTGACTTGCCTTCTAGGGCCATAAACGGCGCTGGCTTCTTTCTTAAATGGCCTCTTCTCAGCACTTGTAGAGGCAGCCTTCTGTATCTTGCCTGACCTGATGCCAGCTTCAATTCTCTCTCCTGTTAATATCAAATCTGTGAACCCAGCGGAGGAGTTACCAACCAAATGATTGAAAAACGGACCAGACAACGTTCCCAGAAACATATCAACCAGCTCTCGATCAGTTAATGGAGGCTGCACCCTGCCAGCCAAATCTCTCCATTTTTGAGCGTACTCTTTGAACCCTTCACCCGTCCCTAGAGACATACCCTGAAGTTGGGTACGAGTAGGAGCGAGATCAGAATTGTATTGGTATTGTCTGTAGAACGCAGTTGCCAAATCCTCCCAGTGCCTGATGCTAGCTCCGTCTAATTGGTAGAACCATTCAAGCTGAGACCCCGAGAGGCTGTCCTGGAAGAAGTGAATCCAGAGGTTCTTATCCGCCGTGTAAGGTTGGATTTTCCTTACATACGACCTCAGATGCAGCTTTGGGCAGGAGACCCCATCATACTTGGCGAAGGCAGGCGCCTTAAACTTGTGTGGAATTACTACTCCGGAAGATAATCCCAAATCTCCGAAATCCAGTCCTGGCACGTTCTGAATTTCCATAGCGCTCAAGCGGTCCTCCAATTGTTTATATCTGTCAGCGGCAGGTGGGTATTGTTCCTCGTTATAGTCCGTCTCGTTGTCGGAGATTACGGGACTAGGAGCTTCTCCCCCTTGGGGACTGTTTTTCTCAGCAGAAGAAGTGGTTGGATCAGCTTCATTGTGGAGTGTGTTCCCAAATCTGCGTCCGGTGTTGAACATCGCCGTTCTCTTTTTCTTCTTCTTCTTCAGGAGTAGAGTCTTCAACTCTTGCTGACCCTGGGCTAGGCTTAGGACCATCTCTTGAAACTGTGCACTTTGGGCCTGAAGGGCCTTGATTGCTTGCTCACTGGATGATTCCGGATTCATGATGACTGTGCAAACAAACAGCGAAGAAGATTAAGCAACCTGTGAAATAGGGTACCTGCTATGCATATGGTGTAATGGAATGCGTATGTTTTATGTTTTCAAAGACAAATAAGATTCAACTTTGTAGACAAAAAAGGGGAAACACACTTCATTAGATTAAAATTTTTCAATTGTTCAACAATTTGCCCTTAGGCATTACAGGAACAAAAAATACGGAAAAGGAAATAAAACTACAAAAGGAAATAATCAAAGCTCATCAATGCTCCCATGGCCTCCTCCTCTCAGTGCTGATGTAGTTGTTCAGGACACGTTCTTCCTCCAATTGCTTAGTCAGCCTTTGGACCTTCCTTTCCTGCTCGTTGAACTTCTCCCGATAGAAATCCCGTTCTTCCTTTAACTGTGTCCAAGATCTCTTCATGGTGTCAAAATCAGTGGGTATCTGAGGAGGGAGGACAGTTGGAGGAACCCCATCTTCATTGGGAGATTCCAGGATGATTGGTCTGACGGCTTCGTACGGCATACCTAACTTCTGAGCACGGATGCGGACCCATTTGCAATAGGGCTCCAATGGTAAAGAAGTCTTTGGTCCTAACTCAAGTGGGTCAGCTTTGTGGATTCTGTCCCAAGCTCTAATGAATCCCTGGCGTAGTTTGTCACTGCCTGCCTGAAACTCAAAATGGAAGTGAGGAACCAGCATTTCATGGGGCCCATCTCCTCTGGCTCTTCCAAACTGACGGAGAGCTAAACATGGATTGTAAGAGATTCCTCCTTGGATACCAATCAACGGGACATTAGGGTATTCTCCGCAACGGTCGATAACAGCTACCTCATCCAAGCCTCTGAGAGTCCAAGTGATATCCTTATCTGTGAGAGACATTAACCTCCGAGCCCAACCTTTTCCTTCTTCATTCTTCAGCACGGACTTAGGAAGGTGCGAAATAAACCACCTTACCAGCAAAGGAGCACAACACCACGGAGTTCCCCGTTTTCGAGCAGTACGAGCATAGAGTTGTTGTAGAATGTCACCCAAGAGAGTGGGTACCGGATTCCGAGACATGAAGATTCTTATGACATGGATACTGATGAAGGTGTCAGGGTTGGGAAACAATACCAGACCATAGATCAAAAGAGCCAGAATATCCTCATATGCTTTGAAGTCCAAGTCATTCCAGAAATCATTAGCCTTGCCAACCAGAAATTTGACCAAAAAGCCCTTGATCCCATTTCTAGTTTCCCAGTTGGACAATACCTCTTCTTTGGTCAAGGGGAGAATTGCAGCAACCTCTTCAGGCCTAGGAGTCTTTTCCAAACCAGTGAAAGGAGTTTGTTCCAAGACAGGAATCCCAAGCAAGTAAGAGAACTCTTCCAGGGTAGGAACCAGCTGGAAGTCTTGAAAGGTGAAACAATGATGCAGAGGGTCATAAAACTGGGTCAGAACACTTATCAGTTGTTGGTCCCATTTTGCAGTGATCAAGCCAAGGAGGGAACCATGTTTGTTGATGAAGGAGGTAGTGTTTGGAATTCTTTCAACCAGATCTTTGAGTAAAACTGGTGGTTGAACAAAGTTGAGCCGGACAGTATTTCTACGCACGGGCATCATGATGTCCTGCAAAACAGAGCAAAGATGAAACCTTTTTGTCTTTGAAATGGGTTAGCTTTTTATGCATGCAATGGTATGATGGCATGATGCTATGATGAAGCACATCACAAGTATTCACATAGGCAAATAAAGCACACAAGTCACACAAGACACCCTTAGGTTTCAGGCCAGCATGAGTTTCAGGTATTACCCTCTTTTGGTTTTGTTGGTTAAAACCTGTCCTATTAAAAGTAACCGGGTTCTAGAGGATCTCAAATCATTGGCTACCCTCAATCGGTCATAACTCCAGCATCGCAATCTTTTCTCGCGGCCAGAACCATCTCGAGAGTTTAGCCTCAATGAGTGTAGCATACTGCTACTGTCCTAATAGCCAAGTTGGTCAATTTAGGGTTCTAAGGTTGGTTGGTGTTTAATGACCCCTTAGAAGACCTATATTCTCCCCGTTACAACACAAGGGATATAGGTACAGACTAAGATGCCACACCAACGTAGCCACTGCTTCACCCATGTCGGTCTACGCCGGACAGGTCCCTCACAGATTATGCTACCTAAAAAGGGTATTTCCCAGATCCGGGTTAGGATCTATGAAACTCCGATGCAAAGCCCACAAACATAAAAGCAAACAAAGCAAACAATTGAAAACACAGGTGATCTAAAACCCTAAGGTTACTCCACTTTTAAGTCTTCCCCAGCAGAGTCGCCAGTTCTGTGATACGGTGGGAGAACTGACTTGAGGTTTGCGTTTGTATTCGCAAATGTTGCGGTTAGCAAGAGTCGCCACCGACTTTTTATTTTATCCTAAGGAAAGGTTAAAAAGCACAGCAAAAAACCTTTTGAGATGTTTTCTTGGGTTCGGGGAGTAGATTATAGAAAGGGAAGGTGTTAGCACCCTTTCTATCCATGGTTATCCATGGGCTCTTAGTTACTTGCTTAGATCACTTGCCTTTTGTTTTCAATTGTTTTAAATGGTGCTTGAGTGTGTGGGTTTTGAAAATGTTTTGAAAAGAGGCCAATGTGGTGGCAACCTTTGCAATGATCCATGTGGGGATGTATACAAAGATGTATGTCTTTTGAAAAGGTTTTCATTTGTTTTTTTGAAAGTTTTTGTTTTGAAAGTGTTGTGATGTGTGATTTTGAAATTAGGCAAGTGTTTTGTTTTACAAGTTGATTCAAGTAACTAAGAGGTTATCTACTCCTAAATTTCTCAAAAGATTATTGCTATACTTTAACCCTTTTAACAAGTTTGCACCACCATTGCATTTGGTGGGCAACCTTGTGTTAGGATGTGAAAGGGACAGGCGCGGGTCATCGTTTAGACCATAATTGTAACGACGTTAAATGTCTTTGGGCAATTTCTTTAAGGGACTTGATCATTCGTTTTGTTTGTTTTGAAAAGTTTTATCGAGGGACTATGATCATTCAAACTGTTTGCTTTGCCCAAAGATGTTCAACATACAATATGGCCCATTTATTTGAAGGCAACAAGTGGAATACCCTAGGGGGGTGCAAGTGTGATTTGTGTATCCATTTTCATGCTTGTTTATCTTGTATTAGGTCAAACTATTTTTTATCGTTTTTTTCGCATACAAACCCTAATTCTAGCATGTTATTATTTAGAAAGCAATAAAGTGCGAAATTAAAATTACTAAGCTATTACACAACCAAATATGGGAAGGGGGGTACAAATGTCCAAATGGGGTATTGACAAGAATTTAAATCTAAATTATTACAACAATTGGGTATTTTGCAATGCATAATTAAATGTAAATTAAATAAATATGTGCAATGTAAAAAGAAAGTTTCTATGTGTATGAGAAAATATTATTTATGTAAAAGGAAAAAGAAAATAAAAATGTATTTACTTTTTAGTATTTTGAAACTTAGGGTAAGAAACCCTAATTTTTATATAAAAAGTATTATTATCTAATTTAATTCTACTATTTATTTATTATTTATAAAAATAACCTAAAATGAAGTATATTGTGAAAAAAAAAGTATTTTTGTATCAAATGTTAATAAAATAAAAAAATCAAGTATTTTTATACCTTTTTCTTAAATACATTAATAATCAAATATATATATATATATATATATAACCCTGAATATGTATTATACAAAAAATATTTATTTATTTAATATTTTAATAAAATAAAAAGTATTATTATTATTTTTTGTGAAATATTTTCAGAAAGTAAAAAAATGTATCTACACTATTTTCTATTTATTTCAATAATAGTATATATATATATTTGTATATAACAAGAAAAATAAACAAATAAATATGCCATAAATACAAAAAGTGATGGAAAAAATATTTTAAAAATTTTAATGGTATGAGAAAAAATAAACAAAGTCAACCCAAAAAGAAAAAGTCAAAAATGTTAAAAAATGAGCAAATGGGCTCAGGGGGGTGTAAACTAAAAAAGATGGTGTGAAAAGCAACACAAATCCAAGCCCAGCCCACTTCACTCCTTCTTCAACCTCTGTACAGCTTTCTTCACACAAAACACGCGTTTTTTTATCTCTGGATTCCTGGACTTTCAAGCAAAACTCATAACATGAAAAGTGTAGAGCATTAAGAGACGGTTTCAACCATATAAAGAACATGACCTATCTCTCCAAGATGAGAGAGAATTTCTCTCCCCCTCTTTTCTGACCTAGTTTTTCTACCATTTTCAGAGCTCAAATTCTCTTCACTCAGACAAAAGAAATGAAAAGTAAAGCTATGTACATGTTCAGGGCTATGAGTAGGACTTTGTTTCTTCACAAACTTAAGACTAAAGATGCCTAATAAGAGAGATACGAATTCAAACTTTTACCTGTGCAGTTGAACTTCTATGTGGAGAATGAGAGACTTTCAGTGCAATGTAATGATTGGAAAAGCTTCCTTGAAGTCCAGGGATGCTTTTTCAATGCTCACTTTGTCTTGAAACTTCTTGTATCAAGCTATAGAACTTCACCTGCAAGTCAAAGATGTGAAAATGGTGGAAGTGGTTAGAGCAACTACAGATCGTGCCTTAGCTTCTGGATAGCTTGCATATGTTATAAGGAAGGTAGAGGAACAGGTTTGGACAGAAATGCTTGAAGGGATTGAGAGATTGCACTCAAACTGCAGGGGCACCCCTGTTTGTGCAGTTTGAGGATGATTCTGAGATGGAGGGTGTTTGAAAGGGAAATGGCTCGTGCAAAAGCTTCAATGTGGTCTATGGAATGTGTTTGATATCTTTTGTGCTGTGTTCTTTTGCTGATATGAGAGATAGCATATGTTATGGACCTTTCTTCACACTTAAGCTACCAAAAGCAAATTGGTGTTCTAGGTCAGTATAGGACCCCCTAATGTGCTGCATCAACTCCTCTTGATCAGTGTGTTATGCCCATAATCTTGTGCTAAGCAGATCTTCTATGTACTTGTTTGATTTACCAATTGACATAAAGCTAAACTTTTCAAAAATGGAAATTCCACTTTATCTAGTTTAGGATTAAACCATTATGCAATGTTAGAACACAAAGAACATGACCTTAACACATTGAATATGCATTAAATTATTGAGTATGAAATGGTTCAAGGACCTGTAATCAAGCATAAAGCAAACTGATTTCAAATTGGCAAGGTTATGAACATGTCTTGATGAAGAACAAAAGTGAATTTTTGCCAACTTGTGAAATTCGAATCTCCCAAGTTATGAGGTTGTTTGATGAGTTCTTGGACATTTTGGAAAGCTTGGAATGTGTACTACAATCCATCTTTGAAATGCAAATCAAAATTCCAATTGGAAGGGCATGAAAAGTGGCCTTGAAGTAGGGTAGAAAACCTTGTCAAAATAGGTCAAATTTCACTAAGTTAAAAGATGGTTTAGTGCCCTTATTCAAAAAATCATAACTTGAGATACAAGCTTCAAATGAGAAAACTTTGTGAATCAAAGTTGTAGATTTTGCAACAAGCTACAACTTTCATGTTTTGACTTTTGTTTGAATCCCAATGGATCATGGTGAAAAGATGGGGCAAAGTTGGGAAAAAATTAGGGTTTTTCATAACTTAGAAAAATTCTAAGTTATGAAAAATTCCATTTTCAAACCCTAATTTGCATTTTGTGATTTCTTGGTGAACAAGTTTCATAATTTGGCATGTTTTGATGAAAAATGAATCTTGACTCTTGATTTTGACCAAAAAGTCAAAGTTTGACTTTTCAGTATACAGTCAAAATTGATCAATTGACTGGGAAATTCAACTATCAATCTTGTGTACTTGGGATCTTTTGAGCTTGATGAACATGTCAAGATAATTCCATGGGGTCCTTGAGTCCATATGAGAGCTTGGTTTGCCATTGGCTAGGCCAAACAGTCAAAAATTGCCTTTGTGCAGTCAAAACCCTAAAAATGACCATTTTGCCCTTTTGGTGATCTGATCAAATTTCTTGTGGAATTGTGATCCAAACTTGATCAAATGGTTCATATGAGTTCATAATGTTGATGTGGATCAAATTTCATGAGGTTTGACTGTCAATTGGCCACAGTTGACTTTTTCCCCAATACAGCTGATTTCTAGGTCAACTGTCCAATTGACTGGGAAAAACTTGGAATCAAGACTTGAAACTTGGTATGGGTAAACTTGGGAGTCCAATATGAAGCATGAAAGTCATCTTAGGCATTTTAGGTCAAAACATCTTTAGGCAAACACAAACTCTAATTTGAGTCCACAGGGCAAGGAGAAGTCTTGAGCAGAGGAAACCCTAATTGTATCTTGATCTTTAAATGTCTTGTGATGAGAAAATGTTGAGGAAATGGGAGGGCAAATTTTGGGGTACAACAGCTACTATACGAATTCAAGATTACAACGGCAACATAATTACAGGTTTTTTATGCAATTGATTTTTATTGTTCATATGTTATGTTAATTATTTTTATGAACTGTATTTTACGTTGCATGGTTGCTAAATACATTATGTCTGGCTAATTTCATTTGTACCAGTATGTGACTCCTAAGCACCGAAGGAATTTGGTGATAACTTGGCTAAAAACTTTCATAAATAATTTTTGGTTTCCAATTTCCATATTTAATTTAACTACCCTTGTCACGAGAGTGAAAGGATGTTTAACACGATTTTGCCACGAGAGTGGGAAATTAATTAAGGCAAAAACTTGCATGCGAGAGCTGGGGTTCGACCCAGATAGTGGTGACGAAACATTAATTTTTAAATACACGAGAGTGTTTTAACAAATTAATTAAACTCAAGTCCTTTTCAAAAAGTGTTATTAAATTTAAAGTGCATCCACTAGGTTTAGTAGCATAACTTATTTCATGAACACGAGAGTGTATGTCTCAGGTTTTTAAACAATTTGTTTTTACCGAAATACTTTATATGCCAAGTGATTCACCAAGTTCCCGAAGTCCGACTATCACATACTGGTATAACTATTACTATTGTTTTTAATTAAAATCTTTTTCCCCTAAAACCAAATATTCATCGCTTAGTTAAACATTTGTAACATTAGATCGTATGCGATTGATCCTCAGTCTATGTGGGTTCGATAATCATTTAAAACTACAACGACTAAACTGTATACTTGCAGTTAGTATCCCGATAGACTCATAAAGTCTCGATCAAGTTTTTGGCGCCGTTGTTGGGGACTGATTAGTCAATTAAGTACGATTCTTCTGTTGCGCGTTTAGACTAGGCAACATAAACCCTTTTTCGATTTGTATGCCAAGGACTCGTTCACAAGGCGAACCACTTGACAAATCGACGGACGAACCTGAACGCATCCTTTCCATAAGACAAACAGTCAGGGATTATTGTTTAAATCACGCTATTCCTTTACCAAAGCCCGAAATCAAGATTGATTCCGAGACAAATTCTAATTCTTCCTCTGAAATTGAAATCAATCCAGAAGTAGACATGGTCAAAGAACGAAGGACCCGTCCACTGAAGGAGTACGCAGCTCCATCACAACAAGAACCCCACAATAGCATTGCTGCTCCAGCAATTAATCAAAATGATTTTGAGTTGAAACCGTCATTGATATCAGCTATCCAACAACGCCAATTCTCTAGAAATCCTACCGAGGATCCAAATGAACTTCTTACGAAATTCGTTCAGTTTTCCGACACAGTTATAGCAAATGGTGTTAGTAAAGATGCAATAAGATTACGTCTTTTTCCTTTTTCGCTAGGAGATAGAGCTTGGGCTTGGTTGCAATCCTTGCCGTCAAATTTTGTCACTATGTGGGAAGGACTTAAGACTGTATTTTTAGCACAATACTTTCCCCCAAGCAAGACTGCTGCATTAAGATCTCAAATCAACGGATTTAGGCAGAAGGATACTGAATCGTTATTCGATGCATGGGAACGCTACAGAGATATGATGTGAATGTACCTACATCACGGATTAGAAAACTGGCTGATTATCCACACATTTTACAATGGACTCTTGTACAACACAAGGCTCTCTATAGATGCCGCCGTAGGTGGTACACTGATGGACAAGCCTTACGACGAAGTTAACCAACTCATTGAAAATATGGCTCAAAATCATTATCAGTGGGGAGGAGAAAGAACACCCGTGGAGAAAACTCCAACCAAAAGTGGGATGTACGAGATTAGTAGCCTAGATAAAGTTAATGCTAAGGTAGATGCTCTTACCCAAAAGATAGAAAGCTTGACCTTACCACCTGCAGCCACCGTGGTTGTCGTAACCCCAAACTGCGAAGTTTGTGGAGTTCCTGGTCATGTTGGAACCGAATGTCAAATCCTAGCAAGAATATCAGTTGATCAGGTGAATTACGCTCAAGGTAATCCTTATGCTAATACCTATAACCCTGGTTGGAAAAACCATCCTAACTTCTCGTACAAGAACAATAACGCTTTATATGCACCTGGCCAAGCACCCGCTGTACCTCCAGGCTATCAAAAACTCGCTGCTAATGTTCCTAGCATTCCTAGGAAGTCTAACCTTGAAATCCTAATGGAAAACTTTATCGTTAATCAAGCTCAACAAAACAAAGAATTCCTCAATCAAAACGTTCACATCGGTGAACAATTGAATCTATTAGCAAATAAGGTAGATGCCCTAACAACTCACAATAAAATGTTAGAAACCCAAATCTCCCAAGTAGCATAACACCAAGCTAGTTCTTCCACACCTGCTGGTACATTTTCTGGACAACCACAACCAAATCCTAAAGGACATGCTAATTCTATCACATTACGAAGTGGGACAGCACTCGATGGACCGGTAGATCCTAGACTCAAAAACCCGACCATGTATCAAAAACCTGAAAAGGAAGCAGAGAAATCGAAGGAACAATCTGAGAATGTAGAGGAAGACGCAAACAAGAGCGGAGAGGTTTCAGAAAAAGATAAACCTTACGTACCTCCACCGCCATATAAACCACAAATTTCATACCCTCAAAGACTTGCAAAATCCAAAAATGAGGGACAATTCAAGAAATTCGTAGAACTTCTGAAACAACTAAATGTCATTATTCCGTTTACAGAAGCTATAACTCAAATGTCATCATATGCTAAATTCCTAAAAGAAATACTGTCTAATAAGAAAAAAATTGTTGAAAACGAAACTGTTATGCTAACTGCCGAATGTAGCGCCATAATTCAAAATAACATGCCTCCAAAGCTAAAGGATCCTGGTAGTTTCTCCATACCATGTGTAATTGGAAAATCTATCATAGACAAAGCTCTATTCTATTTAGGAGCAAGTGTTAGTCTAATGCCCTTATCTATTTGCGAGAAGCTCAAACTAGGTGACATGAGACCTACCAAGATGTCCCTACAACTAGCCGACAGATCAGTCAAATTCCCTGTTGGTATGCTAGAAAACATTCTTGTCCGAATAGGACAATTTTACATACCTATTGACTTTATAATAATGGACATAAAGGAAGATTCAAATATTCCCATCATATTAGGAAGACCATTTTTAGCCACTGCATGAGCCATTATCAGCGTTAAGAAAGGAAAGCTTACCTTCGAGGTAGGAGAAGAAAAAGTAGAATTTATTCTTTCCCAATTCTTCAAAGCCCCTGCTATAGATGACTCATGTTGTTTCCTATATATTATCGATGTATGCGTCAAAGAACTAGAAAGCCAAGAAGACACCTATTATGGGATATTGAAAATTCTGACACCAACTATTTTCGAGGATGATGATTGGAGACGGGAATATCACGATGCCAACCTAAGCGAATGTTTCGCCTTAACACCCGATCCTACCCCAACTGATAAGAAAATTGGTATAGAACTTAAAACGTTACCTAAATATCTAAGGTATGAATTTTTAGATAACGAACTCGAACGGCCAGTTATAGTCAATGCCAATTTAGGGAAGATCGAAATCGAAAAAACTTCTTAATATGTTAAGGAAGTATCCAACCGCGTTAGGATATAACATATCAGATCTAAAAGGAATAAGTCCTTCTGTCTGTATGCACCGCATTATGCTAGAAGAGAACTGCAAGACTTCTAGAGAACATCAAAGACGAATAAATCCTATCCTAAGTGAAGTCGTAAAGAAATAAGTGCAGAAACTACTAGAGGCAGGCATCATATACCCGATATCAGATAGCAACTAGGTCAGTCCAGTTCACGTAGTACCTAAGAAAGGAGGTGTTACTGTTATAACAAACACAAAAGGAGAATCGGTAGCACAACATACCAAAACAGGATGGAGAATGTGTATCGATTACAGAAAACTAAACAAAGTTACGCGCAAGGACCATTTCCCATTACCATTCATAGATCAAATGCTCGAGCACTTAGCTAAACATTCCCATTTTTGCTATCTTGACGGATACTCGTGATTCTTCCAAATTCCCATTCATCTTGATGACCAAGAGAAAACTACATTCACATGCCCCTATGGTACCTTTGCATACTGAAGAATGCCATTTGGACTATGTAACGCGCCTGCAACTTTTCAACGATGCATGATGGCGATTTTCGCAGACTTTTTGGACGGAATTATGGAAGTATTCATGGACGATTTTTCTGTCTGCGGAGAAAGTTTTGACAGATGTTTATCAAATCTTGAGCTGGTACTGAAACGCTGTGTCAATGTCAACCTAGTGCTCAACTGGGAAAAATGTCACTTCATGGTGAGACAAGGAATTGTGTTGGGTCACATTGTATCAAACAGAGGGATTGAAGTCGATAAAGCAAAAATCGAGATTATCAAAAACCTTCAACCACCCAAAACAGATAGAGAAATAAGAAGTTTTTTAGGACACGTTGGTTTTTACCGACGTTTTATAAAAGATTTCTCTAAAATCACTAAGCCACTAACTGAACTATTGATGAAAGAAGTCGAGTTTATTTTTGACGATAAATGCTTAAATGCATTTGAGACGCTTAAAGAAGCATTAATTTCAACACTTATAATGCAACCTCCTGATTGGAACCAACCATTTGAAATAATATGCGATGCGAGCGATTATGCTGTAGGCGCAGTCCTAGGACAACACAAGGATAAAAAGCTTCACGTTATTTACTATACAAGCAGAACACTTGATCTCGCACAAATGAATTACACCACTACGGAGAAGGAACTCTTAGCTGTTGTATTCGCGTTGGACAAATTTCGTTCCTATTTAGTAGGCGCCAAAATTGTTATTTACACGGATCATGCTGCGATCCGATACTTGCTAAGTAAGAAAGACGCCAAACCAAGACTACTCAGATGGATCTTACTCCTACAAGAGTTTGACTTGGAAATAAAAGAAAAAAGGGGAACTGAAAACGTAGTAGCAGACCATTTATCAAGATTGGATGGAATCCAAACCGAGAGTGTTCCCATAAATGAAGATTTCCCATATGAACGCCTTATTGCTAAACTAGAGACAACTCCTACCGATAATTTAGATCAATGCGATGAAAATTTAACAACTGCGATAGTAGAAGCCATCTGTACCAACACCACATTACCATGGTACGCTGATTTTGTTAACTACTTAGCCGTCGATGTTCCACCACCCGATTTAACGTACCAACAACGGAAGAAATTCTTCCATGATCTTAGACACTACTTTTGGGATGAACCACTACTCTTTAAAAGAGACGCTAATGGTATCTACCGTTGCTGTGTTCCTAACGATGAAGTGGACAACGTCATTGCTCATTGCCATTCCGCCCCTTATGGTGGACATGCTAGCACTTCAAAAACTTGTGCAAAAATACTTCAAGCTGGTTTTTTTGGCCTACTTTATGGAAAGACGTCCACGTACCAATTATGAACTGCGATAGATGTCAGCGCACATGAAATATATCTAGATGTGACGAAATGTCGCAAAAAGGGATTCTCGAAGTCGAAATTTTCGATGTATGGGGAATTGATTTCATGGGACCGTTCCCCGCATCTTTTGGAAATAAGTATATATTGGTAGCTGTTGACTACGTATCAAAATGGATTGAAACCGTCGCTGCACCCACAAACGACACGCGAGTGGTACTTAAATTATTCAAGAATGTTATATTCCTACGATTCGGTATACCAAGATTAGTAATTAGTGATGGTGGTTCCCATTTTATCTCTAGAATTTTCAAAAAACTACTTTCAAAATATGGCGTTAAACATCGCATAGACACACCATACCATCCTCAAACAAGTGGACAAGTGGAAGTGTCAAATAGGGAAATTAAACAAATCCTTGAGAAAACCGTAGCCACATCCAGAAAGGATTGGTCCTCCAAGCTAAATGATGCTCTTTGGGCATATATGACAGCTTTTAAAACCCCTATCGGAACAACACCGTTTAAATTAGTTTATGGAAAATCTTGTCATTTGCCAGTAGAATTAGAACATAAAGCTTATTGGGCCATTAAAACTCTTAACTTAAATTACAAGACTGCTGGCGAGAAACGAATATTAGATATCCATGAATTAGAAGAATTGCGTTTAGACGCCTATGAAAATGCTAGAATCTATAAGGAGAGAACAAAAAAATGGCATGATAAGCGTATCTCGCGGAAATAATTTAAGGAAGGAGACATTGTACTCCTATTCAACTCTAGACTGAAACTCTTTCTGGGTAAATTACGTTCCAGGTGGTCAGGACCATTTGAAATTAATAAAGTTTTCCCCAGTGGTGCGATAGAAATTAAAGGAAATTCCATCGAACCATTTATAGTCAATGGCCAGCACTTAAAGCATTATTTTAACGTCGAAAATCTAAACTATTTGGCTCATTTGCAATTAAGTGAGCCACCTACCCCGATACCTAACTAAATAGGTATTGTCTGTCGAGCCATCGACATAAAACAAAAGCGCTTCGTGGAAGGCAACCCATGTTTACTTTTAATTGTTTTTGTTGTTTTGATATGCCTTTTATTTTGTTTTAATCTTTCAATTTTTATGTTGCATCCTTTATTTCTTTTTATTTGAACTTCTTTTTCTTTTGATTAACTTCGGCATTTTAACCTGAAAATACTAACTTAGTTTCTCATATATTTATTAAATATTTTCAGGGTAATTCATTAGCTTTATTTTTTTAGCTCCATGGCACGTATGAACTACATGAACATAACCCTGAGAGGTAGGCATCAGAGAAGGCACTTTGAGGATCTAGTTGAGCGAGAGATGTGTCCAACCATTTATGCTGACGACCATGCGATGACTGCCTTAGGCATTCGTGAGAGAGTTATGTATCTGCTTAACCAAATAGGTTGGGACGTTGCTCCAATTCGGAGACGCTATTGTACCTACCGTAAGTTGACCCTTGAGTTCTTGAGCACACTAAGTTATCTGCCAAACCATGGGTTAGGTTTCAACCGCGGGCTGATCACCTTCAGACTGTTTAATATGGACTACCGCTACAATCATAGGGAGTTTGCCAATCTGTTAGGATTCCTTAATGGTCCTGATGTTATAACCATGACCCAAGAAGACCTATTGCTAGATCATGACCTTGATTACTTCTGGGGTAGTATTGCTGGAAATAACCATCGTGAGCCAAATGACCTTTACTCGAAGTCCATCTGTAACCCTGCTATTAGGTACTTCCACAAAATCATCGCCCATACCCTCTTCGGAAAAGAGCAGAATGTTATAACTGTGTCACGTGACGAGCTTTTCATCATGTATTGTGCTTCGCAGAACCGTCCAGTTAATGGTGCCACCTATACGATTGCTAATATGGAACGTATTATCCAAACAGAGAATGCACCAATCCTCATAGGCGGGTTAGTTACTATGATCTCCAATGCTATTGGACTCCGAAGACATATGTTAGGAACAAATCCACATTATAGGATTAAGCCGATGAATATTGAGTTTTGCTTCAACACTAGCTTCATAAGAAACCTTGGGCTGAATGAATTTGAGCTACTGATTAACCATGAAACTGTTCACCAGTTTGTACTCCCAAATCCTATTACTAGTGTCCATAACAAAGCAAATTGGCTTTTTAAGCTCCACCATCCTCCTACACCGACTTCGCCCTCATCCATTATTAAAATTTATGAAGTCCATAATACCTCTCCAGCTGCTGAAGAATCCGATCCTGAAACACCACCTGGATACCACCAATTTCCTGACCCATGGGATCAGCCTGTAGTTTCCACTGAGTCTACCTTCCCAGTTCCTGAGATCCCACCACCACCTCCACCTGCTGTCACACTCGACTCTTTGAATACAGAAATAACCAGAATGTGGGGTGAGCTTACCTCTTTACATGTGGATTTCCTTGGTTTTATAGATTTGGTAACTAAACAATTGGATTTCATTCACCAACATCTGTTCTCTACTCATCGTGGCTAGGACTTGTCGTCGTTATGCTAATATGTTATGTTCTTGCATTTATGTACACAGTGAGGTCACTGTTTCGTCTAAGTGTGGGGGAGGAACTTAGTTTTAGTTTTTTTATTATTCCATGCATTTAGTTATTGTTTGTTTCAAATTCTAAACAATTCTATTAGTTAATGATATTTCAATTATTCATCAAGTTTCAATTTTACTGTCATTATTTTTCTGTTATTACTGTCATTATTTTTACTGTTAGTGCTAATATTACTGCTTTACACTACTGTATCCAACTATGCTGCTATGTGTTTTACCATCCCTAATAATAACAAGCGCAACTAATGATGCTAAGGAGAATGGCACGATAATAAAAATATGAAAGCTATTTTTCCCCCATAAACAGAGGTGTTACGAACGTAACACAACTGTTACGAATGTAACAGCCCCTTCCGCGTTACGAACGTAACGCCCTTGCGTTGCGAACGTAACAGGGCTAACTATTACGAACCAGAAACAAAACAGAAGCGTTTCATTCTTTCTTTCTTTCTCTCTCAGTCTTCCAAACGCAACCGCAACTCTCACCCATTTTCCAAAATTCTTCACCATACCCATTTTCCAAACTTGCATCCATTCCCATTTAAGAGTAACCATATTTGCATCCTACAAAAAGCTTCACATAGTTCCAACCCATCCCATTCAAACACTCTCTACAAAATCTCTCCCTTACCACTTTCACAGTAAAACCTTGCTTCAATCAACAAATTGTCAATGGAGAACAGAGAAGCCGACATGGGTGGAATCATTTTTAGGAATCAAGACGACGAACACCAAAGGGAGCAATATTTGAAGTTTCACCGTAGGGGAGTCTTGGCCACGAGATATACCGACAACGATTGTCTCCACAAATTGGGAATATTTGATGGAGTGGATTGGCTGCTCCGTCTCTCTGGCCTCTCATTCGTATGCGTGCAACATCACCTGACGTACCCTAAGTTGACACTTGAGTTCCTTAGTTCGTTCTCGTATTCAACACCGAGTGATGACGGCATGTTCCTCATGGGCACCGCATCTTTCCGTATGTTCAACACCGAATATACGTTAAACTAAGAAAAAATCACGGAGCTACTCAAATTTTCAACCAAGGAAGACGACTCCGAACAGTGCACCACAGGGTCCCTGTTACCGAATATTGGGTCGTTGTTTTGTTCGAATTGTGGGAGAAACTCACCAATGTCTCGACAGGAAATTGGGATGAGTGTCTGGCATCTCACGTTCACAACCCCACCACTAGGTACTACTTCAAGATTCTCTCCAACACCATTTTCGGACGAGCTAATAGCAACAAAGTCAACTCAAAGGAGGTATTTTTCCTTCATTGCTGCTTAGCTGGGAATACCAAGGTAAATGTTACTCCATTTCTTCTTCGTCATTTTGAATCCCTTTGTGCAAGGGGACATCAACCATTTTTGATCGGAGGACTGATAACCACATTAGCTCATGGGCTTAATTTGCAAAGCCAACTGGAGACTCTTGATGCTCTACCGCCTCTTCTCATGGATTTAGATAACTGCAAATACATGCGTTTGATTAGGAACTGAGATGATGGCGGGTACAATTTGATGGTGAGGAACAAAATTGTTCCAAGTGTGATTATGCCAAATAGGTTGCTCACAAATGTGGCAAACATGGATACGTGGATTTATGATTTAAACGCCCCTGAACCCGACCTAGCTTCTCAGATGAATCAAAATCCTCAACGTGTTGATGAGGTAGAAGAAGAAATGGATGCACAGCACCAGACCGCACCTCAACAGGATATACCAAGCACTTCTACTAGGCGCAGAAGAAGGCCCCGTAACCCGACTACTGAAGATCTTTATGAGGCAATGATGGATCAAACCTAAAGGGTGACAGACATGAATGCCCAGCTTACCCGCCAATCCCAACAGGTCACGGATATCCAAGCTCAGCAAACTGCAATGATGCAACTCATGCAACAGATGCAGCAGCAACAAATTGAACAAGGAGCTAGGCATGAGTCCCGCATGGATACTTTGACGACAGAAATGGGTGGTTTGAGTGTCCACATGAACGATTTTCAAGAGAGCCTGCGCCATCTTGGATTTCCTGGTTTTTATGGACAGAGAAGAGGTCATGGAAGAGCCAGAGGAAGAGGACCTGAATGAAGACATCTCCTCCCATCCTTACCTCTTTTACCTTATTTCGAAACATTGAGGACAATGTTAGATTTAAATGTAGGGGAGGAAACTCTATCATTTTATTTCACTTTCCAAATTAGATTTAATTTTCTCGCATCGTTTTCCCCTTTTTTTTGTACTTTCCCTTCAACAAAACAACTTCATGTATAATTAAATCCTTAATTGCTAAGTTCTTTTTCGTGCATTATTGGAATTCCCCAAACTTTACAATTCTTGAGCCATAACAAATTTTTTTTTTACAATTATCATACAACGCGATGTTTCTAAACGGCTAGCTAAAACCAAATACTCAATTCAGCTTAGGCCACTTGAGGAAGTTTGACAAAATCGTTACGGTTCTGACATTTTAGAACTCCACCTATTGCGATGCCATTTTGGGTATTTATTATACTGCTAACCGCGAATTTTACTTTAAATTAGCCCCTAGTAGTTTATCTAGCAGTCAACACCATCAAAATAAAAACTACGTAAGGAACCGATGAATATAAGTGAATGATCCGAAAGAAGTAAAGATGTAATAGCAATCTTTGTCGTGAAATTCCCAAAGTAAGTTAGATGACCCTAAACCGGTCGTTTAGCCCAAAGGATGTAATTCTCGCAAGATAAAAGAAAACTTATCGCAAATTGGTTCAGAAGTATCTGGTACTGAACTTGGTAGGGCGGACTACGGACTGATCCCCCGCAATTTATAATTAAGTTATAAAAGAAGGGGCTACCACTTATAAGTGCCAGAACCCCAAGAATCAACGGATCATAGTCGCTAACCGGTTACTTTGCTATGTGCGTGTGGAGATAAAGGGCTTAATGTGATTGCGCCTGAATGAACATGGGTGAAATCTAGTTTAAAGGGTTGATTGATGCTATAACATCATGACTCGGAACGGTTTGCACAATTGGAGTACTCTAATGTCGTCACCATACCTCTTTTGCGTCTAAATCTCTTGGCCTAATCAAAATTTACAAACTAGCTAGTTTGCGAACATTGTCACGTGTGTTTAATTCTTCGTTTTTATAAACCGCCTTATCTTTTTGCTTGAGGACAAGCAAAGGTTCAAGTGTAGGGGAGTTTGATAACACGAAAATGTATCGCTTTTTAGGCCTAATTTACACGAGTTATTTGTACGTTTTTTTATCGAATAATATGCATCACGGAGGTATTTTTATTTGTTTCAGGTAAACTATATTTTCCAAGGCATAAGATGGCAAATTAGCTAAAAGGAGCAAAACAAGCTAGGAAATGGCAAGAAGAAAGAAGAAAAAGGGCAGTCTGCTAAGAAGTTCACACCAGAAGGGTGTTACGAGCGCAACACCTAGCGTTACGAGCGTAACATCTAGCGAACATCGTTACGAACATAACATAATGCGTTACGGACGTAACAAAAAAATCCTAGTTGTTACGAACGTAATGAATGCCATTACGAACGTAACGCTTTAAATACTCAGTGTGATACGGTGGGAGAACTGACTTGAGTTTTTACGTTTGTATTCGCACTTGTTTGGTTTAGCAAGAGTCGCCACTGACTTTTTATTTTATCCTAAGGAAAGGTTAAAAAGCACAGGAAAAACCTTTTGAGATGTTTTGTGGGTTCGGGGGGTAGATTATGAAAAGGGAAGGTGTTAGCACCCTTTTCATCCATGGTTATCCATGGGCTCTTAGTTACTTGGTTTTAGATCACTTGCCTTTGATTTTCAATTGCTTGAAATAGTATGTGTGTGTGTGTGTTTTGAAAATGTTTTTGAAATAGATGCGTCTTAGGCAACCAATGTAATGACTCGTGTTTGAGTGTTTTACAAAGGTGTGTATCTTTTCGAAAAGATGTTTCAAATGTTTTTGAAAGTTTGTTTTGAAAGTGTTTGTGGAGTGTGGTTTTGAAAAGTAGGCAAGTGTTTTTGTAAGTTTGATCAAGTAATTAAGAGTCGTCTACCCCTATTGTACTCAAAGGTTTTTCTCATGTTTTAACCCTTTTTAACAATTTTGTTCCACCATTGTATTTGGTGGACAATCTTGCGTTAGGATGTTTAACGGGACAGGCGCGGGTCATCGTATGGACCATGAATGCAATGGTGCCAAGTGTCTTTGGCAATTTTGCTTGAAAGGACTATGATCATTTTGATAGGCGACTTTCGAAAGCGTCATCTAGGGACTATGATCATTTGATTCGTTTTGTTTTGCCAAAGAAACTCGACGTGCAAGCATGACCCGTTTTGGAAGGCAACAAGCGGGATTACCCTAGGGGTGCAAGTGTGATTGTGTATTGATTTCATGTATTTGTCTTTGTATTAGGTTATCTAGCGTTTGATTTTATGTACATACAAACTCTAGGTCTAACCATGGTATATTTGAAAGCGATAAATTGCGGGAATTTAAAGTCTACGTTATTACAAATAAGTATCCGGGAGTGGGGGTACAAATGTTTACAAATGGGGATGAGACTTATTAGGAGAGTAGTATCCAAAGATTTACAACCAAATCGAATCAATCGCAAATGTAATGTGTAGTGTATAGCAATGTATAAGAATAAAATAGTGTAAATGTGTCAATGTATTTGTGTAAGTGTAAATGTATTGGTGTAAGTGTATGATTATTTACAAGTGGTGGAAATGTTTAACTTAATGCAAAATTAAGTGTTTATTTATGCATTATTATCATTTGTATTTTTTTGTTAATATGTACAAAACAAAATATTTTAAGAAAAGAAAAGAATGTTTTAAGTTTAATTGTATTTTTAGGTATTTTATTGTTTTTATGTATAAAAAGGAAAAGAAAAATGTTTCAAATTTAAGAAAGAATTAATGTTTGTATATTTTCTAAAATGTAACAATTAATAATATTTTGAAAAAAAGGTATTATTTTATTTAACGAAAAAAATATATTATATATTAGTTTAAACTAAATTAATAAAATGATAAGTAAAAGTATTAGTTTATGAGTGTTAAAAAAAAGGTAAAAGAATAGATTGAATGGGCTAAAGGAGTTTTGGGCCCAAACAAAAAAACAAGCTGAAGGAGCAAAATGCGGAGGTGAGGCGTGCAATTCGTTGGGCTTAGGTTGATTAGGAAAGGGCAAGGCCCAGGGCGTTTTTACACGTTTTGTAAGGGTTGTTTGTTTTTGTTTCAGAAAGAGGATTCTAGGGTTTGTGAGTTATAAACGGCGCTCATCTTCCTTCGTCTTCCTTCGTTCTTTCAAGCAAACTTCTGAGTTAACTCCTTCGCCCATGGCCACCAGGCTTCCTCCTTCGTCCCCTCTTCCCTCCTTGGTCCAGCGAAGCAAGATTAAAAGGTGACGGTTTCTTTTTAATGCATTTAGAGTTTCAAATCTTATATGTTGTTGATTTCTCTTCCTTGCATGTTTAGTTTTGTTTCTGATTTTGTATGTTATTGTTTGTTATTTTAAATGCATGAAAAGCGTATAAGAATACTACCTTTGACCTTGGAGACGGAGGAGGATGGATCAGAGGCGCCATGGGACGGCCAGAGGCGAAGGACACAGTGCTGAGCTAGCTTGGAAACTCTGGTACTCGTATTTGCCTTTTAGATTGTTGGTTCAATGATGATGTTTGAGAACCTTAGTTTGATATCACTTCTTTTCTTCTTCTTATGTTGGCTTCGCTTATGCTTATTCTGAGTTGCCTCTGAATATTTGGTTATTGCTGATATGCTTTCATCTGAGATGCTTCTTTATCTTCTTCTTCTTGTTGGCTTCTGAGTTGCCTGTGTACCCTGAGATGCTTCTTTATCTTCTTCTTCTTGTTGGATTCTGTTGCTGTATGATGGCTTGATGCCTTGAAATGATCAATATGTTGCCTCTCTGATATGCTTATGAGTATGCTTGTGTCTGTATTATTTGAGGATGATTTTGGTAGCCCAATGATGAAAATTTTCTGAGGGTTTAGAGTTTTTGGTTGGATTTTGTGGATATGTTTAGGCTTTTGTTATGTGAACTATGTAGGACTTAGGCTTGTGTTTCAGGTTTGAAATAGGTTGATGGCTTTTTGGGTATTTAGACACAGGTTAGGCTTTGTTGGCTTAACACTGTCTTGAAAGGGCTTGGCCTTTGACAGGTTTAGGTTTGAATCAAGTAAGTTTTTGGTGAGGTTTACTGGTTTATGCAGGTTTGTATGGAGGTTGTGACACAGGTTTACAAGCAGGTTCAGGGGTTGTGTTTACTGAGTTTAAACAAAGGTTTTAGGCCGGACAGATCTGGGATTTTGCTTGCTGTTGAAGCAGGTTAAAAGCTTTTGTTTGAAAAGCCTTTTGAGGTTTTGGAGGCAGCTCTATGTGTTCTTTCTGAGTTTTTGTTTTTTGGTTATGTAACCTGCTCCTCTCCTTTGTACTGTGTTATTACAATTTGTTTTATGTCTCCTAAAGCCTAAAGCCTGTAAGCCCTTTTTTCTTTTCTCTCTTCTCTCTCTCTCTTGACAGACTAGACATCAATTTTATATTGTTTATGTTTGTCCTATGTTCTGAAAAGGTAGTTGGCCTTTGGAAAGTGATGTGATTTGAACATTGCTTGCAATATTGGTTTACTCTGCATACTTTATCTCTTCTTCCAGATTTTATGCTTCTTTGACAGCCCTTTGTACTTTGATGTCTTGATATCTTTTTGGACAGCTTTTTGGATATCTTGGATAGTTTGAATTTGGAACTTTGTAGTTCTAGTTCAGTTCAGTTCAGTTCAGTTTGCCTTTGGATTTTGTTTGGCATTTTATGAACTATGCAGCTTTTTGACCATTTTTGAAATTGTGCAATTACAACTTTTGTGCATTTCATGTCTTTTTCTTTTGCAAGCATTTTTCATCCCTCTTTGTGAACCAGGAGAAATCTCGTGATTTGCAGAGAGGGCAATCTGATTCCGGCCAGCTGCTTTTAATGATGAATCTATTTTTTTATTTGTCTGTCTTTTTAATTTTATCTGCTTTTGACTTCTTATTTTCTTTTTGCAGATAAAAATCAAATGTAGAGGAGTAGCAGTGGAAGCTGAAGATTTTAAGACTTAGGAATATTTAGGATAGTTTTATTTCAAATTTAACCATTTGTAAAATTATTATTGTAAACAAAAATGTAAATAAATTTACCGTTGTTCAAATAATAATTTGTAACAAAACAATTAAAGATGAATAAATAAAAATCCTTTTGATCAGTTAATTTCCCTTTTTTTGCTGTCTATTTAATTACTTATAAATTCTTAAATTATAATAAATGGAAATAAATTCCAAATATCCTAACTTAGAATAAATAAACAATTAATAAACATTGTGGTTTTAGCATCGATCAATTAATAAACTTGGCGTTTCAAATAGCCACAACAATGCACAGTCAAATCAAACAAACGTCCATATGCCTCTTTTCACTGATTTAGTCAAACACTGCAAACTCAATCCAAATGTTTCAGTCCAAGTCTCAGAGTAAACTGAAAAGAACTGTAAAATTAATTCTTTCTGAGAATGCACGCACCAAACCCTGGTTCTTGGTTAAATGTCAAAGAAACATTCGCCTGATTAAAACCTGAGCCAAACTCAAACAAAACCCTAGCAATTTGCTTGAACTGCTTTAAAATCAAAGAAAACCCTAATTTTGTTTGACTGATAAGAAAAGTCTGTTTGAATGATTCTTACGCCAATCTGAAAAATCAGGAAACGCCCGAGGCTGTGATTTCTTGTGGAAAAATACGAGGGCAAATTTTGGGGTACAACACTCAGTCTATGCAGTAAACCACGAAGCAGCCACGCCAAGTCCACACGACCTCGTTCCACCAACCAAGAATTTAGCGCACGTACGAAATTATTGGAAGAAGACAGTTACAACCAAAAGCCTATATATATGTTGAAGAATTCACTTTGAAAGGGTCGAAGATTTTGCTACAGAACCATACTTTTTCCTTTCTGCATTATTTTGTTTACTTTCTTTTGAACCATTATAGCCTCTGTAACGTTCGGTTTCCAAAAGTGTTAATTCTTCACATCAAAGGATTAACGCACTTAGTCCTATATTTCAATTAATTACAAGGCTACTGTACGAATTCAAGATTACCACGACAACATAATTACAGGTTTTTTACGCAATTGATTTTTATTGTTCATATGTTATGTTAATTATTTTTATGAACTGTATTTTACGTTGCATGGTTGCTAAATACATTATGTCTGGCTAATTTCATTTGTACCGGTATGTGACTCCTAAGCACCGAAGGAATTTGGTGATATCTTGGCTAAAAAAATTCATAAATAATTTTTGGTTTCCAATTTCCATATTTAATTTAACTACCCTTGTCACGAGAGTGAAAGGATATTTAACATGATTTTGCCACGAGAGTGGGAAATTAATTAAGGCAAGAACCTGCATGCGAGAGCTGGGCTTCGACCCAGATAGTGGTAACGAAACATTAATTTTTAAATACATGAGAGTGTTTTAACAAATTAATTAAACTCAAGTAGTTTTCAAAAAGTGTTATTAAATTTAAAGTGCATCCACTAGGTTTAGTAGCATAACTTATTTCATGAACACGAGAGTGTATGTCTCAGGTTTTTAAACAATTCGTTTTTACCGAAATACTTTATATGCCAAGTGATTCACCGAGTTCCCGAAGTCCGACTATCACATACCGGTATAACTATTACTATTGTTTTTAATTAAAATCTTTTTCCCCTAAAACCAAATATTCATCGCTTAGTTAAACATTTGTAACATTAGATCGTATGCGATTGATCCTCAGTCTTTGTGGGTTCGATAATCATTTAAAACTAGAACGACTAAACTGTATACTTGCAGTTAGTATCCCGATAGACTCATAAAGTCCCGATCAGCTGTCACCTAGCCTGCGCCTACTCTGCAACCCATGCCACCTCTTATTCCCCAATGGGGATGGCGACACCTTTCATTTTTGTACTCTTTCGCCAAGTCCAATGGCGCCTCCCTTCACGTCCAATAGTGTTACATGCATTCAGGGATGCCTTCTCCAAGGCTTCCACCTAGCCTGCGCCTACTCTGCACCTACACTGTAACCTGCAAGTCTCCTCTCATCACTTCCAATAGTGTTACATGCATTCAGGCATGCCTTGTCCAAGGCTGCTACCTAGCCTGCGCCTACTCTGCAAGAGTGACACTTATCACGCATGCATCCACAAGCTACCACCTCCCTTACTCTATGAAATTTTTTTGCCTATAAATACAGAGCATAACATACTTCTCTCGCACCCACAATCATCTCCCTCTCTACTACAAAATCTTTCATAATCTCTTACAATTTCTAAGTCTTTCATAATCTCAGGCATTTTCAACAATGGCTCTTCTCACAATGGGCAATTCTCACAGAGGCACAAGGGACAACATTGCAGCATTTGTAAGTTTCTTTTATAGTTATACACTTTTTATACTTCTGGTAATGCTTTTTTCATCTTACTTAATCTTACACCTTTTACATTATTAACTCAGGATACCAAAAGATTCAGAATTCGGTCTCACAACTACCTTGCTCCCGACCCATTTATCATACCATATATGGAATACGCAGGTTTCAGACATGTTATAAAGATCTCTAACTGCACAATTGATTCAAAGTTCATACTTTCAATGTTGGAAAGGTGGAGACCAGAGACCCATACATTTCACCTACCAATAGGTGAATGCACAGTCACGCTAGAAGATGTGTACATGTTACTGGGTCTCCCTGTCGACGGTAAGGCCGTTAACGGGTCGGTTCAACAACTCAATTCTCTGTGTGAAGAATTGTTGGGCAGGGATATGGTTGAAGGTGGTGGTGCGAGAGGTCAGGGTATACTACTAACTGAGCTTAAAAATCATTATGCGACTTTGGAATTAAACGAAAATTCCTCCGAGCAAGACAGGGTAATAAAAGCTAGAACTTATCTAATAATACTATTTGGAACCTTTTTATTTCCCGAAAGTACGGGAAATAGTGTAAATTTTATGTATTTAAATTTACTTAGAGACTTTGAAAAAACTAGAAAGTATAGTTGGGGTTCTGCTGTTTTAGCCCACCTATACAGTTCCTTGTGCAAAAATGAAATCAAGGAAAAATGTACATTTTATGGATGCGCTTTTTTACTTCAAGCCTGGGGTTGGTGGAGGATGGAGTCCCTAAACCCCATCAACAACAACACATTCGTTTTTCTATACGCAACAAAGTAAGTCATCAAGTTATATAATTTATTACTATTCATCTCTTCACCAAAGATATGATAAAAATAAAATATTTTTCATTTCCTTTAGGTATTGCGTGAGGGGTATGGATTACGACAAGAATCCAAGATTCAATGTCGCACTATACCGCAATCTATTGGATCACCTAGGCCCAGATGATGTACGTCGTACCTTTCAACTTTTCTACTTCTAAATTATTTATATATTACGTTTTCATTAACCTGATTTAATTTTATGCGCAGTTTGTCTGGAGACCAGTTTTGGGTTTGGGCCATGAACCAAACCCCGAGGATGCGATAATTTGGAGCGCCAAGACTGCAATCATATGGTTCAATGTTGTGGAGATGCACCACAGCGACCATGTGAAGATGCAGTTCGGAATGCATCAAGAGATACCCAGTGATCCGACTTGTTTGTCCATGTGGCATCTCAAAAGGGTCGACGCCCAATGGGGTCTTACCAACTAGAAAGACTTTGCTTCGGAATGGTGTAAGATGTGGCAGAGGCGTCACCGACATGTCTTGCAATTCCCGGTTTTCCTCAATCATGGTAATATGCGACACACTGATCAATATTTATCTTGGTACAAGTCGGTTAGTAACCCTGAAATGCACGTGTCTCATCCAAGGTATTTGGTTGACCCACAAACACAATGAGCACAACCCTCATTTACCCAACAACAAACCCAACACACATCAACCTCCCACCAACCCCCCAGATGAAACAGAACCACAAACACCCAACCACAGTCGCCACCACAATACAATTACACCCAAATGCCCCACAACCAACCACAATCACCAACTCAGTACCAATACCCCCATATACCTCACACCCAACCGCAATTCCAATCACAATACCAACACACCCGCATACCCCACACACAATTTCAGTCTTCTGTATATCCTAATATGGCCCCCTCAACATCCAGCCTTAGCCCTGATCTGGGAATGTCGGAAGATTATGAACCAACCGATCCAACTTACCATCAACCACAATATCACCAAACCACCCAACATCCTCAATAACAAACACCATAAGATCCATTTCCTTTCTACCCCCCGTACTCAGACGATCAATGCTATAGACCAACCATGGAACCCCATCCACCACCAACACGACCAAACTTTGAGGGTATGGGTAACCGATTGTACCAAAGCGGATCTTCTAGATATGGAGATCTGACTGATTTCATGGATCCGGAACGCATTGACCTTGTTGGGCCATCGACCCTCCCACAGTAAGAAACGCTACGACACCCAGCACGGGAAAGGCGAGGACGGAGATGCGGAACCGGGGGTCATTACCGGGTTCCGGGGGACCACTGATTAATCTATTTTTTTATTTAATCTGTTTTTTTTATGTAATACTTATGGGTGTAATCAATTTTTGTAAATAAAAAGTCAATTTTGTTGATCCTATATCGAATACGTAAGGCACCAGATTGAAAAGAAAAAAACGCGAAATTTGCCCTAGCAAATGCACTAAGGCGCCATCTCACTTGGCTTAGGGCAAGCCCTAAGCACCTAGGTGCCAAGTGAGATGGCGTCTCCCCTTAAAAAGTGGGTGTAGGCGCCAAGTGAGATGACTCCTCCTTTGAGGAGTCATCTGAAACATGGTTATTTGTGTAATTTTTTTCGAAAAATGGTTATTTGTGATTTTTTTTTAATACTTGATTGTTGTACCCCACAATTTGCCCTCCCATATTCTTCAAAGTTTTGACAAGCATCATCTCAATTTGCTCAAAGTCTACTCAAGGGTTGCACAATTCAAACACCCTCCTAAGCCAGTCAAATTAGGGTTTTGGTTCTTGCAAGGAAGTTGAGGTTTTCAAGGGCTCAATAAAGTCCCATATGCTCATATACATTGTCAAGCACCTACATGTCAAGTTTCAAGGCTCACAAGGTCAAGTTGCACAGTCAAAAACCCTAATTGCTTCACAATCAACTGCAGGGGCAAAATGGTCATTTGGCAGTCAAAAGTCAAAAAATTTGGTCAACATCTTATTTTGAATCCACAATCATCATTTGGTCAAATCTTGACCATGATTTCACAAGAATGGCTCAAAAATCATCAAGATGCAAAAGTTTCTATTTTTGGACAGTTGAAAAGTCAACTGTAACTTGACCAAGGCATAACTTTTTCATGGTTCATCAGAAAAATCCCATCCAATGCTCATTTTGAAGGGGATGACATTTCCTACAACTCATCTTCACATTCCAAGTCCAAGAAATGCTCTCACAAAAAGTTATCAATTTCAACATTATAGGTCATTTTCAAAAGTCAACAAAAAGGCATTTTAAGTCAAAGACCATAACTTGAGATTGGTAAATCAAAATGACATGGTACCAAAGGCATTGGTTAGAGGACTTCAATACCTTTCCAAAATGTCCAAGAACATGTTCATATGATCAAAATTGAGCAAGATATGCATTGGAGAAGTTGAGAAAATTTTGTGAAATGGCAAAAGTCAACTATCCTTGAAACTTCAATTTTTGATAAAAGGGCCCACTTTTTCCCACTTGATTCAGCCTTGCCATGTCACCCACGTGTCCCATGATTAATTTAAAGATTAAACATTAATTTTTTTCTATTTTTATTTAATTTTATTGATTTAATTCATTTTAAATCCATAAAATTCAAATAAAAATCAAAAAAATTAATTAAATGATATCTTGTGGTTTGAATGACTTTGATGCATCATAAGTCAGCTACCAAATTCGTGTAAAGATCATTTATGCCTGAAATTCAAAATTTGAACAAAACATGGCAAGGCCTTTAATGGTGGTTATGAAGAAATCCAAAAACTTAATTGCAATGGTTAAAGGCTCATCATTTGACTTGATTCTCATTCAAACATACATATACAAGCCTCGCAGACCTTAAGCACGACCTGAACATCTCTAAAACGGCAGAACCAAATTCAAAAATCCAAGCAAAAAAGCCAAATCCTAATTCTACCTTCCAGGCCATTTCAAGGAGATTTGAAGGTTCAAATACATTGCTGGGAGTCTCCAGAACCTATTGCAATCATAAACACACTCTAACACTCAAGGAATCACTCATTACAGTCGTACGGTTTGTCAATTATTTTGAGAATTGAAATCCATATTCCATGCATTGTTAACACAATTTGAGGTTTGTTTTGCACTGTATGAATACACAGGGAACTTTTGGCATGGTTTAATTGCAGTATAACATGCAGAATCGTGATTTGCCATTAACATATTTTAGGGTTCTTAAGGTTTAGAATTGGGGCTTTACAGCATAAGTGAAATCAGAACTGCTAAGACCCATGGTTGAAACCGGCTTGACAAGACGGACTCATTGCAACCCTCGCGCCTTTTTTATGTTACGTGTAGAGCTAATCGTTATTTTTTGCAGTTTCACTTTGTGGGGGTTAAAAACCCCCGCTAATTGTTTTCTTTTTACAGGCATTCAGTGAAGAAGACGGTGACGTGGTCATGTATGGTTGGCTGGTTCAAAAAATGCGCGCTATTTTTCTTTTGTCCAGCATATAATGTGTTCATTTTATATAATATTTATTTCTCATTATGCTTACAAACGCGCATGAGTGGTCTAGTGGTACAGGTGTTGGTTGTGAATCACTGGGGCCTGGGTTCGATTCCCAGGTCCCCCCCAAAATTCCATATTGTTTTTTTCTTATGTAATTGTGTACAGGCTCCCAAAAGCAATCCATCATGTGTCTCCAGCGCCCAGATGCCATGTGGCCTCAAAGATCAATCCAAAGGCCAGAAAATGATGAGCATCATGCTCATGAGTCAAAGCTGCTCCAGGCAATCTCCAAAAGTCAACAAGGCTGGTTAATGGGCCAGCAATTTCTAGGCTTCACACCTCCATTGGGCCATCAACACCCCATTTGGTTTCTATTTCTTTTTTTTCTATTTTCCTTTTTCTTTTTTTATTTTCTTTATTAATTATTCTTAGTATTTAATTAATTAACATAATTAACATTTTCACAAGTAAAAATTCAAAAAAACAAAAAATGTAAATATTTTATTTTTATTAATTTCATTTAGGTAATTATTTTGTAAATAAGCATTAACTCAAATTAATTAGTCTAATTAGTTTAATTTTCACCTTTTTCTATAATAAATAAAAACAATTTAGAATTAGGTTTTCTTTTTGACTTTTAATTTCTTTTATTTTTTTATTTCCATTAAAAATATAAAAAACACAAAAACATTCTTTTTCCTTTTAAGTTATTAGTTTTAATTTCATTAATTACAAAAAAAGTGACAAAAATTCAATTCTTTTCTTAAAAGGGTTAAAACCCTTAGGACGTTCCCGATTAAGTTTCTACTCGCGCGCATTTATTTATTTTGATTATTTATGTAACTGTCTCCAGATATGTAATAGTTAATTAGGTTTTTACTGCTTTATTTACTTTTCTCGCACTTTATTTCCAAACGGGTTTTGTTTTTTTGGCGATGTATAGACCCGCGCCTTGTAATAGTTAGATTTATCTTTCTGCAATTTACTTTCCGCACCCCTAATTGTTAAAAAAATGCCTGCAAGAATGTATGTAAATAAAATCAATCCGTAGCTCACAAATAACATGTACAAGATAACCTTAACTGAAAAACAACACACAAAGCACATGCCACTCCTAGGGTACGCCTCACTAGTTGCCTCGAACGTGGTCATCAAGTATAGGGTGTCTTAGAGGTCGCCCTTTGTCTAAAGATCTAGTTGCCTCGAAACGGTTGCCTCGGATAAAAGGATCTAGGACATTAGGGTTACTTCTAAGGTGTCCTACCATTGCTTAGGTGACCACACATGTCCCTAATAATCGAATTGACCCAAATACCTCCAACGATGGTGCTACCTACCTCTCAATGGTGGGATAACACTATCTAAAGGACTCTTACACAGCTTAATTCCTTAGAGTAGGTAGATTCTCCTGGATACTTGCTCTTCTCAAAACAAACAAAAATACTTTTCGCACCCCAAACTTTCAAAAAGTTTTCAAACAAAACACTTCATACACTCTTGAGGACTGATACAAGAGTTACTTAGAAGTTTTCCAAACGAACTTTTTTCAAAACCCACACACACTTGAAAAGCAAACAAATTTTGAAAACATAAGAGCAAGTACCTAAGAGCCCATGGATAACCATGGATAGAAAGGGTGCTAACACCTTCCCTTTCTATAAATCTACCTCCCGAACCGATAAACAATCTCGAATAAGGAATTTTGCTGTGCTTTTGTCCTTTCCATATTGGAGAACATAAAAGACGGTGACGACTCTTGCTTACCGCGACATTTCGCGAACCAGCTTAAAAAACAGTCAGTTCTCATTCCCACCTATCACATTGATTATTCCAAAAAAAAAAATTCTTATTCATCACCTTTTCATTTATTCTGGAATAAGGGATGATTGATATGTTTTCCAAACACTTATAAGATTTGAGATGATAACTTAAGTCTCTTATAATATATATTAGTTGTGAGTTTCATATTATTATTTCATTATCACTAAAATTATTATTTATTATTATTATTATAAAAAAAATATGTATTTAATTATAATCGGTTGAATCCCGGTTAAGCCTTAGTCTAATCTTTAAACTCTAAGCCCTTAAATATATTGATTTAATCTATAGTCCGATTTTAATTACCTTGCTATTGATAGACATAGATTATGTTTTGTAAAATATTTGTAGGTAAAAAAAAAAAAAAGCTTAGGAAATTTTTCTGATATTCTGCAAATTTAGTTGTCTTCTTCAGCGCAATCCAAATTGTGCAGTCCATGATATCATATTCTTCATTCATGCCCACGTATCTGATTTTGAAAGATATTTGACGAACTTCTTGTACATTATGTTCAAGCTTAGGAAAAACCGTGATTATCATGTGTTTTTGACTTTTTTGTTAATACTCTTATTCATCACCTTTTCATTTATTCTCGAATAAGGAATGATTGACATGTTTTCCAAACACTTATAAGATTTGAGATGATAACTCAGGTCTCTTATAATGTATATATTAGTTGTGAGTTTCATATTATTATTTCATTATCATTGAATTTGTTATTTATTATTATTATTTATAAAAAAAAAACATGTATTTAATTATAATTGGTTGAATCCCGGTTAAACCTCCGTCTAATCTTTAAACCCTAAACCCTTAAATATACTAGTTTAATCTATAGTCCGATTTTAATTACCTTGCTATTGATGACATAGATTATGTTTTTGTAAAATATTTGTAGGTAAAATAAATTTAAAAAAAGCTACCAATAGATTTCATCATAGTGGAAATAGCCAAAAAGAAGAAGAATAATCTGCATTATTTTCTTATCTTTTGTTACAGAAATAGTTATATTTGATTTACATTTGCAAGTTTTATACGAAAGGGTGTTTCACTTGACAATCTAGAGATACTGAGAGTTATTTACGGCATATTTCCAACATATCACCAGAGGTGTAAATACACACGCCACTGTGTGTTCACAAATTAAATTAATCATGTTCTATTGTAAATTTCCAATCACAGTCACATTTTCATCTTCAATTTTAAATTAATACATGTCAAAAAGTTTTTCAACTTAATTTTATGCGAGAAATTTTTATTATTGGTCCAAATTATTATTATAAACGAAAAACTTTTATCGTATTCACTTTTTTTTATAATCAATATAAAAACAAATACATGTATTACACTAATATTCATATAAATACATTGGTTTTGAATATATTCTGTTAACATAAATAAATTAAAATCATATTAAATAATTTAATGGATAATATTTTACTTTAAATATATTTTAAAAACAAATGCATACTCGTACAGAAACATAAATATCTCACTAATTAAAAATATTACGATAAAATCTGACTCACTCTATAAACTTTTGTCAATTAATTTGCTCTATCATCACAAATTAACATTATTTCTTAAGCATTTAATACAAAATACCATATTGACTATTAAAATATTTATTAAATAATAATTTCACTTCGTTAAAAAATTACCCTTCCTTTCACCTGTGCGGTAAATTAAATTTTATAGAATTATTATTGATAATTATTATAATTTAAATGAATGTTTTAGAATATACAAGTTTTAATTTACTTATTATTTCAAAATCCATGAATTTGTATCGCCTCCGGTTTATTATTATTATTATTATTATTATTATTATTATTATTATTATTATTATTATTATTATTATTATTATTATTATTATTATTATTATTATTATTATTATTATTATTATTATTATTATTATTATTATAATAATAATAATAATAATAATAATAATAATAATGATAATGATAATAATAATGCTAATAATGCTACATGAAAGAAGAAAATATATTGAGATCATATATCATTTTTCGAGGAATCAGGTTCAGAGTGAAATATTAGAAGTTGTGTATTATAACACCCATAAACAGTTGACCGACGTTTTAACAAAGGCTATCAAGACTGGATAATTTCTTTATTTGAGATATATGAAATTAATATTGTCAGTTTTGTGTAAATATAAATTAAGGGATAATGTTAGAAATAATTTATATTTTAGAAATGTCTTGTTGACTAAGTGTGTTAGAATGTATTTTAGTATTTCATTATACCCTAATATTATGTATAAATAACCTAATAGTTACTCTTTACTTTGTAGCCGTCATTTAATATATTCCTTTTGTCTTTCACCTCTCCTTTGTGCACCAATATTTTCGAAATGTAAAATAATTTCTTTATCATGTTTGATTGTTCTCAAACAAAATACCTATTTTCTTGAGAATTAATTTTAACTTGAAAATATAATTTGTAATTTTTAAGTTTAAACGTATTTAAAACACTAAAAATTATTGTTTAAATTATTTTTACATAAATGTGTTCAAAAATAAATTATTTATATATTCAACTCATTTTTAAACAAAATTAATTTTATTAACATAATGTAAATATAATTTTCATCAATCTAACTTGTATTAAATTTAATTAATTGATTAATAAAAAATAAAAATATATTAGTGTACGAAATATATGTGTTAATGACTTTTAGAATAGTTCATTTTTAAAAATAACAATAACAATACAAAATTATAGTTACTATAGTATAATTGCTCATTTTTATGTTGGTATAATAATTTCTTTAGTAAAAACTATTTTTTATATATGTGATTTTTAAATAATTTTTTTTATTTAAAGTGCAAAAAAATATAATTATATATTAGAACTTTTTATTTATATATAAACATTATTTAAAACATAATGATCCTTCATCCAGACTAAATAGATCACTCCCTCAAAAGCCCAAATGATCCTGCTCTTGGCCCAAATGATCCTGCTCTTGGCCCAAATCAAATTGAAACCTAATATCCCTTAACAACTACCAGCATGGTAACATTTGTATCCTGAACTAACCATCCCCTGAAAACCGAAACAGCCATGGCAGAATCAACCAAAGAAGTCGAAGATAAAACCTTCGAAGATCTAGGGTTAGACGCACGACTCATCCGCGCCTTATTGAAGAAAAAAATCGAGAAACCAACTCCAATTCAAGAGCACGCGATTCCGCATATTCTGGAAGGTAAAGACGTCGTTGCTCGAGCAAAAACAGGTTCCGGGAAAACACTTGCATACCTTCTCCCGTTGCTTCAGAAGCTCTTTACTAGTAGTGTTGATAGGAAAAAGTTAGCGCCTAATGTTATTATTCTTGTTCCGACTACTGAACTCTCTCAACAGGTTCATTCGCTTGTTTCAATTTTTCTGTTATCATTCTCACTAGTTTTTTTTCTTACTATGTTTCCACTGTTTGTAATTTTTTTTTTTTGTGTTTGATTTTTTCAGATAGGTGTGGAAGTTAAGTCACTGCTTGAGTTATGCAGAGTTCAGCTGAAAGTTGTGCAGTTGAATAGCAAAATGCTTGCTACCGACTTGGTTCGTTACGTGCTCTATCATTTTTGTTGTTGTTGTAACTGTTTCTAGTTAAGGACTAATGTGCATATATGGTTAACACTTAGGACTAGGAAATGCAATAGGGCTTTTATTTCTGCAACTTTAGAATGAGAACAATCAATCAGAAACACTCAATATACATAAAATAACACTTGTAGAAAAGTAACAAAGTGTTTGCTGAAATGGTTTTAAAACAAGAATTAACATATACTCTTCCAAAGCAGCATCGAGATGAATCAATAATGAATGAATGTATAGCATTAGAAATGAAACATATAATGGCTCACCAACAATGGTATTGCCACTAGATCTCTAATTAGTACTTGATCTCTCCAGCATGAGTACTAGTTTCAGCAACATAGATTCTCTTGGAGTTCGTATTCAATGGAAGAAAAATGTTTGCTGCAACTCTAGGAATATTTTCATTTTACAGTTGAACCAAGGACTTAAAAGTAGATACTAATACAGAGATGCTCCAAAGCAAGGTTGCAGGGTTCATTTGGTAATTCCATCAATTTCAAGAAATCAGATACTGTTAGTGTTTGAAGTGAAGTTAGGTTTCTCAACATTTTATTAAGGTGAAGAGTGGTAAGACCATAGAAACTAGAGATTTGCCTCAATAACTCCTTTTAAATGATGGATCAGTTTGAGTATTTGCTCCACACTAACCACCTATGAAGCACAGACACACACCAACACCATGTCGACCCTAATAATAATTTGAAGAAAAAAACTGAGTCAACGGTACATAAGCACATGTGTTAGTGTTGTGTCAGTGTCAGACACTGGACACACCTTTGGTTAGAGGTTTCGGTGCTATAGGGCTAGCCACTAATAAATAACAAACATTAGAAAAAAATGAATTATACTTTTCAACTGTGTCCGACTATTAATTATTACTTTAGTAGCCTCACATGTTATATGTTTAGTATGTTGATTTGTTAAGTTACGGGGTTGCGAGAACTTCCTTCAGTTTCATCATCTTTCCCTCTATAGTTCATTGTAGAATAGTAGTTAGTAAAACAAGAATAGAGGTATGTAAAAACGTGCATAAATATTAGATTTAGAGGCGTGAAAAACATTTAATAGAAAGCTGGAAGGGGCTAGAGCCTCTGTAGACAGTACAAATGTCTCCACGCCCAAGTAGGTTCATATATGCATGTGATGCCCCGAAATTATATATTTGGTCTGTTTTAAAATATGGTTTAATATTGATGTAAGGGTCTAAAATTTGGTTTTGCAGCAAGCAGCATTGGTTGGACCTCCTGATGTTTTGATTTCCACTCCTGCTTGCATAGCTAAGTGTTTGTCCAACTCAATACTTCTGCCAGCATCAATTAATGACTCGCTTGAAACTCTAGTTCTTGATGAGGTGAAATTAGATACATTCTTTGTTTATATTCGTAGCATTTGTTGGTATGAGCAATGAACAATGTTATTTCTTTTCACCAATAACACAACTTGACAGATACATTACTGTTGGTTTTCATTTGTTTTATAGCTTTTTGATTTTTAAAATGTTGGTTATTTTTAAGTTTTAATAATAGCTCAACTATACTTTTGAATTTTGATTTCTCTGGTTTAATTAAACCAAGTGCGAATATGATGGCTTACATTTTTTTTAAAAAACAATCAAGTCTCTTACTATAATAGTGAAACAAATTTTATCATGTTGTCAATTGCTTTCTTCCAACCTTTGATCTATCAAAATTATTTGAGAGTTATTATGGATTTTAGATCCAAAACAGGCCAAATTTTTTGAAATTAAGAAATGTTTTGAAGATTTGATAAAATGTTAAATGACTTTGAAATTTTGTTGAGTCAAACTTGATATTTGGTTAATAAGGTTTGAAAGTAAGAAGTTTTAAAATTTATTTTTACTAGTAGAGTAGAATTTGAAAGTTAAGTAGAAGGAAAGTGATGGAGAGATTTAATGGTTGACGTTAAAATTGTTTATGAGATTAACTTCACTCAAATTATTTGTGGTACCTGAATTTCACATTAGTTATAATAGAGGGACTTAAACCGTAATTAAGTCTTCAATTTTTTAATGCCATTCAAGTAGAAGTTGAACAACTGTTCATTGTTCCAATTGTTTTACATTCGGTAACATGATCGATATCCAAAATAATCTTTTCAGGCAGATCTTCTATTATCATTTGGGTATGAAAATGACATAAAAGCTTTAACACCTCACATACCCAGAAGTTGCCAGTGTCTTCTCATGTCTGCAACATTAAGGTGTGTCATTGTGTTTCAGCCACCATATTTTTTTATTCTTCTTGCTCAAATAGCGTGTATGCTGCTACATGTCTCATTCTTCAATTTTTAATTTTTTCTTTACTTGTTCTAGCCAATCATTTCTTTATAGTTGATATTATGAAACAGACACCGGCATAGTGATCCTCCTTGCATTTTTTCTTCACTGTTTATCTCTGTAAATTATACTAGCGTAGTCTTTTGATGTGTATGAATGACCATTATGTGATATTATTTTAGGATAAGCCTTCCATAGAATCATGTCCATTTCAGTGTTATCGAATATCCGCCATGGTGAATCTCAGCAAATATTGTGTGTTTTTCCGCCATGGTAAATCTAAGCCAATATTGTGTGTTTTCCCCCATAATCCGCTATGACGGCGCCACTAAGCAGCCAATATAGCAGGATTTTGGCTCTCTGCCATGGACCACCATCCGCCATCGATAATACTCCATTTGTAATTATTTCTAATGAAATGTTTTCTTCTGCAGTGACGATGTTGACAAACTAAAAAATTTGATTTTACACAACGCCATAGTTTTGACTTTGGCCGAAAAGGAAAACCATAAGGATGAGGTCATCCCTAAAAATGTTCAGCAGTTCTGGGTAAGACATTCTTTGAATTTATCTATGCATCTTCTTGATTTTGTGATGTTAATAGGGGTTAAGTTAAATTTTTATGTTTTACACAAAAGTAGTGTATTATTTCTTTTCTTTTTTTGGAGAAGGGAGACCACCTTCTTTTCTATATTTGAGACATGTTTTGTATCAAGATCAAGAGAAAAAGAATCATATGTTTTTGGCAATGAAAGGTTTAATTAAGAAGGAAAAGAGTTTACAATTAAGTTTTTAATTTTCAATATGATTCTTTCAATTACGCTTTCTGATTTCTGATTCAACATTTTTTCATGTGTTCGGGCTGATATGCTTTTTACCATTTTCTTTGAATATTTATCTTCAGATCTCTTGTCCTGCCAATGATAAGTTGCTCTACATCCTTGCTATGTTGAAGTTGGAGTTAGTCCAAAAGAAAGTTTTGATATTCACTAATAACATAGATACAAGTTTCAGATTGAAACTTTTCTTGGAGAAGGTATGTGCTAGACATTAAATCATTGCTAAGTTTTCTCCTAACATGTTTATGCACTTATGATAGTTAGCCAATGGCATGATAGTGAAGATTATATTGCAAAATGATCAAGAATTTGAACCTGGTCATGTTCATTCTTCATTAAAAAAAGTTGAATTGTAGCACATGTAGAGTGGGCTTATGATTTTGTTAATGCTCCAAGCTCAAGTAGTTCTTATGTGAGAGGACTTGTATGATATAAAACCATTCACAAACCTATATTTAACAGCTTGAAATTTTGGTTTAGATGATTCTTGACAGTACGTCCACCTATTTGTATGCCTCAGTTAAATTTAATCCATCCGATCTAACATGTTCTTTTAATAAAAATCTTATATCATACTACATGTTATACATCGAAGTTAGCACACTTTTTTTTTTTTAACAATTTGCGTTGATTGTCAAACTGCATCCTTTTAATGGGTAATAATCAATAAGACCATTTTCTGTAAACTGGATATTTTGTTGCCTTAAGTTTGTCTGCTCTTGATGTTATGGAGTTTTGATCGACTCGGGAAAATCATGTTTTTTGGTTTTAATTGTTTCGTCAACAGCACTACTCCACCAATAATTAATATTTATTGTTGCAAATGGGGTTATTTTGTTTTCATCATCTTTTCCTCTCTCATTTTTTTAATATTCTCTATCTGTATTCTTCTAGTTTGGGATCAAGTCTGCTGTTTTAAATGCTGAATTGCCTCAAAATTCCCGTCTACATATTCTCGAGGTATGTAATTTTATTCACTTCCATCTTTCTTTTGGTATGATAGGTGCTAAGGTTTTTCGACTTAACCTAGTGCTATGCATGGCATGTTCCTACTACTGAAGCTTAGGAGTAGTTTATGGTTAATTTGGTTTGGATAAACATTTTCATTTTTTATGAAAAACATAAATGTAAAATCAAACCAAATCCTTTCATTTTCTTAAAAATTGATTTTATTGTTGTTGTTGTTGTTGTTGTTGTTGTTGTTGTTATTATTATTATTATTATTATTGTTATTATTATTATTATTATTGTTGTTGTTGTTGTTGTTGTTGTTGTTGTTATTATTATTATTACTATTATTATTTATCTGTTCATTTATTTATAGATCTATGTTTTAGATTTTATCACATGATTTTGATGAACTTATTTTCATCAGGAATTCAATGCTGGCCTTTTTGATTATCTAATCGCAGCAGATATCAGCCAGTCAACTGAGAAGGATGAAGTACCTAAGGAAAATGTTGTTGGATCGCGAAAGTCTAGAAAACACGCAAAGCTAAAATTAGATTCTGAATTTGGAGTAGTAAGGGGAGTTGACTTTAAAAATGTATACACGGTATGCATGTCATCTCTTATTTCTCTTTCCGACATGTTTTTTTCCGGTGTATGTTTGAAGTCATTGATCAGCATATGTCATTATAGTGAGAGTTGTTTACTATGCTATGTTAGATTTAATCTTCTGGTTTATATCTTTGTTTCATTGGGAGATTGCCATGTTCACTGAAATAATTTACTTAATGCTTTCTCTTGTTGGTGAACAGGTTATAAACTTTGAAATGCCTCGCAGTGTGGCAGGATACGTACATCGAATTGGACGTACTGGAAGAGCATACAGTTCCGGTGCTTCTATCACCTTGGTGAGTTTATTAGACCAATAAAGCTCCTCTTTTCCACCGAGTAAATTTTACAAAATTCATTAGATTTTCCGCTCTTGAGCCTGTGTTGGTCTTTTGGGTAATAATACTATTGAGATCCAAGCAACAAAATCCTGGCAATTTAGACATTCCTTCTTTCTTTATAGGTTTCTTCAGATGAGATGGAGACCTTTGAAGAAGTAAGATCTTTTGTTGGGGACGATGAAAACAACGTTGGCTCACCCTCAATTGCCGAGTTTCCCTTACTCACCAAGAATGCTGTAGAATCTTTACGGTATAGGGCTGAGGTGAGTTATTGTTTCCCATACTCTCAACAAAAAGATCAGTCTTTTCATATATGCATCAACCAATGAGATCCTTTTTCAATGAATTAGTATGTTCTTTCTTCATTATAAATTTCTGTCTAAGAATCCTTTAGTTAAAAAATGAAATTATCTCATCTTGTATTATGTTTCAATATTTTTCAGCCTAAAATGGTTTCCATGACAGGATTCAAATAAGAGTAGGAAAGGGTATAAGCTTAATGTGATCTTATCATATTCCTATTTAATGCACGTGAGATAAACCATAGATAGTATTATATCACTGTTATCCTATCTTATGTTTGAGGTGGACTAGATAATGATGAGTTGGTGGTCGAGGGAGCCTTACAGCGCAGGTGATATCAGACGGCTATGGCTCAAGGTGTTAGAAGTGGGGAAATAGTGGAAGGTTTATGGCAGCATGTGTTGTCATGGAGGTGAAGGGAGATTAGGTCACTAACAATGGTGAAAAGGGAAAAATCTTGTCATAATCATTTTAAATCCATCTCCTTAGGTAAAACTTATATTGTCAATAGTTCAGTATTAGGGCAAGCCTACTGGGTAAGGTTATCGTATCTTATAGACTCGACAAACATTGGCTTGTTACAGGATAAGATAGTTTACTTGATATATCTGATATAGCTTCCCTTATTCTAGCTACCAAACACACTCTTAAAGTTTGTATCCAGAAAAACAATAACCGTTACTTTTTTTATTGAATACCATGTCCTTTCTGTCTCAGTTGCACTACTTGACATATACGATATATCTCTTATTCTAGCTACCAAACACACTCTTAAAGTTTGTGTCCTGAAAAACAACAAACAATACTTTTATTATTGAATACCATGTCCTTTCTGTCTCAGATACACTAGAAAATATTGAGATTTACTACCATCTAGCAAGTTTTTGCAGTTGTTTTTATTTTAATTAAAAACATATAGAGAATATTTTGGAACTCTCTCCAGGCTTTTGCAATGCATATTCAAGTATAGTTGGTGTAACTTGCTGCTTTGGAAACACTGTTGATGGCTGCCATTGTCTTGCAGGATGTTGCAAAGAGTGTAACTAAAATTGCTGTCCGTGAATCACGAGCCCAGGATCTGAGAAATGAGATTTTGAACTCTGAAAAGTGAGTCCCTGGTATTGAATGTGTTATGCTTTGTCACTAAATTTTGTTCCTTTTCTAATCCCCATGCCTGCACACTTTTGTTTTTCCTTTTCAGGTTGAAGTCCCACTTTGAAACTAATCCAAGAGACCTAGGTAATGTTATTGGTTGATTTTGTTACTGTATATATTGTTAGCATTTTTACTTTTGCATTTTGTGTTAGAAGAATTTAAACTTACTTTGGAATTGTATTTGAGCAGCTCTATTGAAACATGACAAAGTTTTGAGCAAGAACGCCCCTCCTCCACACCTTCGGGATGTGCCAGACTACCTAATAGACAAATCAACAAAAGAGGCAAGGGAAATGGTTAAGCTTACAAGAGATGCAATGGGAAATAATAAACGCCGAGGGGGTTCCAAGAGAAAATCAAGAAAAGGCGGTGACCCTCTGATGGCCATCTCTACTGGGGTATGATCCTCTGTGAAACTTTTGACTGCTTGAGGGATTGCAATGGGAAAGAATGTTTATGTTATGTTGTTACTTCTATCTCTTCTGTTTCTGTGTTATGGCTGACGGATTCCAATTTTCTTCAGGTATCAAAAAGACCGCACAGAGGTTTTAAAAAGGAAGGTGCAAGCAATGGCAAAAACAATGATAGACAAAAACACAAAAAGGCGAAGGCGTTTTGATTGGTTTGATATTTTTTTTCTTCCTGCAGAGCCTTATAACAGGCTCCACAATTTTGTTGTAATGCTATTTCTAACTATTGTACATCAAAATTGTAAAGATTTTAGATTATTTTGAGCATGCTGTGCTCCACTATATATTTATCCCAATTCAAATTGATAGAATCTGTTTGACTGGATTTGTTAGAAATTAGGTGACGTAGAGAAAATAAAGGACATAATTCTAATATGATTCTTGTCACATATGTAAGGCTTTGATTATTTGTCCCGTTTTTGTTCATTAGCGATATTCCACTCCTGTAAATTACTTGGGCATATTTAAAAAACAATTTATATTTTGTTATAAAAATAGGTTAGCAAACTTTATTTAGTAAGTACCATGACTTATTTAAAGTAACTCAAGATTACCATCTCTTAATTAAATTCTGTAAACATTAATGAAAATTGCTTATTTAAATTCAAGTGGTGGAATAACACCTTATGAAAATGCCCTCTTTTAATTTTGAAAATGTATTTTTGAATGCTTTTGATTAATCACTAAAACACGTCTTAATTAAGACTCATTCAAATTTTCATTTAAATTTAATTTAGAGATATATCTTTGCATTCATTCTATTAATTTATTTCTAATTTAATAATTTAGTAACAAATTCAAAAATGCATTTTTGAAGTTGTGAAATGGGAAATTGAAAATTTATCACATTTTTTGAACGGTTAAACATGGTCAAATACTATTTTGTCTTAAAATTTTAATAAAAAATTATTCTATTTTCAATTAAGATTTGATTTGATTATTGTGTTTCATCATATCAATCAAGATTTGCTTTGCAAAACTTCATTCTTGTGTTTTATCACATCAAAAAGAGTAAAAGAAACTGAAATTCAAGATAAATATGATTTATTTAATTTCCTATTGCTCACATTATTCTGACAAGATATAGTTTATCAAAAATATTTTCCAGTGCGCACTGCTCCACCTCAAATTCTAAATGATCGTATTATGTCTATTGAATGACTTTCAAAACGGTGACACTTTGTTCAAGTTTATTTTAAATCAGAATGCTCTATACCATTGAAATCACCGAAGTAGACATCTCATTCAACAAGAAAGATGAAAATGAGACTGGTCATTTTTTGGATAGGATGCAAGAAATCACTGAGTTGAGCGAGATTTAAAGAGAAATAAATAAATAAAAGTCAAAGGCGCAATCACCCATACATATAGATTTGAACATTGACACATGTTTCGATTCATTTTTGTTTTTATTCAAGAATATATTTATGTGGTTCAATATACTTTGTATGTAATGTTGTCTTAATATTAATGATGTTAAATAAATACATTCTAAAATATTTTAATATACATTTAAGTTTTCAAAATATTTTTCAAAATTTTTCACCATAGAATTTCTAAAGTCCATAATAATCTAGAAATTGTATAAATATGAGTTTTTCATCTCATATTTTTCACAAAATCACATTACACTAGAATGAACACAATTTCGCATGTTGCATATGTCAACTTCGACAGCGCGGAGTCATCAATTGCATTTAAGTTTATAAAGTACACCCCTCTTATAAATTTGAATTCATAATCGAGAATCTCCTACAATACTCAGATAGTCAAAGAATTGTGAAGCTCGAATATTATTCACCCTTAATTGACAACAAAAGGAAGATTAAGTTCAACAATTTTGAGATGAAGACGGGTGCAGATTTAAGGGTTATGTGGAATATATATTTAACCGCTATGAAACAAAAGGTCTGATCTAGCTAAATGCGACGATTGTGTGATCGATCGAAGATATTATGAAGATGTTGAAACGCCTATCTTGACGTTAAAATATAATATTCGATTTATGTTAATGATTATCTATGTAATGTTCCATTTTAAATATTATCAGTGTTAATTTATCTTCGTTTCTGCATCTATTTCATTTCTGCAATTGTTTCTGCTGTAGTAGGTTCCAGAAATAAACCTCCGTAAAATTTACGGAGATGCATTTCTGGATTAAATTCAGTCAAATAATTAGAGCGTCACTCAAAACAGATGAATTATGTGTATTTGAGGTGAGTTTGGAGATGCATTTCCAAATTTTAGAAGTAATTTTAATTTTTTACCATGGTGGAAAAGCGATCTTTAAGATGCGTTAAACAATTCTCAACATTTATATAATTTTTGAAATTGACAATGTAATTGAGATAATTGTAAAGTTCATGTGAACCGTTAAGATCTTTCTATTTTATTTATTTTTGCTCAATTGCAATTTTGGCTTTTTATTTTTAATGTTTTTCGATTTAATTCTTCTATTTTAAAATTCAGAATATTAGTCCTTTTTAAAATACTTTTTTTCTTTAGGATTTTAGTTTATCTTCCACTTTGAGACCAAATTTTAATCATATGGCATTAAGTATGATAACATGTTATTGCCACGTTTACCAAATTTATATCCATATCATTTATATCAATAATAATTATGTTATTTATTAAAAATAGTTTATTATGATTAAAATTTTAAAAATCAATTAAAAATAGTTTATTAATAATAATAATAATAGAATTTAATTAAAATTCATTGACATTGTAAAAATATTTTACACGATTGATTAATGACAATAACAAATATAACACATATATGTTAGAGAAATTTGACTTTTATTATAATCACATGTAAAGTAACACAAATAGATAGTTCATAGATTGACTTTATAAAATGTTTTATGTTCATCATTAATCTCTTAATAATAATATTACTTAATATTATTAAAACATAAAAACAAAGAATTTAACTGTATACACCGACCGTGTAAATAAATTTTACACTTTCAATTAATCGTAATTGTTAGATTTTTAGTAACGTTTGACTTTTATTCTAATGATCTATAAAGTATCATCTTTGAATGATTGTGATACAATGAATATGTAAAAAAAAATTAGTGTATGTTTGGATTGTCTTCTACAAACCTCAAAATCAATTCTAGAGATGTAGAATTGATTCTGTGTGATTTTGAGGTGTTTGGTTTATCAAAAGTAGAATTGATTCTGCCTCCCGAATTGATTCTACTTGAAGCTAGAATTCGTAGCTTCGGACTCCAGAATTGCTTCTAGGTGTTTTTTATACTGAAATTTATTGTTCAACTCGGTTTGACATAAATGTATCCAAACTTAAATGAATTATGCTAAAATCAATTCTATCAAACTCAATTATGCTAGAATCAGTTATGTCCACCACCAATCCAAATATACCTTAAACACTGAAGCTGCATATCAATTAATCATCTAAATTTATTCATTATAACCCTAAATTAAAAATATAAAAAAAGCAAAATACCCTTTTTGGTCTTTTAAGTTTACCTCAGAGTTTATTTTGGTCCCTTAGTTTTAAAAAGTTCCAAATTGATCCTTTAATTGCTCAAAAAGGTCCACAATGATCCTTTCCGTTAAATTGATTGTAACAGAATTTTGTTTTGGTCTACGTGCCAGGTGAGGTGGATTACATTGATGTTCTTCTTTGTTCCATCTCCTCTTCCAAGTTCTCAAGAATTTCCCCAAATCAATTTAGGGTTCAACACTGAAATTACTTGTGGAAAATGGAGTTATCACCATCAACGAACTCTGGGTAATGTACATATGAATCCAATGTGAAGAGTTATGCTCGCTTGGATGCAAATTTACCATGAAATATGTATGTCGTTGTGGAGACATGGTTGTTCTTTGAAGGGCCTCAACAATTATAAATTTTGGCAAACAATTTTGGGGTTGTCGTCATTATAAGGTAAAAATGATATTCAATTGCTTCTTAATTTTTGTTTGCTCTGATATAGTCAAAATTTATATTACATACAGTCCCTCACAAGTTGGTTGTGGATATTTTGAATGGTTCTACGAAGATGTGGTGGATGAGAAACCTCTACTAAGCAGTGTTGTCTTCGCTTTCACCTTCAAGATACAATTATGCTTTCACTTCACACGTAGCAAGTTCACCTTGGAGATGCGACAATGGCTTTCACTAGGGTTTGCTTGAAGAGACAAGGGTGACTTCTGCATTTCTGTTTCCATTTCCTTTTATTTTATTAGGCTTCAAATATTATATTTTACGTGGCAAAAATAAAATAAAACATGTGTCTACCACATATACGAATCCATTGACTTTAACTAACGCGGCAGACGGAAAGGATAAACATGGACCTTTTTGAACAATTAAGGGATCAATTTGGAACTTTTTAAATTTAAGGGACCAAAATAGACTCCGAGGTAAACTTAATGGACCAAAAAGGATATTTAGCAATAAAAAACTATTTTTGAAGCAAAGGGGAGCGAGCAAAAGAGTTTGAAGCAAAGAATCAGTTTTTATCACTGCCTGCAAAAGCATACCTTTTTTCCAGCAAAGGTTTATTTGTTATTTTTTTTGTAATAATTACTAGTTGTGTTGGTGACTGGTGAGGAAACTATGCTTTCTTCACAATCTGATGATGACAAGTCATTGTTGTTGGAAGATTCAATTCCTTTTTTATGTTATTGTTCATCTTTAACGCTTGAAATTCTAGACAAAGGATCTTGTTTTGGCTATTGTTGTTGGAAAATAAATTTGTCTAAGAAAAGTCTTTGGAATTTTTCATGTGCTTCATACCTTTCTTTTATAACTTTGTTAAGAAGGTCTTTTAGGATAAACAACTATTCATCTCTTATAATATTGCTCTTTGTTCATTCTGAGGGATGTTTGAAGTGAATTAAATGTATACGATCTTTAAGAACTACCCATTAAATGATTCTTTAAATTTAAAAATATGGAATAATATTGTTCATCAATCCTTTCACGCAAAGTGAAGGAGTGGGTTTAAGGAGTTTTTTTCCCCTTAGACTCGTTATTTTCTCTTTGTGTAAATATGTATAAGATGGACGAGATGATCAAGTACCTTAAGAACGATATGATCGTGGACTTGGGACTAGTTGATTGACACAATTATGCGAACTTTGATTATTTGGGGACCCCTTTTGTTTACTCAAGTTTGATTGGTTAAACTCCTTATCATTTGTTAATAAACTTGAGAAATATTTGCATGAAAACAAACTTAAATCCTTATTCTTAAAAACATCCAATAAAAATGTAGAAAATTTTAAATTTATTTAAAATTTAATTTCTTTTTAAATTAGATTCATGGGGTGGTTGTGATAGAGTAAGAGAGAGATTTTTTTTAATATTATTTAATTAAGAAAAAAATATGATTGGTTGTTTTTAAAGCCACGTGTTATGTTCGTTTTCATGCAAATATTTTCCGATAAACCTGGGCACCTATGGATCTTTGGAAGTAGAGGCCTCTCCATTTCAGACATGAATTACAAGTTTACAACACATATCCGAGCCTTTTCTTCTTTATATTTAACATCACTTTAGGGAGTTGGGATCTTCCTTTCATTTGAATTATTTGAGAAGAAAATTTAGTGCCACCTTGGTGTAAAACCCTCCTAACAACACCCTAATTCATGGGTCTTCGTCCATACCTTACAAACATGATAGAGTACTTGTAATGTCAATGTAAGTTTCCATTATATTTAATATTTTCACGCTTTCCCAAAAGGTTGTCAATGCTAGCGATCATCAAAGGCTTATCTCCTTCAAATAGTCGTCCAAGGTCTTTTAGATCTTCCAAATTCCTAACTGATCCGCCAATCAAGGAACCCTTCCACATAGCAATTGTGAATGACTAACAAAACACTCATCCCAACATTTTTTAGCACTTTTAATCAAGAGAAAACATGCAAGTCTACTTAGTAAGACAAAGATAGTTGCTCACCATTAGTGAAAGAGAATTGGCTATAGATTTTGGTCAATGAGATAGAGCCTACTGTCATACACTAAATTCCCCCCCTAAGTTTTGGTTATTTCAATAAGTTATTTGCACCATCTATCATCACATGTATTGCTTCACATTTAGTTCATTTTGCATAAAGTCAACAAAATTCACATAAAAAGTTGATTTTTGTCTTAAACTCAAATGGTTCTAACTATCATCCATCCATTTCATGCATCATATATACTTATAATTAAAATGGAACTTGGTGCATAAAGTACAAGATTTATTTTGATCACACATGTATTCATCTCATACATATTTATACTAGATAAAAATCAAAGACAAAAATCAACCCAGATAAAACTTGGTGGACAAGAAAGAAAATAATATATGCATCATTTTAGGTTTAGTCCAAACTTTAGTCCATACTTCATGCATTCTCGTTTCATCTGATGCATTGTCCATCTCCCTTATACGTGACTAATTGCATCCAAATATTTGAGATTCAAAGGGGATCAAAAGTGAATGTTTGCATAGTTCGTCATACTATGGCTTCGTAATCATCATTCATAAAATTTCAAATTCAAAAAATAAACATAATTCAAATTTTTGTACAAATTACATTCATTCTTCAATTCATTCATTACTCACTTCCCCTTCAAAATTAGTTTCACATTCATCCATCATCATGCATTACATCTTTACTTCATTCATATTAATCTTCATTTCACATAATTCAAGTAAAAATCCAAACAATTGAAATTCCAAAGAACTAAAAAGAAGAGCAAGAAATAATTTGAATTAAGATTCAAACTTTTATTTTAATAAAATTTTCATTACAAGTTGAAAAGAAAGTTACAAATTACAAGAAAAAAAATACAAAGTACACTACATGAGGGCCACATGATTTTGGTTTGATCTTGCACATGGAATCCCACTTTTTATGCATCAATTCCACTCATCCTTATCCCTAACTTACAACTCACAAAACCTCACCAACAACCTAACAAACTCACACAATTTAAGTAAATATCTTTACAAAAATTCACTCATCACACACACTTACAATAATCCTCACACACTCACCATCTAACCCTAGTTCACTCACTATAAAACCTAAGCAAGATTACTTCATTCAACAACCACAATTGATACACATTAAGAGAATCCAAGAGCATTCGAAAAAACATAGTGAGAACCTTCATTTTCATTAAAAAAAAACTAAGAGCTACATGAAATGAGAATTTATTCTTGATAATGAAGAAATTCCAGCTTCATTGTTGAGCTAATCACACTCCTTCCATTAGTTAAACCTGCCTCTTTTTTTTCACCTCAAAACCAGAAAACAAAGTTAGGATTAATGGTTATTTTTAGCGCAATCCATGGAAGAAATGGAGTGGAAGAAGTAGAGAGAAATCGTTGAATGAAATAAAGGAGGAAATGGGTTTCCCTTTTTGTTCAAGCACTATTTTTGCTAGTGGCCACGTGGCCTCGTCCCATTCATTTGACTTGAAAATTAAGGGGGCCATGTACATGGAGCCCCATCATAAGGTTTTGATCCTGGCCCTTGGATCATGTTTGACCCCCTTAGTATGCAAATCTAATAGACGTACATATAGAGTTGTCTGGTCATAATCAGGTGTCCATGTAGGAGTCAATGGTTAACCCTTTCTTTTTTACTCATCAGTCAGATGGGCCTTTACTTCTTGAGCCTTTGATGTTTACTTATCATACCCTCCCTTTTCAGTCTCACACCTCTGATGGTGTGAGACAATTAGAGTATTTGACCTCCTTAAGCCCAGGTGCCCCAGTTAGGCACACCCCCTTTATTTTTAGTTTTGTACCCATTGTTTTTGTTTTGTTTTGTTTTTTACCTCATTTCTTTAGGCCTCAAGCCCATTTCATTTTTCTGATTACACCACCTTGTGAATATTGCACCCCCATTATTTTTCTATTTTTTATTTATTTATTTTATTTATTATTATTATTTGCTTAATTAATTAATTATAAACAAAAATAAAAATAAAATCGCTTCCCGATTTACTTTAAATTGATCAAAATATAACCAATTCATTTTCCATTTGAAAATTCAACCAAGTCGTGAATTTCCCCATCCTTCTTCATTCTTAAGTTCTCAAACATGGTGGTAAGAAGTTGAAGTCTTGACATATTCACCTTAGAGGTTCCTTCATGAGCAGTCTTCAAAATCTCCCAAGCTTCTTTAGCAACAATGCAATTTCTTATTAGCCTGAAGATGTTCTTGTTCATTCTAATGAACAGATAATTCAATGATTTAGAGTTTCCCTGAGCTAATTTATCATCTTCATCATTCTAGTCTTCCTCATCCTTCAGTACATCAGTTATCTTCCCATTCGTATCTCTAACCATTGGTGGATACCATCCCTTGACAATAGATTTCCAAACCTTGTTGTCCATGAGTTTAATAAAAGCCACCATATGAGCTTTCCAATAATCATAGTTGGTTCCATCAAGAATGGGTGGTCTATTCACAAATCCTCTTTCCTTGTCCATTGTACCAGAAAATATCTTCCCTGAATCTCACTCAGATACATACCAAGATGCCTGCTCTGATACCAATTGAAATTCTGGTATTTGATGTCAAATAAGATGTCACGACACCAGGATCTGGACATTCACAATACAATCACAATAGAACAGAACAAATGTTAAATACAATGTTACGACATCACAGACCAGACCTGACAATTAACAACATAAGAAATATTACTGGTAAAATAAATTTCTGAAAGTAAAATAACACCAGTAATTGTTTACCCAGTTCGGTGTACAACAACACATACGTCTAAGGGCTACCAAGCCATGGAGGAAGTCTACTAAATAGTACCAATTTGTAGACCCACAACAAATTATCACCAGTTTACAATCTACTCACTTAATCAGTACTCGTGCTTAACTTCTACCTAAGACTCACCTAGGTATGAGACCCTTATCAATTCCCTTTCAATCACAACAATGATGAAAACACTAATACTTAGAAAGTTTCAGAAGTTACACTTCAAAGACACACAACCACTCAATGTTTAAAAGCTTAAGAATGACTAAGAGAACTTAAAACCCAATAGAGACAATCCTACTCTTATATCAATATGATATTAGATAGTGTTGTACCCCAAAATTTTCCCTCTCATTTTACTCAGCACATGCCTCTAGAGGTCTTCAATTGCTCAAGGATGACTAAGGATTGACCAGACAAATCCTCCTCCTAAGGCAACAAGATTCAAACTAGGGTTTCACTCCTCATCAGGATGGTTGAATTCCAAGGGTCCCAAATTCTTTCCATGGTCCCAATATGTTATCAAGATCATACATGTCAAGTTTCATGCCTTGCACAAGAAGTTTGCCCAGTCAATTGCCCCAAATGCCTGAAAATCAATTATATTAGGTCAAAAGTCAACTGTGGCCCACACATAGTCAAACTTCAAGATTTTTGGTCAACATCAACATTTTGAAGTAATATCCATCATTTGATCAAGTTTTTATCATGATTCCTCAAGGAATTCCCCAAATTCATCAAAACCCAAAAATTGCTAAATTAGGGTTTTATAGGAAAAGTCAACCAAACTTTGACCAAACATAACTTCTTCATATTTTATCAGATATTTTCCATCCAAGGCTCATTTTTAAGAGGATTCAATTACCTACAACTAATATTCATACCATAAGTTCAAAATATGCACTCATCAAAAGATATGAATTTCTACATTACAGGTCCTTTTGAAAAGTCAACAAAAACACCTTTTGGGTCAAAGCTTCTTACATGAACATGGAAGATCCAATTGATATGAAACCAAAAGGGTTGTTTAGGGGACATCCTAAGCTTTCTAAAACGTCCAAGAACACCTCTCTAGGGTTAAAATTGGAGGAGATATGCCTTGTCAAAGTTGACCATTTTTTGCAAAATTGCCAAAAGTCAAATATGCTCAAAAGTGCATTTTTTGTCAAATGGGCCTAGCATTTCATGCTTGCAGCTTGCTTGTGACACGGTCCACGACCCAAAGCAGCATCCACACATTATTTGCTTCATTATTTATTTTATTTTGATTTTTTATTATTTAAAATTCAAATTAAATCAAATAAATTGCAAAAAATATAAAAAGATTGATTTTGATATGATTTTTGTAGGAATCACAATCTAATCAAGCTGGCATAGCATATCAAATCATGCAAGAGAAAATTGAATCAAAATTGGCATGATTAGGCTATTTTGGAAACATATCATACAAGGAGCAAAATCAAATCAAATCTCTATGATTTACCAAGATACAAATTGTTTTTGTTAACCTAATTTGTCCCACTACATATACAGAACATAACCAATGTGCAAGAAGGAGGATTGGAGGTCATGAGAGCATCAAACAAAACTGAGAAAATTGGCAAAAAAGTGTGGACCAGTTTCTCATTTAGAGGGCAATTGACAGCAGTTTAAAGCTTCTAATTGATTCCTGGATACCTCCTAAAGCTAACATGACCATTTGCAGGCCTCCCCAAGCCCAGAATCGCTCATTGCAGATCCACAGTTTGCATCTTTAAACTTGATTTTGATTTTGCAGTTTACGCATAATTAATCATTACTAAACATAACATTGTGTTTGTACTAACATTTGAAATGTTTTGGTTTACATGATTTTACGTTTTGATGACTGTATGCATATGTGCCATGGCTAGGGTTTTCATGGCTGTTTTAGGGCTTCTTGATACAGGGAAAATTAGGGCAAAAGAAGGATGCCATCATACTTGTGAGATCAAAACGAGTTGATTGGAATGTTTGGAATTAATTTATCTTGCTTGTTTGAGATTTTTGAAAGATGCGGGGTTATAGCTACAGAGGCAGGCCGTAGGTAAAGGTATCACACCTAAAACGACGGATCTATGAGGAAGACGATGGCATGTCCCAGCCTGATTGGGCAATTCAAATTTCGCGCGTTTATTTACCACACTGACTCATATTTTATTATATTATTGTTGTTTCAATATTATAACAACTAAGCATTACAACCCAGTTGGTTAAGCACGCGTATGTTGAGTGGGAGGACCTGGGTTCGATCCCAGGTCCCAGTATTTTTCTATTTTTACAATGTTTAATTGCAGATTCTATACTCCATGCTTCCAAGCGTCCACTATGCACTCCAACCATTCAGCCGTTTGATGCATCTCTAATCCAAATCCAGCACTCCATCAAAGAAGGGCCATGGTACACCATCAGAAAGGGGCAGCATTGGATCTCACGCGTAGACTGGGCTGACCATTCTTTTGGGCCTTACAAATTCAACATCACACCCCCCTTTCAGCAAATACAGACCCATTCTTTTCTTTTCTATTTTTATTTTTTTAAATTGTTTTACTAATTATTTTTCTTTATTAAAATAACACCAAAAATCATTATTATTTTTATTTAATCAAAAATCATCAAAAATATCAAAAATCATATTTTTCCTGAAAATATTTTATTTCCTTAATTAATTAGATTAATTATTTAGGGCAATTTAATTCCTTTTTTTTCATAATTTAAAAATAATTAGAAATTAGGGTTAATTTGTACATAACCTAATTTTTTCTCAAAAATAACCTAAAATTTTTCTCAATTAGATTTTCTAGGTTTTTAATTATTTCTCGCATTTAATTTTCCACGCACATTTTTTAATTTCCTTTTTATTATTATTGTAACTGCTCCGAGTTTGTAATAGTAATTAGGGTTTCAATTCCGTATTTTTATTTTCCGTCGAAATAATTATGTATCTGCGAAAGCCTTGTAATAGCTAGGACTTTAACTTTCCCGCATTTTAATTTCCGCAAACTATAAACTGCTTAGATGAATGTTAATAGGATTGTATGGAAAGACAAACTGAAAATTAATACAGTAGAAAACCCTAAATGTGCAAAGATAAATTAATTGAAATTACACTCGCACATGCTCACTTCTAGGGTTTACTCCACTCCGATTGCCTTCGGTAAACGGTCATGAAGTATACGATTTGTTAGTGGTTGTCCTCTAGCCTCGAAAGATCTAAAATGACCCATTCGGATGTTGCCTCGTGTTGTACCCCAAAATTTACCCTCTTTATTTCGACATTTTGGCTTACATTTCATTATTACATACACGCATATCATTGGTTTTATGGTTATGGAGTCAAGGTATATTTAGCAAGCTTCTTCAGGTTATAAGTGACGTTTATTTCGCCAATGGATGTTCTCAGAGTGTTTTTCGTGCTGAAGATCGGTTCGTTGTTTTGCAACGATTCGGGGTTCAAAGATTCACAAGTCCAACCCGACGCGTCATATTCAGGTGTTCTTTCGCCAAGATATCTCTGATAACGTATTCTCAAATTCAGGTTTGGCTCAAGAGTCAATTCTTTAAAGAAGTTCTTCGAATGTGTGAGTTTTCCCGAAAAAACGTGGTGAAAAAGTGTGCTGAAAATGCAGTTTTACGCACTAAAAAATTCATAACTTGAAGATCGTGGCTTGTTTTGAACCCGTTCCAGTGGCCAAAATTCCGTTTTGACGTATCTATGTTTTCATCTCTCACGGCTGGAAGCCAATTTCGATCAGAAAATCTTTAAAAATGCGGATTTATCAAATATTTTTATACAGAAAATTTGTGACAGAGGTTTATTTGCGTCATGTTCAGAAAATCATAACTTGGTCGATTTTCATCGTATTGAGCTGGTTCCGGCGCCAAAATTTCACAAATTGAGTTGGCTACCTTTTCACATGAGATATCAAGTTTGAACAATATCCAAAAGGCCTTCGTTTTTTGCCCAGAGTGCGCGTGACGCGCCGAAAATCCTGAATGCTGAATATTATTTCATCTGGGTCGAAACTTCGAAAATTCATAACTCGGTCAATTTTTATCGGATCGGGCCCATATTTTTACACAAGGCCACTGACTCATAGATTAACAACTTTTCTTCCAAAGTTGATACCGGGTTATGCTCCGATCAATACCAGTTTTTTATTGAAGAACGTGTCTGAGTTGACACTGGAGCCCAAAATAAATTTGTCTGAGCCAAAACTTCAAAAATTCATAACTAATTCATCGTTTATCGGATTAAGCCCATTTTCGGACAGGAGTTATTGCTCGATGTCGACTACATTTTGTTTTCAGATTTCAACTTCAAAAATTTCACTTAAGCCCCTGCAATTTAGCCTAGAACATGACGGACTCAAGTGAATAAAAATATGCACTATTGGTTGTGGTTATTGGAGGCCCAATTGCACATTCAAAGCCCATATCTTTTCTCTAATTTCCATTTTATAATCTCACATTTTTCACACAAACATGACACGACAAAATGAAAAAAGACTTTTGCCACAATCCTGTCAAAATATCAAATTCTTTCAAGAACCCTAAAAATCTTGAAATCCTTATTACAAACCCCTAACAAACTCTCATCTCACTACAAACAAGTCATCCTTATTACAAACTCACATCTCACTACTTCTCCAGTAAGGATAAGGTTGGTTTGATCTCCATGATCAAAAGGGTGTAGATGCATTCATACATGCCATATCGGTTTTAACATTAATTTTTTCTTCATATATTTGCTTTATTTGTATTTCATGATATAGTAATTTATTTAATGTGTTCATGAGATTCAACACTGCAGATTTAGACAGGGTCCCATGCAGGTTCATTACAGAACGCTGAGGCAAAAATACTAAAACAGAACAACCACCAATACATGACTCATGGCAAGGCAGACATCCTGAGGAGGTTAAGGAGGTTAAGGGCGTGGATTTAGCACTCACTCCTATTGGTTTTGGTTTTCTTCCTTTCTATTTATCCTTTTACCTATTTTCATTCTTTCTGTTTAAAACCTTTTTCATAAAACTTAACATTTTTCACAAACCTTTGATTTTTCATAATAAACTCGAATAATTGTTTTTAAGATTTTTTAAATCTAATTTTAGGTTTTAAATTAATTTTTGGTTCAACACCCACCACTGACAATATGTATAATTTTACTTATTTTTAACCTTTTTTGCCTCATTTCTTTCTCCTTAATATCTTCCTTAAAAACCCTAAATTCATATAAACTCTAATTTTATTTAAATCACTATTAATTGGCAAACTTAACTTTTTTTACAAACCTTAATTAATTTAGGTTTTAAGTTTTTTTTAATTATTATTAACTCTTGTTTTTATTAACTCTTTAATTTAATTAATTAATTTTTTTTTGCAAATTAGAAAAACAATTAGATTTTAGGTTTTCTTTGTAATTAACCCTTTAATTAACCATTTATTTAACAAATTAGGATTAGGTTTTTGTTTTAGTTAGTAACTGAATTTTTGGCTTTTTTTTTCATTTATTAATAAATTAAGTTAATTAACTTTTTTTAATTAAAATTAGTTAGAATTAGGTTTTTTTAATTAACTTAAAATTATTTTCTAAAAAAAAAAAACACCAAAAACATTAACTTAGAATTTTAGGTTTTAATTTTTCCTTAATTTCTTTTTATTTATTCTTTTACATTTTAATTTCTAGAAAAACTGTATAGATCGCATTATCAATGTAATAGCGTAGATTTATCTTTTCTCGCATTTTTTTCTTCTAATTATGTAATTGCTTCCGGGATGTAATAGTTTTAGGATCTCTTTTCCGCACTCTTCATTATTATGTAACTGCCCCAAAGCTCTGTAATAGCCTAGGTTTACATTTTCGCCTTTACCTTCTGCTACTATATTTTATGCAATGCTTAGACTAATAGGATTATATGGAAAGACCGATAAACTAATTAAACATAGCATCACTTAATTACAAGATAAATATCTGAAAACAAACACTGCTGCACACTTGCACCCCTAGGGTATACCTCACTTGGTTGCCTCGGAAACAATGGTCATGTCCCTCGAACGTAGGGGTATCTTAGCAAAAGACCCTCAACCTAAAAGTCATCATAAAGATCATAGTTCCTCAATGTCTCTCGAGTTGCTTACGAGAAATGATATTGTCCCTCGATGTTGCCTACGAATATATAATGACAGTCCCTTCGAAATGTTAAGGTATCCTTACATGTTGCCTTCAATGACCATTACATCCCTTTGGATAGTCCCTCAAACATCCAACGACTAGGGTTACCTACTCACTAATAGTAGGATAACACAGTCTAAAGGATAGAAGGAAAAGAACAAGCTTTTTTTTGAGTAGGTAGATAATTGTTAGGTACTTGCTCAAACAACTTTTTACACCCTACACTTTCAAAACTCTTTTAAAACTAAAGTTTTCAAAAACATTTTATCAAACCCTTGAGGACTGATACAAGGGTTACCATAAAGTGAAACGCCGCACTAAGGCAGATTTCAAAACTTTTTTTTCAAAAACATAAACACACGAAAGCAATTTCAAAAAATGAGCAAGTACCTAAGAGCCCATGGAAAACCATGGATGGAAAGGGTGCTAACACCTTCCCTTTCTATAATCTACCCCCCCCACCGCCCCGTACTTAGAAACATCTCGAAAAGGTTTTTTCTGTTCTTTTTCCTTTTCCTAATTGGATAAAATAAAAGTCGGCGGCGAATCTTGCTTACCGCGACATTTTGCAAACAAAAAATGCAAACCAGTATTAACAGTCGGTTCTGCCGCCGTATCACAGACCTCGAAAAAAGATCTTTAAGGATTTAGGATGATTACTAACATTTCCAAACATTGCTTTTGTGATCGTATTTGTCCCTTCGAATGTCCCTAAAAAAATTCCAACGACGATGCTACCTATTTCTCAATAATGGGATGGAATTGTCTAAAAGGAAAACGAACAGACCTTTTTCGAGTAGGTAGAAACTCCTAAGTACTTGCTCAAACAAACATAAATTTTCACACCAACATTTTCCCAAACAAAGTTTTCAAAAAACAACTTCATAACACTCTTGAGGACAGAAACAAGGGTTAAAGCGAAGTAAAACAAAACTTTTCAAAAACAAGCACACAAAACAAAAAAGCAATTTCAAAATGAGCAAGTACCTAAGAGCCCGTGGAAAACCACAGATAGAAAGGGAGCTAACACCTTCCCTTTCTATAATCTACCCCCGTACTCAGAAAAATCTCGAAAAAGGTTTTTTCTGTTCTTTTTCCTTTTCCTGATTGGATAAAATAAAAGTTGATGACGACTCTTGCTTACCGCGACATTTTGCGAACAAAAAACACAAACCAGTATTAACAGTCGATTTTGCCACCATATCACAGATAGGCTCATAATAAACATACAAACCCTAAAAGAATCCTAGACACAATAATGCATTCCACACACATATTAGGTTTGTAATATTCTATTTATAAACCAACTTCTGGACTGGATTTGGGCTTTAAAATGCAACAAGGCAGCTGCTAAAGATCTACAAAATCTTCTGCATAAAAATAGGACATCAATCATATGTTTCCTAAAATGTCTCAACATTTAGGAAAATAAATTAATCCTTCTAAATTCAAATAGAATCTTTGATTTTTCTGTCTTAGACACCATATAGAATAACATGATATTTCCAGAATATTCAGAATCTGTTATAACTAAATATATCCAAGTGCATAGTTGTAACCGATAAGATGTCGGATCATCTGAATAGGACATCTTGTTCAACGTATTTTTTCTGCAAGTTAGAACATCCTATTTAACATGTTGCTGCCAAATTAGTTTTACCAAAATTAATGCCAATCATAAAAATAGAGAATTAACATGGATGAAAATGGATTATTTATACGTAATATCCATCCTAGTCCATGAGTATTTGGATACGAGCCATAATAGCTTGTCGTTCGAATGTTTGTCTTCCGTTAAGGAATCGTGTCTTAATTCGCCTTCAAATTTCATAAATAACTTTAACGAAAAAGGGTTAGTTGGATATAATACCCATCTTAGTCCCCGAGTATTTGGACACAGGTCATAATAGTTTTCCATTCGAATACCCATTTTTTCACCTAAAAACAATATCAACCAATTAAACCTATTTTTTCGGCCTTAGCGCGACCGAAACTTTTCATAAACTAATGGTGTTTTATCCATTCTAACGTGATACAAGTAAATGCTTCATCCTCCCGTGGACGAGAAACAAGCAACATTTAACCACTAGAATGTGACTTAAACATCGTTCACTAAAATCAACCTGCAAACACTAATTCACTACTAAAAACTACGTAGCTTTGACTCACAATCTTGTCAAGCACCCTAATAAAAAATCTATTTTCAATCTCTTATTTCTCTTTGCAAACACATAATAATAGGAAGAAAACAAATAACGTAAGTTAACACTCTTATTCGCAAAATTAACTAAACGGTTCCTGTTGAGTATAACAGATGTGTGAGGTGCTAATACCTTTCTCGCACATAATTGAACATCAAACCTGAATTTGATTGCGAAGACCATATTTTTTTCTTTTAGGGTTTTATCGATGTTTTCCATTTCAAAAATAAACTTCTGTGATGACTCTATTGTATTTCGAGCGTTCATGCACTTGAGTATTTTTTGCCCCGCAACATCTATCAAGATATTTTTCCTTTGAACAAAGACCCTAACCAGATGTGATTAAGGTGTCTCACTCTAGATTTTATTTCTCTTTTAAATTTTATTTTATTTAGTTTTGAATTCTTATTAATTTTTTTATCGACATTTGTTTTATTTTTTATTTTGTTGATAAACACAATACCAAATTTATAACAATTTTCATTATTTTAATAATAAAAGTATTTGAATTATGAGGTCTTATTGTTCTTAAATTTTCTTTTCTATATTTACACTACTAATACAAAATAGAAGTAGTTGTGAAATAAATTAGGTACCTAAATGAAAATGCTTAAGATCCATGAAATTTCAAAAAGACTAAGGGAGGAATAACAACTAAAGATATCACAACTTGTAACAGAGACAAAGATAGTGTAGGAATAAACACCTTTGTGAGAGGTACACCACTTAT